>CM050169.1:219578268-220178268 GCA_027410445.1 Discoglossus pictus
GATTGTGGCTGGGAATGCAGTGTGTGTGGGGACGCTGCACGGCTTTGCGATCAGATTGTTGTCAAACTGCGATTTGTTGCAAAGTGTGATGACGAATCGCAGTTTGACAATTATAATATGTGATATATATATATATATATATATATATATATATAAATAAATATATTTATATATTTTTATTTTATTTTATTTATATATATATATATATATATATATATATATATATATATATATATATATATAGTAAACTCCCCATTATCCGGCCCCTATGGGGATAAGTGCCAGATAAGTGTAGTTTCCGATTAATCGGGAGTCCCCGAATTCAAGAGTCTAAATGACCCTTAAACACCCCAAACCCCTCAAGATGCCTTTAAAAAGGCATTAGCACCATTTAGGCCCAGAAAAATTATTAGAAAAAAAGTTAGTTTTTTTTTTTGCAGTCTCGAACTCCGGATAGTGCCGGTTATTCCGGTTTGGGAGGAGTAAATTTAAAATGGGGAATAGATGCCGGTTGCTTGAGAGTGCCGTTAGGTGCTGGATAACCGGGAGTTTACTGTATATTTATATATATATATATAATGTACTTTATAAATTGTTAAATGTTCCATATATTTGTGCACTAAACTTTTCAAAGACATTTCTGTAAATTATATACAGGAGCACCTAACCCCAGACACACAATGATTTATTTGTGAACAATAGGTAACGGTAGTGCAATATAATCTTACAAATAAAGTCAATTTCTTTAGATTCTCCAGCTCAGCCCCAATTTGTAATGCCGGGAGAAATGACTGAAGGAAGCCCTGTCTTTATCACCTGCTCAGCACAACATACATGTGCGTCCACACCTCCTTCTCTGCAGTGGAATAAAATAGGTCAGCCTATCCATGAAAATCATATGGACCTTGGAGGTGGAACGTGGAGAGCCATATCTGAACTAACATATCATCCTTCATATGAAGACCATGGGAAAGAAATACACTGCAGAGCCACCTACCCGAACGGACAAAGTTATCAACAAAAAGGCACAGCGAATATCAAATGTAAGAATTTAGCAAATCTTTATGGGTTACATTTACTTTAATATTTGATATAAAATGCATTTTCAAACAAAACACACACTTTGGGCTTAATTTACTAAACCTTGTAGCTGTTGGGAAAGAAATATATTTTGCACAATTGCTGCTCTCTGTATTCTTTAGGCTATATTTCCCACTGTCATTACAAGTCTTCATGAAGGTATGTGTTGGAGGTATACTAAAAAACAAATGGGATTATTGTTGTGTTGTGCAATAAGCCTTTTTCTCATGTGTTTCAACTGCAAAGATACTACCAAAAATCATAATTTGAAAGATGGGGCAATTCTTATTCTATTATTAGAACTAATATTATAACTTTCTCATTCAACGTAATTTTTAATAAGAATGTTGTGAAGTAACATCACACCCATGACATGCCCATAAAATGCCCCCAGGGTGATAATATGCAATGCCGTTGAAGGTATAACAGAAATATAATTTATTAAATAATGAGTTTTGTTGCATTGCAATCCTATCACAGCCTTAGATAAGGTTAGTGAAGTTTGGCCTCAAATTTAGTGATCAGTTTATTAATCCACAAGCTCATTAATATAATTTAAACATTCTTTAATAAATATATGCCAGTAAAATTATCCTAGCGTTTGATTTAGCATAATTGATGCAATCTTACCCAGTGTGTAATTGACTATAGATCTAATAGAAGAGCTTTGCATGATGTCACCTCTCTTTTTCACACAATAATTGAAGGGAAAAGTTAGAGCTGTAGTTAGACTTCACAGCCTAATAACAAAAAAGTTGTCAGGCAAATATGATTTTTGTTGGACTTTGAATCCATAGAGATACACTGCCCTATATGGGAAAACCACATGGTGACATATGTTAGATGAGTAAGGTGGCCACAGAATTTGTATCATACAGTCTTGTTCAACCTAACAAAACTGTCTGTCAGCCATGTAAATTGCATTTCTGTTAATCTGGTCCAAAATTATCACCACTTTTCACTTTTCTAGTTATGTCTCAATGTCCAGGTGTCCATTTTTGGTTTGTAACTGGGCCACATTAAAAGGTTTGATTTAATTACACATCAGGAATTGTTTTAATTTAACTAATATAAATTAGTTAAATAAGTTCAATAAGTTAGCTAAACAGTGAATCCATTTATTATACTGTAAGTACAGTTTGCATGCTATGTAATTTTTAAACTACAAGATTTATTTTTAGTAAAAGTTAAGTTTTATACTATCATTTGCAATACCATATTTATATTAAAAAGATTGTTTTCTCCCAACAGATCCACCAAAGAACACACAAGTTGTTATTGAAAATAAAGAACTAAAAGAAGGCAATGATGTGACATTATCCTGTTCCAGCAACTCCAATCCTGCAATACAAACCTATGAATGGTTTAAGGGAAAAGAAAAGGACAAGTTAATAGACCAGGACCAGCAAATCATAGTGAAGAATGTGCACTGGGACAGTGAACCCTACGCCTGCTCTGCAGTGAATGAGCTGGGAAGAGGAGAATCAGCTCTAATGACGATACCTGTAGAACGTATGTGTATTATTTCCTATCCATTTAAGTAATTGAAATTCACTGCACTCCATGAAACTGCAAAACACATGGGCCCTCGTTCAATTGCAATTTGGCCAATCGAATAGGGCTCTAAATAAGCACTTAATATATATTTTTTAAGTTTTTAGTTATTAAACATTAATCCAAAAGCAAGGTTGTTACTAACTAAGAACTTCTTAAAAAATATATGTTATGTGCTTATTTAGAGCCCTATGCAATTGGCTAAATCACAATCGATTGAGGGCCATGGAAAGTAAGATTCAACCATCCATGAAATCCTTTACTGCATTTGGCCCTATTACTTTTCACCTAATGCCCACCCTGTGTGGAAACTAGTGTTTTCAAATAGTATTTCTAACATATATAAGCTAACTTAATATCATTACCTCTTGTTTTTAAAATTCTCAATCTTTGCAATATGCATCTCTCCTGAACTCAGTCAATGTATATAATGTTATATTTCTTTTATGTCATTCCCTTCTCTTTCTAAGTTACTGTATATATATTGAGATCATATTTTGGAAAACAGAACACATTATGGTTCTTGAGATCAGTTTATGAGCTATAGAGTGGCATTAGTACCTCTCATTTATGTTTCCATTTTCTCCTTGCTATAAAATCAAGCATCAGACTTTACTGTAGCTTTGTTGCATTGCTTCACTGTTTTTAAATATTCAAAAATAATACCTCACAAGTCCCTGTACTCTTCTTATTCAGTCACCAAGGAACAACTACACATGAATGATATTCTACATTAGAGTGTTGATGCCATACGTGCATAATAACATTAGATAACACTTTTTAAAAATATTTCTCATTTTATTATTATCCCTCTAAACATTTTTTTATCCTCTAAGAGTTAAATCTTCTCATAAAAGGTATCTTCTCGCGAGGCCCCATAGTAATATTACTAGTGTACTGTTTACTAAATTATCTAGACTTGTAAAGATTGTGGCTTTTTCTCATAGAAACAGTTGACACTAGATCCCCATTTTTGGCAATTAAATCTAAATAGCAAGTAGGAACCCTCACAAATTGTGTTATGTACGATATGCTGAACCAACAACAGAAATCCTCTAGTCAATCTCTACCTTATTAAACCGTCTATTTCCATTATATTTGACAGTGGAATACCATTTATGAGAATTGCATCAACTATAGCTTCATGGAATGCCAACTGAGTGGAAAGATTGATAAGAAGAGGATGGTCAACTGTATTGAACGTCAAGAGAGAATCAGGGGTATTAGCATAGAGGAATGGTCCTTTGACTTTGTGATCAGCAGGTCCTTAGTGACTTTTGTGAGTGACTTTTGTGGGAGACTTTTTACTAAAGTAGTTTTCAAACCAAAGAAAGAACAGAGACATTGGCGATAAATGGATTAAGAAGCTGGGTCAAATGAAAAATTCTTAAAAATGGGTGCAATTAAGACATGTTTTAGAGATGATGGAAACTTGCTGGTGTTCAGCGGTTGAAGAGAGGGAAAGTGTGGTAAATATGGAAGGGATTAGCTGTGATTAAATAGGATCCAGGGCTAAAGTTCTAAGATATAAAGTTGATAGAAGACCAGAGACTTCATCCTCAGTTACAAAGGCACTAAGTGTATATAGGAAGTCAAACTCTTTCTAGTTTGTTGAGAGGTGTGTGAGCTAAAGTAAGGATAGAGGTCACACCAATTTTATCATTAAGCAGTTGGCAATGTCTTCTGATTTGACACAGGAAGGGGTTAGGAGGTGGTAGTTAATAATGGAGATTGTAGAATGTAGAAAACAGATGTTTGGGGTTGGATGAAATGGTTGATATCAGGGCAGAAAAATAGAAGAGTAGAATACACTTGTGATATAGGAAGTGTGGTGAAGTGCAATATTTCCTCCATAAAGCAGTGGGAGAGTACCTCTTGAGGTAGGGTGTTTATTTAGTGTACCATGGTTGTAGATGAGAATGAGAGGCAGATTGCCGCTGTGTTGTTGTTAATATTATTGTTATTATTAACTTTATTTGTAACGTGCCATTTTCCATAGAGCTAAACAAGGGTTAAGTACAAGGAAAAACAAAATTTACACATTACAAGAGCTATGTATCTTTGTTGTTGTATTGTATGGTGGCAAGTGAGGGTTATGATGAGGCACAGTTGTAGAGCTTAGGAAAACATTTGTGTAAGTGATGTTGCTTTCAAGTAAGACATTCTACTTGCAGGTATTCTAAACTATTCTTCAGTTTTTTTATCCAGCAACATGAACCGTCCAGCCAACAACTAAAATGTTGTAGCCTCCAATAAATATTACCCCACACTACAATATCATTTTTGTTATTTATTTTTCTTCATTTTCTCTTTTTTTCTCTGACACTGTCTACAGCTCTTTTTTGTCCTGTATACATGTTATGCCCATGATTACATTTCCCTAGATTCTATAGTCATCCCATTCTCTACAGTTTTGAAAGAACTCAATATGATAGTGACTTTAATGCTTTCTTTTTGCAGAAAGAGCAAATATTCCTATCATCCCACACTGTTTTCTAAATAAACTGTAAGCAATTATGGATGTTTTACATTCCTGCAATTTATTATACCAAGATTTTGTTATAGCCATCAAATCCACCCTTTTCTTAATCGTTATTGTTTCAGGGAGCTTATATATATATATTTATATATATATATATATATATATATATATATATATATATATATATATATATATATATAAAAGCATGTGTGCACATATCACAGACTGCATTTACATTGTTATTATTAGTATATCATTATACCACTCTATTACAGAATGTTTGACTATGTATATATGGCACCAAATTATTGGGAGTGGGGGGTTGTTGGATTTATTATTGCTTAACTAACTGCTAATGAAGCCAGCTAAAAACATTTCTGATCCACCATTGTGAAGCTCACAACGTTCCGTTGTTGGCACTGCGTCACAGAGTTCCTGATCAAATTATGTGGTAATGTTTGAGACTGTACGTTTGTGGTATTTAGCAACTATCCTGTGAAGTGTCTATCTATTCCTGTCCTTGAGCTTCCACGTGCTACCACTGTTCCTCTTTTCTAATACAGTTTGTCCATGATTGGCATATGCTTTCATTATTTTTTCCACTTGATACATTAAATAATTCTAATCAGGGATGAAGCAATAGGTGGGGCAGGTAGTGCATTGCTTGGGAGATCTCACCTGTAGGAGACCCTCGATGCTGTCCTGCATTTAATGTTTTGTTTGTTTGAATATTTTTCTGTGTATATTGGTTTTCGCTGGTGGAGGCCTTTTTTGCATCAGGTTCCTCTATGTACTTGCCCAGCCACTGTTTCTAATATAAATAATATCAAATGAATAGTGATAAACTGGGAAACCATTGTGTACATATAGTAATTTATAATTACTTGCTTGCCACATCATAAATATTTAATAGATCCAAGTCTGGAAGAAACAGTTTGAAATTTGCATTGAGATAAAATTAAATTATATTTCAAAGTATTGCTTATGAACATAATTTACTCATGTACTCAAATCATTATGTTCAAAGGGGTGTGAAAGCATATTCACATTCAGAAACACACAATTTGCACAACCTACAAATGTAATGTCAAAATAATGTTCCTCCACAGTATATCCATTTTATAGTCACTTGCAATGCTCTTCTTTGTCTCTTACAGTGGTTTCCATTTTGACTATACCGAATATAGTCATTTTTAGCAGCTGAAATACTATAAGTTGTCTATCTCTGGTTGCTACCCAAACTTTCTTAATAGATTATAAATACTGATACATAACCAAATACCGTTTTAAGATACTGAGAGTTCCTTTAAGTTACTTTTACATATCTCACATGCATATTTACTTTTATAGATGCAGCAAAGAATGTAAATATTATCACCACGGATGAAGTAGAAGGATATTTGGAACTGAAGTGTGATTTTGTGAGTAGCAGACCAGATGTAACTCATTACACTTGGATCAGGAATGAGACTGTTTTAAACCAAACACAGCAAATCTTAATACTGAGACACATTGCAACAAATGTTGGGAAATATTATTGTGTTGCTCACAATACGGCTGGAAGCACATCATCCCCATCTTTAGAAATAACAGATTTTATTAACTGTGAGTATTTAAATATGCATTTCTTGTATCACATATTAAATTTGTTTAAACATAAGCAAAAAAAAAATGATCGTCCAGCACCAAAAACAGACAATCCATAATAGTTTTGCTGAAAAAAAAAATATCCCCACCCAGTTCCAACATGTTTGGCAGTGTGTAAAAAAAACAAAAAAAACAATACACGTGTTGATATATTGTTTGAAATACCACCACATCAGGACTGTAGTGTTGCTTCAGATATCACCATCTATATTTTTGTCCTGAAGCTTTATCACCCCCCCTATACTGTAACGCGCCCTACACTGTATAACCCCATATCAAATGGTTTCACATCCCTTTACAACACTATTGTTGTACATACACACATAATTTGATTTTCCTATTTTATATAAGGTGATCATTTATGCAAAGTATTTAAATAATTTGTTTGTTTTCTTTACTACAGTGAAAAGGAACAGATTTTTTTTACGTCCGATACTGGGATTTGTGGCTGTCATTATTGTAATTCTAGTAATACTGGTCGTCTACCTTTGTATCAGGTACAGTGCTTAGCTTCTTCTCATAATGTAGTACATTCTTAAACTGGATCTTAAATTAAAATTCAATTGAATTGAATTAAAATTCATTGGAGTTTTCAGCACTGTGAGCATATATTTTTACATTTTAAAATAATGTTTTTAGTAGAGATACAATTGAAAACAGGCAAAAAAAGACGATTTTTTAGAATATATATATATATATATATATATATATATATATACTAGCGAATTGCCCGTCAAAAAATGACGGCAATGAAAGTGAGCTAAGGGTGTTTAGTGTATATAATGTGACTGATGTAGCGTAGTTCGTTTTCTATGTCGTGCGAGTTTTTCGTAATATTCGTTTTCTATGTCGTGCAAGTTTTTCGGGAATATCCGTAGCTGTTTGGTGGTGTTTTGTGTGTTTATAGTAGTGTTTTGGGACCTTTAGCCTCGTTTTCGTTTTGTTCGGCGCCCATTTTTTCTCTCGCTTAGGTGATTTTCGCGTCTCTAAACTCCAAAATTTGTGGTTAAATGGAGGTGTAACTTTACTTGCAGAGGTCCTCGGTGCCCCCCCTTGCTGTGAGAAACCTTTTTATGTGTTTTTTGCTTGTATTTGTTGTGTTTGTAATGTTTTTGGGGTTGCGCGGGTTGCGTCCTTGTTTTCTAATCTTGTAGGTGTTTTTCGGCAAATACGTAGGTGTTTGGTGGTGATTTGCATCTTTAGACTGCTGTAGCCTTGTTTTTGTTTTTTTCGGCGGCCATTTTTTCTCTCGCTTAGAGATTTTTTAGTGTCTAAACTCTTTTAATTTGAGTTAAATTGAGGTGTAACTTTAGTTTTCGAGGTCCTTGATGCTCCCTCTTCCTGTAAGTAAGCTTTTTATGTATTTGTTGTGTGTATTTGTTGTATTTTTCCTGTTTTGATGTGCGCGTGTTGCGGCCGTAATGGGTCATAAAGTGTCTCGTATTTTGTTTGCGTTACAACGTAAATCTTGCGAGGGTCGCAGTTGATGGCAAGGAGCGCCTTCGGCGCTCCTTGCCAGCAACTGCGACCCTCGTAAATTTTGCGAGGGTCGCAGTTGCTGGCAAGGAGCGCCGCGAGCCCGCAAGCGTTAGCAACAACTCGTATGCTCACAACTATATATGTGATAATGTATACTAATGCTAATTAAGTCAAAGCTACCACACTAATGAAATAAATCATATCTCAACCTAAAAGGAAAATGTCCATATAAGGCCTCGTTGTTTACAGTGGTCATCTAAAGCAGCAAGGGATAGTTTTTTTCATCTGCCTGTTGTTTTTTCATCTCTTATTTTAGAAAAAGAAAATATCAAAAGGCATTAAATGTTGAGAAAAGTGGCACTAAGGTAAGCATACCTGTAGTGAACATGGCAAAGTAATATGTGTTTATCTATCTATCTATCTATTACAGTCATAATACAAACAATTATAGTGAACAAATTATTAAATTTTTAATAGATATAGTATTATCATTAGGTAAGGCATGGAAAAGTAGGTATGATGAAGAGATATAGCTTTTGAGATGATTGGTTCCACTGAGAGGGGTTAAAGAGTTTAAAAGAGTGGTGGTAATTTGTAGTATGAAGCATGGTGATGTGATGTAGCAGGTCTCCTAAAGTCTGTAGATGTTACCAAAGTAACTGAACCAGTTTTGTTTCTCTGATGTAAGTCAATCAAAAGTTCACGTTGCATTGTGATGTCCCAAGATTTGGTAAGAAACAACATTTCAGCATAAATCCATAAGGTTCCCTTTTTTTGACTGTAAATAAATGGTTGAAGAAGAGGCAAAATCTGATGTATTCATAGTACGGAAAATAAAATTGATGTTACTCATTTCTGGGGATTCCACCTTCCCCCTGCTATCATTCTGGGTAACCTTGGACATTTCTTCTTCTATATTGCTTTCCCCTATGACCCCAGGGATTTTACATCTAACTATAACCTTGGGGTTCCCTATAAACGTCCATTGCAGCTGAAGCTTAACTTCAACTTAACCTTAAAGCACCTGTGTGGCAGCTATTAGGCTCCACCACAAAGGTCCTTAAAGGACCTCCATGGTACCTAAAATTAACCTTTGCGCACTGAGGTCCTTTAAGGGCCTCCATGGTAGGGGTTAATAGATAGATTCCACCGAGGTCCTTTAAGTACTTCAGTGGCAAGGGTTAATTTTAGGTGCCATGGGGGTCTTTAGAGACCCTACAGTTATAGTTGTATGCGTTATCTCCAAAATCACAGGAGAGTGCATAGGAAGGGGAAATCCCCAGGTTTCCCCAGTACATACCGGTTATTGTGCAGAATACCTGGGATCTCCAGGGTCAATATTACATATGGATATTGAATCATAATATTGAGGCGCTCATAGGGGTGGCGGTATTCAGTGGCCAGTTCCTGTAGGGCTGGTTTTGGTGTGTGATGTGATTGTTTGTTAGTGATTTTAAAATTAAAGCACAAATGCATTTCTCCAGGGCACATTATCATCTGATGCTGCTTACACTGATCTCCTGCAGAGAAATAGCTCCGAAGAATATGCAGAACTACAGGTAAAACATTCAATGTGCTCATTTGCAAAGATTCTATGCGTTATTAAACAAAAATGACTAACATACATCTAATATATGAAAGGGTTAATATTGAATGAACTCTTGTAAATCTAATCATTTTGGGTCTAAAACATAGCCACAGTTTGGAACAAATGTATATGTGGACCTGGGCATTGACATTTGAGTGATAAGTGAGTGATTCCTGCTTCATATATATATATATATATATATATATATATATATATATATATATACATATATATTAATAATCACTAATGATAATATTTTAATTAAATTTAATATATGTTTGGATACTTGGATGATAACTGTAAATATCGTAAATTTATGTATATTTGATATATATGGGATGTAGAGTTAGAATTCTCTCATTTATTGATCTAATTATGATGTATCTGTTTTATTTATGTAATCAGCAGGACAGTAAACATAAATGCATATACTTACATACTTTGGAATCCTCATTGGCGTCACTGTTGCCCTAGCAGAAGGTCATTGTTTGCAATACCAGCTAAGTCCTGTGTCACTTCCAGGTGCCAGATGTCATGTTTGGTGCCAGGCAGTGGCATGAATTCACATGAATATCTTGTATTTGTATATTTGAAAAAGTAGAATATTACTGTACATATTCAACTGTATTTCTGGCTAACTTTTATGAGTATCCTCCTTTCTTGGGGTATAAAGACATTTTTAATAAAATGTAATATTTTTAACATGTATGAATAAAAAACTATATATTTTGAATGTTATTTTTAACTCATTACATATACAGTGCCTTGAAAAAGTATTCACCCCCCTTGTCATTTTGCATGTTTTGATGCCCCACAACCTGGAATTAACATGGATTGTTTGAGGATTTGCATCATTTAATTTACAGAACATGCCCACAACTTTGAAGATGTTTTTTTTTTTTTTTTACTGTGAAGCATACAACAAATAGGACAAAATAGCAGAAAAAGTCAATGTGCATAACTATTCACCCCCCTAAAGTCAATACTTTGCAGAGCCACCTTTTGCGGCAATCATAGCTCCAAGTCGCTTTGGATAAGTCTATGAGCTTGCCACATCTTACCACTGGGATTTTTCCTTGCAAAACTGCTCCAGCTCCTTCAATTTGGATGGTTTGCACTTATGAACAGCAATCTTTAAGTCTGACCACAGATTTTCTATTGGATTGAGGTCTGGGCTTTGACTAGGCCATTCTAACACATTTACATGTTTCCCCTTAAACCACTCAAGTGTTGCTTTAGCTGTGTGTTTGGGGTCATTGTCCTGCTGGAAGGGAACCTTTGCCCTAGCCTCAAATCACACACATAGTGGTACAGGTTTTGCTCAAGAATATCCCTGTATTTAGCACTATCCATCTTTCCCTCAACTCTGACCAGTTTCCCAGTCCCGGCTGCTTAAAAACATCCCCACAGCATGATGCGGCCACCACCATGTTTCACTGTGGGGATGGTGTTCTTTGGGTGATGTGATGTGTTGGGTTTGTGCCAGACATAGCGTTTTCTTTGATGGCCGAAAATTTTTATTTTAGTCTCATCATACCAGAGCACCTTCCTCCATACATTTTGGGAGTCTCCCACATGCCTTTTCTCAAACTCAAAATGTGCCATTTTGTTTTTTGCTAAAAGTAATGGCTTTCTTCTGGCCACTCTGCCATAAAGCCCAACTCTATGGAGCGTACGGCTTATTGTCGTCATATGTACAGATACTTCAGTCTTTACTGTGGAACTCTGCAGCTCCTCCAGGGTTACCTTAGGTTTCTGTGCTGCCTCTCTGATTAATGCCCTCCTTGCCCAGACCATGAGTTTTGGTGGGCGGCCGTTTCTTGGCAGATTTGCTGTTGTGCCATGCTCTTTCAATTTAATTATGATAGATTTGATGGTGATCCTGGGGCTCATGAAAGATTTGGATATGCTTTTATAACCTAACCCTTCTCAACAACATTGTCCTTTGTTTGGAGAGTTCTTTGGTCTTCATGACAGTGTTTGCTTAGTGGTGCCACTGGCTAAGGTACTGCAGGCTCTGGGGCCTTTCAAAAAAGGTGTGTATATGTAATAACAGATCATGTGACACTTAGATTGCACACAGGAGGACATCATTTCACTAATTATGTGACTTCTGAATGTAATTGGTTTCACTAGAGCTTTTTATGGGCTTCATAGCAAAGGGGGTGAATATATACGCACATGCCAATTTGTATATGTATATATTTTTTCTCATTTCACTTCACCAACTTAGACTATTGTGTTCTGATCCATCACATAAAATTCAGATAAACAAAACATTGAACTTAAGGCTGTAATGTAACAAAATAGGTAAAAAGTCAAGGGGGTGAATACTTTTGCAATTCACTGTATTATGTAAATTTATATGGTATTAATTTATATTTATGCATAAGCAACAATTTAAGTTGTATAGACATGATTTTAATTTTCAAATTTAAATTGTTAAATTTGCTAAGCCAAGTTTGCTAAATCATTTATAGTTGTATGTTTAGAAATTGGATGACCTTAATAATTTATTGGTATTAAAATGCTTCTTTCTATTTTTTAGCCTCAAAGTAATTTCCATTTGGCTGGAAGAAGAACACATACAGTTGGATCAACGGACTATGAAAATGATGGAATGCAATAAGTTATTTAAAATTAGATTTCACAGATTTATCTCTTTGAAATTCAGGAGCGGGCAACCACTTGAGACTTTGGATTCTTTCTAGTTTAGAAGTACCTGCTACTATTAAGCTTGCAAATGAAACTGAATGATACTAATGGACACTACACGGCAATCCTACATGTAAAGATCCACCACCATATCATCTTAGTTTTATTCTACCACTGAAAATCATTAATGTCACTGTTTCATCTGTTTTTAACCCTGTTTTCTGTGTCCAGTCATAAGTCTTTCCCTTCATTTTCATGTGTGCAGCTTGGCATCCGAACAGAGGAAATCCCTAACAGATTATAGGTTTTCACTATCAAAGAATATAAGGTGGTGTGAGAAAACTATGTGTTAGAGATTAGAGGTAAATAAATTGTATGATGAGAGAACTGTAAATGCATATTTAATGATGGTGTTCTAATTATCCTCTTATTTATAGCAGGGGAAGTAACTTATTATTCACTAAACCACTAAGAACCAAATTTATGTGTGAAAGATTTTAGTATACTGCTTTTGAAAATGGCACGTGAAGGAAGATTGCATAGCGATTCATACATAAAGGATTGCATTCAACTAATAGCTCATTTAAGGATATGGAAGATTTACAAGGGACATATAGAACATGTAATAAGAATGTTAAAGTCATTACAAATGTGTAAGAGGTCCAGATTCAGACTGAGATCTGCCTCCTACTGTCCCTGATATTTAGAAATCACATTTTCATTTTTGTATTTTTATAATGTTGCTATTTAAGGATAAACAGCCAAAGCATTTTCTACAGTTGTTACATTTTCTTTATCTAATAAACAAACCTTGGTTTCCTGAAATCTCTTCTACATCTCTTTTTTTTTTCCAATGTTTTTTTATTAAGGACATATATAAAGGAATTTACAACAATAAGTATAGAAATCTACAAATAACAGTTGGTAAAAACATCAAGGAAGACATGTGAGATCTATAATCCTCATATAGAAGCAAAATTATATATAATTTAAGTTTTACTAAAAAGTCTGAATACAATCCTTACTTATTTTTAAATTTTTTTGTAAAATGTTTACCCTTAAGCAATAAACTATATAAGGTTTTCCATTTGATAACAAAATGTTACATCCTACTAAGGTTCTGTAGAACCTATATAAAACTGTTCATATACTAAGGGTATTCAATGAAATCCAGAATTACACATTTCAATTGACAAATCATTTTCAAAATTGCTCTAATCAAAAAGTAGAGAAAAATCCAGGCCAGAAAAATTAGAAAGAAAAAAAAAGCAGGATAAATAATATATAAACCAGAAAATAAAGGGGGAGGGAGGTCTATGGTAACATATCTCCTCTCCGGTACTACCTTTAAGTGGAATCTCCATAGGGGCATATGAAATAATGCCTATCCAAGTATTTTGACTCCACTTCCCGGTCCGTCTGTTCCAAACTGCTCTCTGCCCCACTCTCCTCCATAAACGAGCAAAAGGTTTTCAAAAGCTCCCTAACTTCAACGCCCCACAGACACACATTGCGGAGATTATTATTATTATTGTTTATTTATAACGTGCCAACATATTCCGTAGCCCTGTACATAAGATAAGTTCCAGGCAAAGATAAATACAAATCAAAACATAACAGGATTGAAACTCGCAGACTTACAACCTAAAGGTATTGTGTGTGGTAAAGGAAGGAGAGAGATGAAATCCAGGGCTCCCATATACTCAGAAAGAAAGGGTATAAGTCCAAAAAATATGGGTCATCCTTTCATTTATAAATATGTAGTTAATTTTATTAATTATATCCTGAAACCTAATAAAACTATCTTTCCAGGAGCTAGCAATACTGTTTTTAGCTGCCAGAAAGATTAATTGAGCCAATGTATGACCCATCTTATCTAAATTAACAAAGTGAATGCCCAGCAAGCAAGTTTCAATAGCAGGTAACCAGAGCAGTCTTGAGTATTTCCGCAATTAATTTGGTAGTCTTAGACCAGACTTCTTGTACTATGGGGCACTGCCACCATGCGTGTATAAAATCACCCTGCATTTGACATCTTCTAAAGCAATTGTCATTGACCTTTGAAGAGATTTTGTACATTCACACAGGGGTCATATATGCCCTATGAAAAATCTTTATAGAGGTTTCTAATAGGCTGTAGCTAATTGAACCCTGGGAAAGGTTCAAACAGGCTTTTGTCCATTTGTTTGTGTCCCATGTTTGGTTCAGGTCCAACTCCCATTTCAACATAAAAGAAGGTTTTTGTCGGATGGAGAATTAAAAATATTGTATTGGGACCCTAGCACCCCTTTGGATAGGGCTAAGGACTACAAATCACTGATAACCAAGAAGCTTTGGGTGGCCCATACTTATTGCACATTGTACAAACCCAGTGTCTGAGTTTAGTATAATTAGATAACTCTTGTCTAGGAATATTAAAATCCTGTCTCATTTGATCTGAGGGAATGATACAGTCACCCAAGAACCATGACCCCACCTTAACTAGTTTGAGCAAAGACCAAAAAGCCTTTGATTCCATCGAAAAGGTATCTTGCATGGCGGATGACAAAAATAGTGAAGTAAGAGGGGAGAAAGATTGGGCCAATTGATGTTCAAGTTTGGCCCATCTCCATGTTCTCAGAGTAAGATTAATCATCAGGTTTAGGGAGTTGGGCTTGAGGGATTCAGAATAAGGGGACCACAGAATGACCGCCCCAAGATAGACGGGCCAATTAAAAATTCTCTAAAAATGTCCAGCTAGGCTGGTGTTGGGCAAAGTGAGTGAGGGAAATAAATTATATCTATGCTACTTTAAAATAATAGGAGAAATTGGGACAAGATAATCTTCCCTTTGATTTGTGCCTAAAAATGATCCTTTTCTCTATTCTGGGAGGCCTATTCCTCCAGATGAATTTAAAGACTTGATTTTGAAAGCAAATTAGTTCCTTGTTGTTAATAGGAATATGCAAGGTCCTAAACAAGCATAACAAGTGCTCATGTCTGAAATTAAGGTTTTGTAGAGAGGGGGGTAATTTGCCTTGTAAAGGTCTGATATTGTGTTAAGTTGTAAGTAGATTTGAGGTCACTCACGGTGTCTAGGGGAAGACCTAAGCCAAGAGCTTCAGTTTTATTTCAGTTTAACCGAAGACCTGAAAGGACACTATATTGGTCAGTGGTAGACATCAGGGCTTCAATAGAGGACTCAGGCTCTGACAATGTACATAAGAGGTCATCAGGAAAATAGAGAGCATTTGATGTGATGATGTCCTAACCTAAAGCCATGGATCACTGAGTTGGCCCTGATGGCCTGGGCAAGTGGCTCGATAGCCAAAGCAAAGAGTAGGGGGAATAGAGGACATCCCTGTCTGGTGCCTGGTGTATGTTAATCAATGCTCTTTGAGATCCTGTAAGTATTACATTCGCTCTACGGGAGTTGTAATAGCTACAGAGCATGTTTATAAACTGTCCCTCAAAACCACATTTGGACAAGGTGTCATTCAAGCGTATCAAAGGGCCATTCAAGCGTATCAAACGCCTTCTCTATATCCAATGCAAGAAGGCAAATAGGGGTTTTAGAAGCTCTGAAAAATGTATGACATTTAGGGTTATCCTAATATTGTCCCCTGTTTGTCTGTGGGGAATAAAACCAGATTGGTTCTTGTGTATCAGGCCAACAAAGAAATTCAATATTCTGCTAGCGAAAACCTTAGCTAGTAACTTGACATCTCCATTCAAAAGCGAGATTGGCCGATAAGTTTTTGCCTCCATAGGGTCTCTCCCTTCCTTTGGAAAAAGTGTTAAGTCTGTGTGATTTAACTCTGGAGGCCTTGCCTCATCTCTAAGAATTGAGTAAAACAAGCTACATAGGTGAGGAGCGAGGTTATCTGATTTTTTTCAGAATATATATTAGTAAGCCCATCTGGACCATGTGACTTCCCTCCCTTCAGATCCTTAATTGTGTCTTGGGTTTCCTCACAAGATACCTCTCTATTTAAATTTTGGAGGTCTAGAGGGGAAATTGAGGGAAGGTCCAATGAATTCAAGTAGGATGCAATTACATTATCAGGGGCCAAGGTTTGGGTCGAATAGATATTTTGGTAAAGTTCTTTAAATGTTTCTTGAATTTCATTTTGGCTTATAGTAGGAGTACCAGACTGAGTCCGAATTTGAGAGATTCTAGATTGGGAAAATTTAGCTTTGTCAGGTTTGTTCGCTTTTGAATAGAAGAGATGTCCAATCCATCTAAGTGCCTTTTCTGTTTTGGTTGAAGAATAATATCAAGTTCCAATCTGTTTTTTTCCATTTGGCATCTCAGAGAGGGGGAGGGAGAAAGCTGGCTCTGATTCTCTAGAGAATCTAATTGTTTCATTAGGTGCCACCTATAAAAGCCTTATGGGTTACCCACAGCCAACCTGCCGAAGTTTTCGCATTAGAATTAGTATCAAAAAATAATTTAAGGTACGAGGAGATCTGGTCTATATATGAAATAAAAGATACTCGTTAAGTTTCCAGGAGTAAGGCAAATTAAACTGTGCACCTAAATTTAAATCTAGTGATATTGCTGCATGATCAGACCAAGTGCAGGAATTTATACTTTCATTAGAGGAGCTATCGAAGAGAGAGGAGCTAATGAGGAGGGCATCAATGTGTGAGTAAAAGTTGTGAACTCAGGAGAAGAAGGTGAATTCTCTATCACGCGGATGTTGCCCCCTCCAAGCATCCACAAGGTCTAGTGAGTGCAAGAGTTTTTTTTTATTTGTCTTAGCTTATTAGAGAAACGGTAATTTGTGGGAACTTTACATCTATCCATGGCAGGATCAAGGGCCAGGTTAAGATCACCTCCGATAACCAGCTTCCCCCAGTCCCCACCCTCGAGTGTCCTGAGAAATGTTATCAAAGCCATGTGTGGTCAGTGGTGGGGGCATAGAAGGAAGCTAAAGAGGTATTAACTCCCAGTTTGGTACCCTTCAGAATTAGAAAAGAGCCATTTCAATCCACCACCCTGGACTCTAATTAAAACGGTAAGTCTCGGTGTAGCAATATCGCCACTCCTTCTTTCTTGTAAGTGTGGGAAGTGCAAAAGAAACGTGGGTAGTCTTTATTAAGGTAAGTGGGAATTTTATTTTTAGAAAAATGGGTTTCTTGATGAAAAATGATGGAGGGACGAAAGTTTTTATAATAGAGAAAAGCCTTCTTCAATTTGAAAGGGGAGTTGAACCCTTTAACATTATGGGTAACTAATGTAATATCGGTCATCATCCTTGGGCTTAAAGTTTGAGCTCAAAGTATGTAATTCCCAGTTTACCCCTTACATAATCTGAAGGAGAGTGAGGCAGAAGTGACCGTCCCAGCATGAGACAGGAGTCAAGTAGAGCCGAGGAAGTGCAGAACCCGGGGGAGGAGTCACCACGGAGGAAGGAAAAAACAAAAAAAATATGAGAACAGACAAAAAACAAAAACAATATAATTACGTATACAGAGAAACAGTGCGAACTGACCAACATAAGTAGATCTAGATAGTCATAAGGAGTAATGCCCTTGTGCCTTTCTATGGTCATCCCCAACACACAAAGTATGGGAGGGTTTAAATCGCTTATCAAAAAGGTAATACCTAATTTAGGTAAATGTAAACGACCTGGAAGTAACCAGCCAACAAAGATATCTTAACATTTAAGTAAACACCGGTGATATAAATTAGGGGAACAGGTGAGAGTAAAAATACAACTAATAGCAATAAAATAAACCTTGGATAAGGAGGAAATACAAAAACCCAGTGACAGATTAAATTTAACCTAACTTTTATACCATCACGGGCTTAGCGAAACCATGAGGAATAGCTTTGATAAGAAGGTGTAGATCTATCCTCTGCCTGACTACTACTTGTTGTTTACCTAGCCTATCTTGTGCCATTGTGGCGTACAGTTAAGGGAAAATTAGCTAGCGGGTCCGACTACAAATATATGCTTAGGAATAACATTAAATCTAGTATGTAGAGCCCCTTTCACAGTAGCGGAAACATTAACTAACAGTTCTAGCAGTAGTAACTGGGTGCAGAAAATAATCTTCTAGATAGGGAAAGAATAGAGATCATAATGACAAATCAAAACAATTTGCAAACAGTCCTGACAACCAAGTTTTCCCTCTAAGATACAAGGCATGAAGTCCCAGAAGATCACTTGAAGCTTTGGTTTCTATTATTCAAAGGTTCTGTAGAAAGACAAAGGCATGAAATCCCCCCAGCATCTAAGAAGTTCCTCAGCCGAAGTTCAATAAGAGAAAAGTCTTGTCCAAGCATAAGGTAAATATTAAGGAGGTGGAGGGCTCGGTACAGAAGTTAACCCCAAAGGAGAGGCATTAGAGGACTGCCCCTTTTATATTTTTTGCTTTGAAGTCCATTGCTTTTATGGTAGTGCACTGGTAGTAGGAACTGCTATGTCTGTGCTTGATTCCTCTGGAATAAGGGCCAGCCGCCTCAGAAGATCCATGCATTCTTCTGGGGAACAGGCGGTATGTTGCATGCCATTATGTTGAAAAGAGAGAGCAAAGGGGAAACCCCATCTGTATCTGATGTTTTGGTCAATGTGGATCGCTAGAGCTGAGTTCATTAACTTCAGAAGCATGGAAGGGGACAGAACTGCATAGAATTGTAGCAGGGATCCATCAGGGTCATTGATCATTGTCATCTTACGGGTTGTTGCCAATATTAGATCTCTCCAGTGTTGGCGTAAGAGTATGACAATTATGTCTCTAGGCAGATCTTGATTTCTGCTCCCACCCAGGGCTTCCCACACATGATCTGGGTGTCCCGAGAGGATCTTGTCAATCTTAGCCTTAAGATATCGTGGCAAGTCCTCCACCGCTGTTGGTATTCCTCTGATTCTGATGTTGATTCTCCTACATCGATTTTCAAGATCCTCCAATTTGTCCTCAAAATTGGAGATACGAGAGGAGTTCTTGGATATTCATGCTCTATCCCTCTCCTGAGCCTTGATCTGAGATCTCCTCCAAGAGATGAGTATTCTGCCCTAGGTCATGAATGTTATTTTGGAGGGTCAATTTTGGCTATCGATTGCTCGTTCAGATTCATGTTTGGTTGTGAGGCAGCCATAACAGATTCTGAGTCAGAGAGGTCCGACTGGCCAGAAATAGAGCCTTGAGCTGAGGTGGCGGAAGTTTCAGAAGCTTTGAAGTACTTGTAAATTTTTTAGTATTCAGAGTTCTCCTTTTTTTTTCTCATCTTATGTAGTAATAAAATGGGTCTTGAAGAGTAATTTTGTCGAGAAACTAGAGATCAATAAGGTCCCCCCCCCCCCTCAATGCTGCTTAAGGAATTGAGTTTCTTATTAGAGCTTTGTAGCCCTATCCTTGCCTGCTGAGAGTCACAGTCTGAAAAGTGTTACATCATGGGATGGGTGAAAATGTAGTTTTCTTGGTGGGATAGTAGCCCTCTATGAAAACACAGTCCATTTAGGAGTTATTTGCGAATGGTGGTTTTAGGTGACTTTTCATCAAAGTGCCACACATAGTCTATATACAGACCTTGTAGTCTGAGTTGAATTGCACTTTAGTGCAGACTCTGCATAGAAGCTGTATCAATATAAATAAGTCACAAGATAGCGGTAGTGCAGCAGCAAAGATGAAATGTCTTAAGGCGGCATGGAGAAGATTAACTGGTTTCATAAATTATTACAGAATCTGAAGTATAGCTGCAGCAAGAACAATGACGCACAAAGTGGAAGTCCGGTATAATCCAGCAGCTACATCTGTCCAGCTACGGGGTGCCAGAGTTAATTTTGTGTATAAACTAGGCACATGAAGACAGTTCTGTGGTAGCCGGCGGCAGTAGCTGTGCTGATACAGAGTGCTATTATTAAATCTATGTTTAGACTTTGGAGTATGAGAAAACTTGTAAATGAGTGCAGATTATGTAGTGTAGCTGTGACAAAAGCAGTTAAACACAAGTAAACAGTCTCAGGGATTTAAACTGCCTTTTTTTCATTTAATTCTGTCACTACACCCCAACTGTAGTTATTATAGTTAGACACGGGGTGGCAGAAAAGTGTAATCCTAATTGAGATGGCTTAATCCAGGATGTCATGGATCATTTTGATTGAATGTGGCATTCAGCAGTTTGGCTTGATAAGTAAGCTCTGCTCACAAATAAAGTATTTTGTTGGTCAGGAAAAACTCCCTGAATATTCATAGTGCTGCTGTAATTCCCTGTGGTTTTTGTTAAAAGAAGAATTGCCACCTTAATGTTGTGTGTTCTTGTGATCTAATAATAGTGACTCATGTATGACATTACATTGAATGAGTCTCTACATCTCTTCTACTGGCTGCACGATGAAGGCCCCAGCTCAGGGAAAGTGTAGGACCGGTGAAGTCTAAATGTGTAGGACCGGTGAAATCTAAATGAAGTCTAAATGAGCTGCAAAGATATTGGTTTTTCATAACACTAATGGAGCCAATTCTGAAGAAAAATAAGAAAGGCAGCAATGATGGATTTCAAAGGACCGAAGATGAGAAATATTGGTTTCCATCTAGAATGAAGAGGACCAAATCTTCAATCAATATCGATGACGCCTGTTTAATAAAGTTTCATTTTCCAATATTCAATATGCTGAGTTGTCCAAAGCAGCTTTTTAACTATACAGATAAATGGTTAAAATGTGAGTATTATAGATTGGAATAGCTGCACATAGTATAGATCCTTCAACCTGGTTACAAGGTATATCAGAAAAAAACAAAAACATAAACATATAAAATAACGTTGTATATATATATATCTCAAATAACTGAATGAGAAAAGAAAAAGTATCTCAGAAGCAAAAACCCAAACCTTCTTAACCTGGAGCTGGAATTTGATATTAAAGTATTAGTTTAGACAATATTTGTGTCATCTTGTTCCACTTTTTATTATGGTATGTTGAGTGCATAACCATTGTATAAATCCTATGAGGAGTCCCGGGGCATTGTATCTAAGTTCAGTTCTACTTCCTTTTATTATTTTGTATGGTTTTCTTTTACAATACTTATTATACTTTGCATAATATGTTAAACTGCATCATTTATCGGTTACCAGTAAGTGCCTGAAGTACTTTCCATATAAGTTAATCATCTTCCTCAAATACATCATATCATGATGAAAATATAAAAATTCAGTTTTGACACACTTGTGGTTCTCCAAAGTTGCAAAATCAATATGAACAAAGTATTGCCACACATTTGTTTCAGCTATGGGAGAGCAACAATTAATGCACTGTTTATGCACTATGATCTGCATTTGCAGATGCAACAATCAGGGTAAAAACAGGAAAGTGCAATTGAACACTCATTGTAAAACCTTAGAAAAAAATCTATCGCCCCCTAGATATGTCAATAATATGTTCAATAATATTTTAGCCAATCAGAATTGAATATTTGAAATCAAAAATGCATTTTTGAGATTGCATGGTATAGCGGTTAATATTATTTGCCATGCGGCTACAGAAAATGTTGGCACATTACAAATAATTATAACAATAATAATAATAATGGGGATCCATAGGAGCCCCATGGTTATACTTCAAATTGCCATGGGGTTCATAGGGCCCCCATGGTAATGGGTTAATATTTGATGCCGTGTGGGTCTAAAGGGACCCCAATGGTTATACTTTAGTTATGGTATACATGGGTTCATACGGGTTAGGGGGTTTAAAGGGGGAACCCACAGTATACCCAGCTCTGAGAGTATATCAGTGTTAAGGGAGAATCCCAGAGGATACAAAGGCTCAAAGTGGTACCACATACTGAGGGAGGATCATTAAGGTCCCCTGGCTCATAGATGGCAGTGGGTTTTAAGGGGGAATTCTGGGGAAACGTAGCTCATGGGAGGTAGTGTGTATTAACAGGAGATACTGGGGAATACATAGGCTCATAGAGGATATCAGATATTGAGGGCTAATAGGAGGTAGCAGTATTAACTCCTTAATTCTGTCAGATTTGAGCAATCAAGGCCCATATAGTTTATAGGGACCTCCATGAATATCATTAAATATAACATGGTGGTCTGTAGGGGTTAATGATAGTTGCCATGGAGGTCTATAGAGACCCTCATAGTTATACTTTAGATGGGGAGTGATAGGGAGACAGGACTTAGTAAGGGTATCCGCCAGCTCATAATGTGTATGTAAAGGGAATTCTGGAGGATCCCCTGCTTAAACCTTGTGGGCAGGGGAATTCCTGAGGCATCCCCAGGCTCATAGCGGTATTGAGGGGGAATCCTGAGGATCCTCTGGCTTATAGGGTCATAGTGGGTCATAAGCAGAGAGGGGTCATAAAACCCCTGCATTATTTTTGTGGTTAATTAGGGCAAGGGTTTATCTTGATAGATAGGGACAAGGGATATTATCGGGCTAGTGAGGTGTGTTCAATTAGTGGGTATCATTCTGCAGCATTGCTATGGAGACTACTGAGCTTGAGACTTGGAGTCCTATGTGAGCAGGTTGAGTGCATATATTATAGAGAGCAGTGGAAAAACACTTCTTGGGGCCAGCCAGTACATTTTACGGGTTTTATTTTGACAGGAGCCATAGAATGCCCCTAAGTTAATGCCAAACAAACCCCCCACACTTACGATGGTAAACTTTCTCGCTTCAAGCTCGATACATGGAATGGAGCCCTATCTGACTAAAATAAGGAACCAGAAGTAAGTGGAGACTGTTACAACGCTATTAAATTAGCCCTGCTGCGAGCAACGTGTGAGCTACACAACAGGGTCATCTGTATCAACACAGAGAAAATCTACATGAGGAGTGAGAGCCTGCGAGATGATCTTGCAGGCTCCCACACCTCATCAATTGCTGTGGGGGTCCGGAACAGGACCTCCGCGGCAGTCCCACACATAAGCCCTGCCGTGGTTGGTACTCTAACTACCCCCCTGGCACCTAAAATGAACCCCCCTCTATGCGAGGGGGGGCCCCATGGGGACACCCGAAGTGTCCCCACATTAACCCCGTGCTGCAGGGGTCCATAGGGACCCCTGCAGCCCCGCCACATTAACCCCTTGCAGCGGGGGTCCCTGATTGGCACAGACCGGGTCCCCGCTGCGTTTAAAACTTTAAAATTCTCTGCAGCAGCTCCTTAAAGGGCTAGCGGCACACTATTAGCCATCCTGGCTGCGGCACCAAAAATTAACCCCCCTCTATGCTGGGGGTCCCCATTGGAACCCCGGAAGTGTCCCCACATTAACCCCTTGCTGCAGGCATCCATAGGGACCCCCGCAGTCCCCCCACATTAACCCCTTGCAGGGGGGGCCCTGATCGGCACAGATCGTGACCTTGCTGCATTTAACATTTTAAATTTCCCGCCTCGCGGGTCCTTAAAGGACCGTAAAAGTAAAAAATATGAGGCAAGTAGAGCAAACCAAAAAAATAGAACAAATTAGAAGCCTAATTAAAATGAGATAAGAAAGTTTTCACTATGGTTCCTGCAAGTTATACTTTTAAAGGGTCCTGCTTTTTTTTCAAGGAAACTGTTGCTTCTAATATATAAAATAACATTTCATTGCAATAATTAGTCATGGGCAGCTGTGTGTTAAAGCATGAACTTGGTATAGTAATTTTAAGGATTACTATTATCCACATCGCCAATAATTACACAAACACAATTGTTTGGGCAATAATAAGGCCACGGATCATTTATTTAACCAAAATCCTTAACCAGAACACATTTTTGTTTCTAAACCATGAATACTTAACCCCCACTTTGTTAACTCCAGCTTAAAAAAGTGGAGGGAGGGAGAGGATAACGTTCCTCTTTATGATCCTACAGTAAACTGGGAAATGGGTGGGAAACTGATCCTTGCATCAACTCCTAAACTTCTCCTCTTATACCCTTGCCAACATCATATATATAATTGTCGTAATTGCGAGTTTGTCGGTAATTCTATGTTAAATTTACTGGCTTGTTAATGCGCAATGAGCAGCGAGATCGCAAAGCTCGCAAGTTGTAGGTTTCCTAAGGCCCATAAGGTAGAGTGTGGGGGAGGCCCACAAGTTAGAGTGGGACAGAGCTTGCAAAGAACACCAAAGGCGCTCATCGCGAGGCTTGCAAGGTAAAGGGGGGGGGGGGAGGCTCCAAATGGTTTGAGTTACGGTCTTGAAAAAAATGGCGGTGGTTAAACCCGTAACTCTATGTTTAAGCCCACAAGGTTTTAAGCAATAGTGATTTAAGATTCAAGGCTTGAAAAAAAGTTACAGGTTTAATCGCCACCAAGCCCGCAATTGTCACAGGGGAGGAAGAGAGAGACAAGAGACAAAGAGGAGGGTGGGGGGGAGAGACACAGGGAGGGAGATAATGGGGCACAAACAGTGCAGGGAGAAGGGGGGGCAAAGAGACACAGGAGGGAAAGGGGGGAAAGAGACACTGGGGAGGGAGTGGGGGGAAAGACCCAGGGGAGGGAGAGAGAGGGAAAGAGATACAGGTGAGAGAGAGGGAGGGGAAAGAGACACAGGGGTGAGAGAGTTTTTCTGTAACACTCTTAAAGTTATGTGATTGCGCATGGGTGCAGCTCAAGCCGCGGCCTGCAATGAGCCTTTGGCGCTCATCGAGAGGCCTGCCAGTTAGAGGGGAGGGGAGAGCCTTGCATTGTGTGGCAAACAACAGCATTGCAAGGCTTAAAATTTGTATGCCGTAATTGTTGATGGGCAAGTCGCTAGTAGAATACATTGATCATTCTCATCCTTAATCCCACCCAGGTCAAACCCCCACTCTCTTCCACTATGCTCAGCCATAGGTTATTTGTACATTTCCAACTATGCATTGAAAGTTAAATAATTACGTATGTCGAAACCACAGCCAACACTTCTCTTACTAAATGAAAGGATGTTGTGTAAGTGCAACTTGTCTTTCCATATTTCAGAAAAAAATATATATTTGAACTCACAGGAGGATCTAATAAGTCTTGTAAGTAAATATTATGTTGGCTTTCTTTTCATATGCATGCATTTAAATTATTTTCACAGTTTATTTTTTCATTACAGGGTAGATCCTTCAGTGTATTTTATTTGTGTTTGATTATAGATGTGGGATACCTTGATTAGGATATTAGCAGAAGTCTTTCTTTACAATTGAAACTACTTGTAGAAGGACTGAGATGCATTACTTTACTAAAAGAGTACCCGATTTTAAGGTGATAAATATTTTAAAAGTATATGATAGAAGAATGATTAGAACAAACTCCCCAGTGCAATTTTGGTGTAATGTTTTTATTAAAATGGTTTATTTTCTAAATCACAGGATACTATACAAGATTGTATAATAGGATAGTAATAGTAACCCAGATACTCCATAAAATGTATTACAATCCGCAAATTATTAAAAATAAGAGTATGTATGAGAGAGATACTATAGTATATATGCCAGTTATACTATATATATATATATATATATATATATATATATATATATATATACAGTATATATATATACATTTAGCAAATGTTATATATGTAAGTATGTGTATGCAATGTTATATATATATATACATGTACAGGAATATGTATAGTAATTGAATAATCATAAATTGGTGATGATAATTGATAATAATAAAAATAATAATAACAATAATAAAAATTAATGTTAATAATGCCAACAATTATATAAAATCTTATATGTTATTATATACATTATTATTGTATTGTTGTTATAGAATTACTAAATTATTAATAATATATATTCTCATGAGTACGCCCTCATTTGGAATATGGAGTACAATTTTGGGCACCACTTCATAAAAAGGATATTTTAGAGCTGGAAAAGGTACAGAGAAGGGCAACAAAAATAATAAGGGGATGAGAGATTAACCAAAGTTTGTTTGCCTTCCTCTGGACCAATTAACAATTAATAATTAAACTGAATACTGCAAATATTAAAAGGTTGAACTGAATGGACTAAAAATCTTTTTTCAACCTCAATTACTACTTACTAATAACTATTACTAATAACTATTATTTATTACTAGTAACTTGCCAGTCAAAAATGACAAGATAATATTTGATGTGTCTCCCCCCCCTTGTGTCTCTTCCTACCCCCTCCCCTGTGTCTCTTCCCCTGCCTCCCCTGTGTCTCTTTCCCCCCTCTCCCCATTCCTCCCCTGTGTCTTTTTCCCTCCTCTCCCTCCCCCGTGTCTCTTCCCCCCTCTCCCTTCCTTGTGTCTCTTTCCCCCTCTCCCCTGACTCTTTCCTCCATGTTACTGTATATCTATTATTTATTACTAGCGACTTGCCCGTCACAAATGATGGGGCAATAACATTTTAAGCCATGGGAATGCTGTTTGACACACAATGTGAACCGTTTTGTACTCTGAGGACCTTTATCGCTGATTGCGAGGCTTGCGCCTGTCGTGTACTTCTGATCCTCTAAGCACCTTCATGAGTCAGGATAAAGAGATACATATTTTTTTTTATGTATATGTAGTTAAGTAATAATGAATTATTTATTTAATAAATTAATATACTTTATGTATTTATAAATGATATATGCAGCCAGCAATAAGCTGCAGAGCTAACAATCTGTTTGTATTTTGCGTCTGCATAGAATATACATTGTGAGTGTTAGTACCCTGCTTATAAAGTGTAATGAATATTTGAACTGTGCATTTTAAATATGCTGCGTGCGCGAGGTAAAGCCGTTGGTTTATTGTATATTCGTAATGTTATTAACGTGTTACGCAGCTTTTTTTCCGGCTTTTGTAATAGTGTATTTTCTAGTTTGTAGTTTCATGTGTAAAGTGCTACAAGTTTGGCAGTGTTTTGCGTGGTCCGAAATCGTGTAGCCTTGTTTTCATTTTTTTCAGCTGCCATTTTTTTCCTCGCTTAGGCGATTTGTCAACTGCTTGCATGCCAAGACGATCCTGCGTTTGGGAAGTGTTTTGTGGCTAAGTCCCCCGTGGTTTCATTGCCTGATTGTGTTTGTGCTGATAGTTGTAGTGCGTTGAAGTGCCTTAACGGCTCGCTTCGCTACGCGGCGGCGGGAGCGTTACACACTATGACAACTATTATATGTGATAGTATTACTATTTTTATTTGTATTATTATTGATATAAATACTATTATTATTATTATCTTTAAGAAAATTAAATTTTCAAATATTATTTTTCATATTATTTGGAGCTATTTCTACACATACATAGTGCTCTAACTCATTACAGCAGATTAGGAAAACAAATAGTGCAAATGTGTTTAAGAATATTATTGCTGGTATCAATAGGCATTTTTATGCTATTGCCATCCATTATACTATTGATTTAGATTCACATATTTTCTATGGTATTGCATATAGCCGTGTTCACTACTTTAATGACATATTGCAATACATTGCTTGATAAATCTGGGCAAAACTGTCAAAAGCTCCTCAGGTATAAAAAGTAAAGACTTTTGATCCAGAACATACTTTTTATATGTGTTTTGGCTCTTACCAAATTACTAACTTATTATATTGGGCACCAATTTTAATATTAGGAATGTAATGCTGTCCTAAGCTATGACAGTATAATTTAGGAAACTACATTGTTTATTTCTTCAATCTGATCTTCAAAGACAGAGCGGATCTAAAGCTTTACAGGTTATAAAATATTTAGTAATGCTTATAATATTGGGCAAAAGTTAATTTAAAATATTCCAGCTAACACATAATAATCTATTAAATAAGAAACATAAAATGCCTTTTTTCCAACTATTCTGAAGAAATAAGTATAGTGGAGTTCAATCATGAAAAATGAAGGGATCACATATATAGTTGTCAGCATGCGGGTTGTTGCTAATGCTAGTGGGCTTGTGTAGCAAGCCCGCTGCAACTGCGGCCCTCGCAAATCGAGGGCCGCAGTTGCTGTCAAGGAGCACCTACGACTATGACCCCCTATGACTTTCGGACCGCAAATGAGGACCCTCGCGAAGCGAGGGGCCTCATTTGCGGAGGTGGAGGCTCCCATGTCGGCTGCAATGAGCCGCAGGCTCTTTGCAGGCCGCAAATGCGGACCCTCTACGGCGCCTCACAACTGGTTACAAACGACCACACAAGCAGGACTTGCAAAAAAAAAAACAAATACACACAATGACTAAATACGGACTTACACAAAAATATACGAGCCGCGGGACTTAGAAAAAATCCTTTACGGAGACGCAAAAATACGATCTTAACGGACAACCCGCTCACAGCGCTAAACATTAAAAAACACAAAAAAACACACAAAAATTAAATAAAAATCTTACCCACACCAAGGGGGGATACCCAGGACCTCTGCAACACAGCTTAAACCTCGAATTCGGTGAAATTTACAAAGTTTAGCCACTCGAAAATCTCATAAGCGAGAGAAAAAATGGCAGCAGAAAAAACCTAAAGAAGGCTACACAAACCCTAAAGCCGCTAAATTAAACAAAGCAAATACGGCTTTTCCAAAAACCTGTACGACCTACAACATACACAATTAGCAAGGACGATAAATCATACAAACCCGCCTACAACATACACAATCGCTGACATTTTACATCACTAACTTAGAGAAAGCGGAAGTACACAGCTACACTAACGGCTTCCCCTCGCGCACACAGCCTATTTACACTACACACTTTACACATTGCTGACACTTACACCTCAGCTCCACAAATCTACATTGTATGCTGCAGGAACATGAAAACAGATTGTCAGCTCTTCAGCATATTGCTTCCTGCATGTATTACTTACAAATAGGTAAAGTATATGAATTTATTAATTTACTACTTATTTAATTAGCATCACAAAATACATATACACACCAAAAAAAACGAAAAAGGCATTCACTGCGCGCCTCACAACGAGCTCCAACGCTACACCAGGGGACAGCCTTGCAATAAGCACAAAAAGCAGAACAGCGACCTTACAATTACAGCAAAAGCGCCTCTGATAAAAAAAATACAACAGCCAAGAGACTCGCAATGTGTGCAGCCGAAGGCCCTCAGTGCGAGCCTCGCAATCAGCGCAGAGATCGCAGACCACCGTAAAAAATAATGTCTGTGCCAAACACCATTCCTTGACTTTCAATTCTATTGCCGTAATTTTTTACGGGCAATTCGCTAGTATCTTAATAATACTGGGCCTCATTCAATTGTGATTTGGCCAATTGAATAGGGCTCTAAATAGGCACATAGTATATTTTTTTAAAGACGTTTTTAGTTAGTGAAAACTTTGATTTTGGATAGATGCTTACTAACTAAAAGCTTCTTTAAAAAAATATGTTATGTGCTTATTTAGAGCCCTATTCAATTGGCCAAATTGCAATTGAAAAAGTGCCACTGAGATTACTACGGCCCTCATTCAATTGCGATTTGGCCAATTGAATAGGGCTCTAAATAAGCACATAGCATATATTTTTAAATAAGTTTTTAGTTAGTGAAAAGCTTGTTTTTGGATAGATGCTCACTAACTAAAAACGTCTTTAAAAAAAATGTTATGTGCTTATTTAGAGCCCTATTTAATTTGCCAAATTGCAATTGAATGAGGGCCTAAATATGCACAGTTTATTTTATTTTTTATTTAACAATGAAATGTAATTAGAGAATTTTCCTTTAGTATATGTTAAGTTTTGCTATGGTAAACACTTTGCTTGGATTCTTTCAAGAACCAGTTCCAACAGTTACTATAAAGAAGTATGCCAATGTAAATTAATTATTGTTACATTCCAACAAAAAAAGCAGACTACATTTTGGGACATATTGCCTAATCTTTCTCATACCTTGACTTTGAACACTGTAATACATATCATTACATCACAAAATAAAATAAAAACAAAAAAACAAATGCAAATCTGAATAGATTCTAAGTTTTACATGCTATTAGGAGAATAGTGAAAATAGTGCTTCGTGTTCAAGACATCAGAGGATGGTAGAGAAAAGGCCAAGTAGGTTTACTTGTGGTTAGCTGTTGCTAAGAATGGCCCTCATTCAGTTGGCCAAATCGCAGCTTGTAATGGAGCCCGTAAATGTTACTGATATTCAATTGGCTACTTTTAGCTACTAGCATTCCAATTCCATGTTACAGGCTCAAAAGCACTGAGGGTTGTCAAAAATGTCGCCTCCTAACAGTAGCCCTGCGGCATGGATTGGCTAAGTGTGTGCCGCAGGCCCTTTAAGGACCTGCGGCGGGAAATTTGAATATTTTAAATGCAGTGGGGTTCTCGATTGATGATGATTGGGGACGCCCGCTGCAAGGGGTTAATGTGGGGACACTTTGGGTGTCCAGATGGGGTAGCCCAGCATAGAGAGGGGTTAATGTTAGGTGCTGCGCGGGTACTTACAGGACCCCCACGGCAAATATTGGATTATGGTGTGCACTGGGGGTCTCGATCGATGCCGATCTGCGACCCCCGCTGCAAAGGTTAATGTGGGGACACTTCTGGGGTCCCTATAGAGACCCCTGCAGCATGGGTGTGTGTTTAGGGTGCAGGGGGAAGAAGTAGAACGGAGGGCTGGGCAGCTGCGAGGCATCACGTATAGGCATTCGTAGCAGTAGCTGGCACTTTTTGTGCTCGTCTGGATTTTAGCAAGGGACGAGGTTCACCCCATAGATTAAAGTGTGCATGTTCTACGTAGCTCTCCTCTGAGATATTTTTGTTTGTTTTTGGCCGTAATCTCGCTAAATCGTCAGCGAGGAACAGATTAAGGGAGGGCCGAGGGAACTATGAAGTCTAATTTAATGTGACTGTGTGAATCTGTATGCTATGTTTTATATTGAGATCCCCTTAAACCATAATGTTTGTTTCTCTTTGAAGCTATGAGCTAAAGTATGTAAAGTCCCTAAAGTCCCCAAAGATCATAGCAGAGAGGCCAGACAAATCACTGCCCACTAGAGAAGGAACTGACAACTGACTCCAGTATCTTTGCTAAAATAATCTTATGAATAAGCACATACAGAGACATAATGACATAGTGCTGGAAGATGAGCCCCTCTGGTCAGAAGGTGCCCACCATATTACTGGGGAAGAGCAACAGATCTAATGTGGACACCCTGTTATGGATGTGCCTGGAGGTGAAAGGAAAGTTCACTGCTGCAAAGAACAATTCGCATAGGAGCATTGAACATTAGAACTATGAACTAAGGCAAACTAGATGTGGTTAAACATGACATGAAAAGATGAAACATTGATATCCTGGGAATTAGTGAACTCAGATGGATTGGAATTGGACCTTTCATATCAGAAAAACCACCAGATCTTCTACAGTAGAAATGGAGTAGACCTCATATTCCACCAAATGGTTGCCAACACAGTGCTCGGATACAACCAATAAGGTACGAAATTATTTCAATTGTAATTCAATGCAAGCCATTTAACATCACAGTGATAGACGTCTATGCTTCATCCATGAATGCTAAAGAGTATGAAGTTGTCCAATTCTATAAGGATATTCAACACCTATTCAGGATGTTATTCTCATCATACGAGATTAGAATGCAAAAGTAGAGAGCCAAAAGATACTTGGAATAACTGACAAGTTTGGCCTTGAAGTACAAAATCAAGCACGTCAGAGATTAGTAGAAATCTGTCAAGATAATTCTCTGATCACAGTAAAGAGCCTCTGACAAAAGTCTTTGGACATCACCAGAAGGACAAAATAGAAATCAGATTGACTATATACATAGTAGCCAAACATGGAGGAGCTCTATATAGTTAGCAAAAACAAGACCTGGAGCTAACTGAGGCTCAGATAATGAGCTTCTTATTGCAAAGTTCAGAAATAAACTGAGTAAAATAGGGAGATTTGTCAGACTAAACAAATAGAAAAAAATAATATGCCCTGGGAATATGAAATGGAGGAAAATAATAGATTTAACATACTAGACATGGTAAATAGAACACTTGAAGAACTTTGGACATAAGTTTGTGACATTGTCCAGAAAACCGCAACACAGAAAATCCCCAAAAGGTAGTGGAGACAGGAAAAGATTTGTCCAACTGAATGCAGAATATCAGAGGATAGCAAGAAAATAAAATTAGACATTCTATAATAACAGATAGAAGAAGAAATGGGAAAGTCAAGAAATCTCTTCAAGAAAATTGGGGCTCTTAAGAGAACCTTTCATGCCAAAGTTGGTGTGTCCTCTGTGGCTCCCGGACTCACTACTCTCATCAACCCCTAGGAATGGAGGAGTCTGGCAGAAGGTGTACTGTTTTGGGTGCCAACAGCTGTAGTATCTGAAGAAGAACTGGCCCCATGTTTAACCAGGAGAAATCCTGTGGGCTGCCCTTGTGTGTGGGCAATTAGGTGATTAACTCTGTGCCAAGGTCAGTTCTTTGATTGGTCCGAGGATGCAGTATTTTGTAGCCTCTGTTCAGTTACCCACAGGGGACTACGATAGTTACCATGTTCAGCCTATTAAGGTGGATGACAAGGCCGCGGAGGCTTTATGGACACTAGATCATGCCTGACCCTGATCCACTAGGGCCTCGTGAGTCCTTCCGCTATTATGAAGAGGTGGGTAAACATTGTGATAGCTGCGGGCCCTGAGCTATCCATCCCCTTATCCTGTATCTTTATTGACTGTGACACAGGAAGGGCATGAAAAAGGTGGGAGACATGACTGGGCTACCTCCAGATGTATTATTGGGTAGCGACTTATGTGGCCAGTGTACCATGAAGACAAACCAAATGGACCAACCCCAGAAAGACACAAGAGGAGCCAGAGCCAGCTCATCCAGTGGTAAGCCAGATGACAACTGAAAAAGGGTTATGGCAATGGATATACTTGACTGAGGGTTTTAGGGCTAGAACAGTAACTATATAGACAGGACCTGACTAGCAAATGTATATTTGAGAGGACAATCTGTTGAACAGGCTGACCAATCCACAGAAGACAGCAGTCTTGGAGAGTGCTAGGACCGCAGGTCTTCCCAGAATGGTACTCGGTACACCTGCTAGCCATTGCCCAAAACATACTCTTATGAGGGCAATTATCACACTCACCATGACTTGGAGTATTACAAGATGCCACTTGTTCCTGTGTCTTGTGTGATACTTGTCAGCACTTTGGTGGCGGTGGAAGAGTGTCTAAACTCCCTTGCATATCATGCCTGGTATAGAACTTTCCTTCCAATGAGTGGCTGTAGATATAATGGGTGCCTTTGCCAATCCTTGAAAGTCAGACAAGAGATACATCTACACAACAGTAATACACTTCATAAAAAGGACATTTTAGAGCTGGAAAAGGTACAGAAGAGGGCAACAAAACTAATAAGGGGAATGGAGGGGCTAAGTAATGAAGAAAGACTAACAAAATTAAACTTATTTTCTCTAGAAAAAAGGCATTTAAGAAGGGATATGATTACCTTATATAAATACATCCAGGGTCAGTATAAAGATTTGTCAAGGGAGCTTTTTGTGCCAAAAGGGTTTCAACTGACAAGAGGACATCCCTTGAGGTTAGAAGTAAAAAGATTCCACCTTAAAGAAAGAAAAGGGTTCTTCACAGTAAGGGTGGTTAATCTGTGGAATTCTCTACCAGAGGAGGTGGTGACAGCGGATTCGATAGATAACTTTAAAAGGGGACTGGATTTATTTCTAATTAAAAAGGGAATTCAGGGTTATCATGGATAATTAGAGAGGCAGTATTGATCCAGGGAGAAGTCCGGTCGAAAAAATGTTTTATATACAACTAATTAATTAATAGTTAATCCGCATATTGCAGAACAGAGGAGATCCTTATCTTATAAGGTTGAACTTGATGGACTGAAAGTATTTTTTCAACCTTAAATACTATGTACTATGACATTTTCATATTCCTGCTAGGCCAGCAGGTTTTGATATTGCTACCAATCCCCAGGTGATTGGGAAAGGTCCCTTCTAAATCATTCATAAACTTGCTGGCACCACCTGTGTGATATCCCTAGATGACAGCAGATTTAAAAGGCAATCCACATGAATAGGCTGAAGTCTTACCTGAGTCTGAACCCCAAGTAATGACCATATGTCTACTATAAGGGGAAGACTCTGAGGATGGGGTACCATCAGACATGCTTGTTCCAGCTCATCCGTCCTCTGTTTCCCTTATCCTAACTGACTTGCCACCTGACCAGCGACATCAGCTTGAGTCACCACCTAGGCTTGTTCTAGACCCAACCTGGTAAAGGAGAATGACTCCCCCTAAGACATTTGGGGTGTTTTGAGTCAGCTCAAAGTCCTGCAGAAAGTTGTCTAAGTCCCCCCAGTATCATCAAATCACTGAAAGGTCATGTAGGCCAGCTTCCTGGGTAATGGATCAGAATCAGCGAAGCTCTGGCTGTAAAATGGTGACAGGCTTGCTCCTCATCACCTCCATTTAATGATCCGGGGATAGCCCTTCTCCCAGTAGGGGAATCTGGTAGTGGTACCACCTTGCCACCTCTAGGTACTTAGCACAGGACAGGGACACCTCACTATTCGGTTCTTCTCTGGGGGCATCTGTGAAGCTCTGCCATGATGGCATTTCAGGTCCAAGGGGACGGTAAAGACACTCCTCTACTGCTGATCAGTTCTCTTAATTCTGTCATGCTCAGCACATCATACTGAGCCATCTTTACCGCTGCTTCCCCGGTTTCAATTGCTTGCATATCCCCCTTGATGACAGCAACCCAGAACAAGATGAGGGACAAACTTTACTGGCTAATCAATGGATCCCCACCGGTTAAGTTCTCTCCTCTGGTGGTTTCTGTGTATTGATGATATGGATTCTTTTGGAGCAGGCCTGCTTCAGGATTTGGGCAAAATGTCAGTTAGTAAGTGATTCTGTCCCAAGCACTGAAGAGGAATTATGAAGTATTATGTATCCATAATGTTAGGATAATGTTATGCTTCCATTTTTCTGAACTCATGAGCAAAATCAGGACTTAGTCTTATGCAGAAAGCTAATGTTCACTTGTCAACGCTCACTTTTACCATGGAAACCCACAACACCAAAGCACTTCACTTCAGTATTCTAACCAGTCAAGGCTGTTGTCACATATGCACTTTATCGCAATAAATAATTGATATTAAAAATAATCTGAAGGTGGTACACTAACACACAGAATATTATGAATATATATATATATATATATATATATATATATATATATATATATATATATATATATATTAATGTCCTGGTAATTGTGGGGGTATTTTACTCACGTAGTAGTAACAAGGTGATTAATTTTGAAGTATTTTTATATTTTACGTGACTAGACATGTACTGTATATACTTTGACAGATCTTCGTGCCCTTAGATGATCTGAAATTTTAATTGGTTTGATGATTTACCTAGAATAATAGCAACATTGGTTAATAATCCTGAAGTGCTATAAATGTATTATTTTTGTAGACATGATATAACATAACTTTTTAAAATTTGTATTTTTTTATGTTTTGCTACAGAAAAAAAGTTACAATCTAAAGCATCATGAGCATCAGAGAGAAGGTGTTCCTCTTTATTATTTTTCAAGGTAAAACCTTAAAATTTGTTCACATTTGTATATCCTGTCTATGTTATTTGCAAATGTATATTGAAAAATAGAGTACATATATTATAACATAAACATCACCGCCAATTCTTTTTTTTGTTGTTATTGTTTTTATTAAAGGGAACAAAATTGTGACAGTGTTATATATATACATTACAGGAACCATATAAATAGTACACACATAACACCAGAAAAAGACTTGTTTTTTCGCCAATTGTTAGGATGTTGTTGCAAATTCATTTTCTCATATATTGCCATTACAAACTAAGAAAAGAGAAAGAAAAGAAAGAGATAAAATGTGTTCTTATAATCTTGAAAAATTAAGACTTGGGTCTCAAGTTGCTAATATAACATCACTAATTAAAACAGCAATAACATACTTTACTTTTATATAAAATATTTTAATTTATAATATTGCATTTCTTTTATTTTTAGTGGCCTTTAAATCTAACCTTTTTGTATTTGTTAACTGTGTAGAGCATTTAAATCAACTCTGCTAAAATTAAATGAGTTATAGACTTTAAAAAATAGTTATCTTTCAGAAAAATACAAAGGGCCTCATTCAATTCGGGGCCATTACTCGCGTTGATTTCCTGAGATTGAGTTACGTGCCCACATAGCTCTACTTTTACTTTGCTATTCAATTTGCCGGGCCCACAAGTTAGTCCCCATTAGCTAAAATTTGTAAACCCTGCCATCGGCAGTAGCATTTGCTGTCCTGAACATTCCCTCAATCCCGTAACCCTAGTCCGAACCAGCACATTGCAATGTAGCCCGAGCTCCATATGCGATCAGACCCGCAAATCCTGCAAACAAACGCCATGATGCATGGGTCCCGCAGGGCCCCACATCAACCCCCGATCGGAAACCCTGCAGCATTTCAAATTTCAAACATTACGTCTCGGGTCCTTAAAGGGCTCGCGACACACACATTTTTAACCCCATGTCACGGGAGTACAGTAAGTCCCCCGCGGCACCTAACATTAGCCCTCAATGCTGCAGGGTCCTGATCAGGACCCCTTGAGGGTCCCCACATTAACCCCTTGGTGCAGGGTCCTGATCGGGACCCCTGCAGCATTTATTAACCCTATAACACATGATGTAAGTACCCCCATGGAAACTAACATTAACCCCCCTATGCTGCGGGGTCCCCATCAGGACTCGTGGAGTGTCCCCATATTAAACCACATTAGTTGGGTGCTAGGGATTCTATTAGGGGTTTAGGTAGGTAGTGTAGGGTTAATAGGGTAGGGTAGGTTAGGTAGGTAGTGTAAAGGTTAATAGGATAGGGTAGAGGGGGAGTTAATAGAATGGGATAGGGTAGGAAAGTGTTAATAGTGTAGTGCTTAGACTTTGTGTTATGGGGGTCCCGGAGGACCCTCTTGGCACTTATAGTGTTAATATAGGGGTTAATAGTGTCCTATAGGGTCTATATAGACCCCTATTGGACTGAGTGCGTTAATTAGAGGCTCATGAAGGTTTATATAGACCCCCATGAGTGATGGGGTTAATTTATAGTACCCCAGCAGCAGGGATTAACTTTTTAGTTAGTGCAGGTAATTTGGGGATCTTTAAGATCGTTTCAGGACACACAAGGCGGGTATTTGGAATTCTAAATGCTGCGGGGTCCCAATCGGGATCACTGCAGCAAGGGGTTAAAGTGGGAACCTTGTAGGAGGCCCAATCAGGATCCTCGCATCATGGGGGTTTAATTTAAGAGTGTGGGGGTGGTGAGGAGCAGTGGGGAGGATTCATAAGGACTTCTTAAGCCCTTGTGAGACCTCTTTGGTACCAGTAAGCTCTGGTTGGATTTGCATTTGCGGGCTTAACAAAGTGGTTAGGAAGGAGGAATCAGGGCAATAGAATAGAGATTTTCGATTTTAGTATTTGCCAATTGAATATCTTGGTAACTTGCGACCTCCACTTGGAGACGGGATCTCTAAAAAGAAGCAATTGAATGAGGCCAAAGGTCACTGTATTGGGAAGGTGAAAACAGTGCAAAAGTACTAGTTTACAAAAAAAAATCTTAATTATGTGGAACATAATAAATTAATTCAAACATGCCAGGGGTGTGCATCCTGTGTATTTTTTTAAACCATACGTATTATTTAGATATAATGGGAAAACATGATTTGCATATAACTTCGTATGTGCCATGAAATCTTTGTTTCTGCCAATATCTTCCAGGTCTCTGTATAATGTCAGATGCACAACAATGGAGTTTTTCTATCCCATCCAAAATCTATGGCTTGCTGGGAACATGTGTGGAGATCCCATGCATATTTACACAACCAATAAATTCAAATGCCAAAGTGGTTTGGTATTCCAGAAATAGAAATGTAGAGGTTTTAAATAGCCATGATTCTTCAATGGTCCAAAGAAGTTACAGAGGTCGCACATCTCTTGTAAAAGATTCAAGAAATAGCTGTACCTTAAGGATAAATAAACTTACAAAAGAAGATTTTCAGACGTATTTTCCTGGAATACATGGACAAAGAAATATAAATTCACTTGACATTCATCAAAAAACTGTTCAGCTTCATATAATAGGTAAATACTTCTTAATATATATTTTAATTGATTTTGTAAAATTAACATTTAAATAATAGTGAAACTGGTAAGAACACATCACTCATATTGGTCAATAACAAATTATAAATATTAAGATTACCCCAATCAATATAGCGCCTGTGTAATTCAAAGTGTCTCCTACATTTTATTACAGAATTTTTTAAAGAACCCCATATACTTTAAAACTAAAATTCTATAATTATCTGCTCTCATATAAAGGATCACTGCACTCTAAAGTGAAATGCTGTTAAAATGAAAGTATATGCATATCTATGTTTTATTTATAATAAACATTGTAATACTAGTAGTTATAAGTGCAAGCTCTTACCTTTATAGGTTTCTGCCCATCTCATTGTGCTCCTTAGCTCTGCTGCTTTTGCATAATTAGGTGCAGGGTAGCTTTTGGAATTATATCTACTAGTACTACAGTGTTTAAATATTATAAATCAAGAATAGATATGCATTTACTTTCATTTTAACATTTTTTATTTTTACAGTACAGTGGTCCTTTTAAGTAAACCTTAAATAATAATAACAATAACTTTCAAAGAGTGCTTAGTCCTTCAATGTTCTCATACCAAAAGAATACCAAAATAATGTAATATTAACCAAACTAATATCCTTCTCTGTTTACACATTTTTTTATTGAGGGTGTACAAGCATAAGTACATTTGATGTGTTGCTGTGACATTGCATCGTTGCTTGATTAATACAGTTCTCATTTTTTTTTTCAATTCAATTCATAGAAGAAAAAACCTATAGGGAGAAAAACGTAAAACTTGAAGGACAACTTAACTATTTAATATAAAAGATCATAGTTAGAAAATATTAAATATATTTGTAAAAGTTTTGAAAATTGAATAGTTTTCTAATTACTTCTCCATGTTTCTGGAGTGTGGAAGTTCCCAATTCAAACACTATATATATTCTAAATTTTGAAAGGAAGTTTCACGAAAATGCCAAATGCGCTGCAAAAGTTAGTTTATTTAGTCATCGTTGTGAATTCTGAAACATAAGTTATATAATTAAATAAGTTTAATGGTAAATCAAGCTAAATATAAATAAAAACAAATATTGGGTTTGTCACTCATAATTTTCACAAATATAGTACCAGCATAAAATTAAAAAAATCTCTTAATTTGTAAGGTGTAATGTAATTAGCATATTTGTACAGTATTATTTAACTCTAAACACTTTATACTTAGAATCCTTAGTTGCACCAGAACTTTTAGGGCCTGGAGAAATGACTGAAGGTAGTCCAGTTGATATCACATGCTCGGCATTATATTCGTGTCCGTCCAGTCCTCCTTCTATTATGTTGGATATAACTGGCAAGCAAGTAATGGATCATAAATACCTTGAAGAAGGGATTTGGATATCTATCATAAAAGTAACATATCGACCTTCACATGAGGATCACCAGAAAATTATACAGTGCACAGCTATCTACGCAAATGGACAAACCTCCATGAAAAGAGGCAGACTGAATATTAAATGTATGTAACAAAACTGAATTAAGACTGTTAATAAGTTGTACTGGCTAAATGTATATGTGTATTTTATGATATCCATGATCAGAATTGATAAAAATCGGGGGGCAAGGGGAACTAATGTGGTTGATTAATTACTAACATTCGATCTTAGCAAGAGTTTTAAACTGCTAGTTTATTTTTTTTTTACAAAAATACAATACTTTGTTTTAAATGTACTTTAATTGATACATTACCTTTTTCATATTCCTTTATGCCCTCATATAAAGCAGGTAAACTTTTGAAATAGTTTATGATAAAATATCCAAACATAAAGTGAGACATATATATCACCAATCCCACATTAAAAAACTTGAACAAAAACAAAATAAAATAATAGTAGCTCTGTACTCAAATGCTACTACCAATGGGCCTCATTCAATTCAGTTAGTCTGTTACTCGAGTGCAAAAAAAACGACTTCCTACTATTGAGATGCGTGCTCGAGTAGCTCCACGTTTACTCTGCTATTCAATTGGCCGGGCCCACAAGTTAGTCCCCCTTTCACTAGAATCATAAGCCATGCCGTAGGAAGTAGCATCTACGGGCCTGAACATGAGGGCCATAGCTCCCACTTACCTGTTCAAAATGCCCATCCATTGATGCCCCAATCTTTCTTCAGTCATCGCAGGCAGGGCCCCTCCCAAAAAAAAACCAATGTGCTTCCATGCTCCGATCAAAATATTAAAATGGCGCCTGCTGACTGGCTCAAATGCTGTCAATCATTTTTCAGCCAATCAGAAGACACAAATGTGTGAGCCAATCAAAATGGGATACAACCTTATATCACATTCTGATTGGCTAATGTAACTGTCAGTCATATTTAATCCAATCAGAAGTCGCTATTGCTTTCAGCCAATCAGAATGGGATACACCTCTATGGGGTACATTACATCCAATAAAACCCCTAAATACATACAATAAAAAACCCTAAATACATCCAATAAAGCCCCTAAATTCATACAATAAAACTACTTACCTTGCCCAAATGCCCCTCCAGCAACTATGGTCTTCTGTGCTTTGTCCCTAGACAAGGGCCCAATCCAAAAATGTCCACAGGTCGGGCACCCCTACAAAGAAAGAAACAGTATGTAAGAAACATAAATAAATACCACAAATTTAAAACAATACATTCTTAATAGTACATTTACCTGTCCCACATGCCCATCCAGCGATGCCCCTGTCCTCCTCAAAGTTTTCGCCGGATCTCAAATTCGCACAAATGAATGAGGCTCAATGTATTTATCCCTTACACTCAATGGATCCATAATTTCCCTTTTAAATGCACACTGTAATTTGCAGGTGCTCCACTGTAATTTAGTGATGAAAAGATTAATGATGTAATCTTAATCCTTATATTCTACTTTTGCAATAAAATCAGGACATTCATCTGAACATCTCTAGTTACATTTTTGTCTCTAAGGTCTGAATAACTAAACTTGATAATGCTCAAAATGTGGTTAGAAATTAAAAACTAAACAAAGCCTTTCAATTTGTATCTTTTTAGACCAGGTTATTCTTTACTGAAGTCTTTTTTTTTATCGACAAAATGTTGTGTTTCAGGAATCTTTGTGCTACCGAAAGCTCTGACATTTGTAGGCGACAAGATAACATTATGTAGATACAAACTTCCTGTTCAATTAATGTCACCTGTCACCCCAGGAAGTTTATTACCAGAGACCAAAATAGTAGATCCCACAATGCCATAATTACATGTAAAAGGTAGTATATTAGAGACTGTGTTATTTTATTTTCCATTTTAAAAATACCTTGCATATTTTCCTTAAAACAGTATGTTTTATATATTTGATCACAGTGGACCTTTTAATGTCTGCTTCATCTCTTGTTTGTAAAAGCAGTAAAGTTATAGCAATGGCTGTTTTCTAATGAGAAATGTATTTTTAATCAACATTTTTACATATTACATATTACCTGTAAAGAATAGCCTCACATCAGTTTCCTTATATATAATATGTCCTTTAATCTACAATAGATATATCGTGATTCAATTTTCCTGTTTTATGTATTTTAATTTTAACATGAACATATTCTTGTAAAGTGTTTTATCTTATTTTCTTCATTTAATTAATTAATTCCTTGGTATGTTCTTTATTTATTTATTTTGCTTTAAATATACACAAATAATTTTTTCTTAAGACTTTACTTTTATCTTTATTGTCATCAAAAATAACATATTTCCCAAACAAACATAGCCTATACATTAGCTATTAACCTTGCTATATCTGCTGTTTTCAGACCTTTTCATTTTTTTATTTAAAAAAAAATAATTATTTCTTAATTTGAATATACCAATATTCACATTCTAAGATTGTAAACATTTGTAGGATATTTTTTTTGGTTTGACTGTAACATCTTGAGGATTCTGCAGCTTTTTTGACAAGAAAAATTAAAACATAGTTAAGATTATAACATTTTTATAAATATATTCCATTCTTAAACAAATGCACAATACCTGCTTTAACAATTGGAAATATTGTGAAAATTGAAAAAAGTTCTTGTTTTTGTTCCAGTTTCATTCATCCCTCTTTGGAAATAGTACCGTATAAGACGACCCCCTAACATTGCCACTCAAAATCCCTCCTCAACCTCAACCCCCCTCCTCATCCACAACCTCTCCCCCATCCTTATCCTACCTCCAAAAACCCCCTCCTCAACCCCCTCCTCATCCTCAACCCCCTGCTCAACCTCCCTCCTCAACCTCAACCCCCCTCCTCATCCTTATCCTCCCTCCTCATCCTCAACCTCCCTCCTCATCCTAAACCCCCCTCCTCACTTTACCCCTCTAAATACCTCCCTCTCTCCCTTTTTCCCTCACTTATCTGCTACTGCTCCGGCCTCCGCTCCTTCTTGACCCAGCACGCATGTGACGTCACATGCGCGCCACGTCATTAGCATATAACGGGGTGCCGGGACCATCCCAATGCATCAATGGCTGGTGGTTAGAAGGTCCATATATCCCTATTTCATGTTTTGTTAATTTTACCGTGACACTGGTCACACAAGGTTTAGTTGGTGGGTGTTAAACTCTTAATTATTTCATTTAATCGTTCTCTGCTACTGCTGAGAAGTAACTTTGTTGTGTTAAGTGGTACAAAGCTCGACTTTTTGTAAGTGCGTGTGCTGAGGACAGAGTATGTCTTACAGTGTAGAGCTTTCCACAGCAAATACACATTAAACATTATAAAAACATTTGACAATACTGAAGATATCATGCATTAGGTACTGTGATTTGCTGGTTAAGTAGTTCTTGATAAAATTAGCATAGTGATCTACACAATAGACAAAAAATAATGAAGTTTTTTTCTCTCAACAGATCCACCAAAAAACACACAAGTTGATATTATAGAAAAAGAAGACATATTGGAGGGAGATGATGTGACTTTATTTTGCTTAAGCAACTCCAATCCTGATATACAATTTCATGAATGGTACAAAGGAAAACAAAAGTTAGCTGAAATAAATAGGCAGATCACAGTAAGAAATGTGACCTGGGACAGTGAACCTTATTCTTGTTCTGCAGCGAATTCACTGGGAAAAGAAGAATCAGTTCCAACTGAGATACCTGTGCAATGTATGTAAGAAATATATTTTACTTCAATGACTTCTTATATTTGTATAGGGTTATACTGCCTGACACTGTTCTTGTGACTTTAGCTTATTTTGTAATAAAGAGCATAGTTAACTATCTATCTATATATGTAATAATTATGGAAGTAGCGTCTTTTATCAGTTACTGATTAGATTCATGTTTCTGTTGAGAGAAAGCTGTCATTTTAAGTTTCATTTGTATCACTAATAATAAGAACAATGAGCTGATTGGGTCAAAGGTTCAAGAGCCAATCAAACTACAGCACAGTTCTAAGCTACCCTGTACAGCGCTACAGAATACATTGGCGCATTACAAATAGAGGATCATAATATTAACAATAAGCTATGACACAGCTCACATCACCCAACATACGTTGGTCTGGTACCTATAAATGACAATGGTAAAACTTTTACATACATATTTCTATAAGAATAACTTGTGTTTAGGTGAAACCTGGTAGATACAGATTTTGCAAGAATGGGAATAATGTGAGACATGGGTGAAGCACTGTCAAACACTTTAGGCCATGCTATGTGATTATTTGATTTCCATGAATAGTTTTGTAATAATCAGTGAATCTGAATGATGCAACACATGGTGAGTTATACGTAGGTCATGTCAAGAATAGTTATCTTCCATTCCATTCTGTGATGAATATAGTCCAGAGATTTAGGACTTTGAGAGAATCATGACCGAGAGTGATTTTGGCAAATGATTTTGTGAGATCTGATAAGAGGCTACTGATGAAAGCTTTATCACGCAGTAATATTTTGGTAATATTTTAGAAATATTTTTCACAGTTGAAGTGTCCAAGCAATGATTGTAATTTCTTCTTTGAACATGTTGTCTCTTTGAATATACATTGCTCTCAATTGCTCAAGTTTGTTATTAAATATACTTACTTACATCCTTTAACTGCCTCATATGATACCAAGAAGTTATATTATGTGTGCTGTTCTATATACAGGTCTGTTGCTTTTTGAAGAATTCATGTAGTAGAGTCAGGTGGTTAAATGAAGAAGATGTCTAACTAATGAATGACAACAAAACATTGTTTAAAGTTCAGTATAATGCAAAAAAAGGCTGCCGCCGAATGTGATAGTCTTTTTTTGGATCCAAAAGTAAGTCTAGTGGCAAAGTAAACTTTGTTGTTTAATTTTACTACTTGAAGATGCCAAAAATGTGCTTGTTTGTTGGAAAGTGCCTTGAATGTCTGACATGTAATTCCCATTCGGGTATATGACTAAAACTAGAAAAGGTCATGATACTGTCATGCATTTTATGGGGATAAACAGCCTTATTAAATTGCGATTCAGTAAATTTAAAAGGGCTTTATTTAAGCACACAGCATATTTTTTTTCCAGAAGTTTTTAGTTAGTGAAGACTTTGCTTTTGGATAGAAGTTCACTAACTAAAAACTTCTGTAAAAAAATATGCTGTGTGCTTAAATAGAGCCCTTTTAAATTTACTGAATCGCAATTTATATTTATAATTTAAATGCAAGTATTTCATATATTGGTATCTTAGGTATTCTACCACTATTTCATGTGAAATCTTTGTTTCACATGATGTTAACCATGTGGAATGTTTAAACAAAGAATTTTGCTTTCTGTTGAATAGATATATTTAGGAGTAGATAATCAAATTTATAACCAAGATAATAGAGAGACATGTAGTCGGGATGCCAGCACAAGGCATTCTATGATACCTTTAAAAATAAACCTACATATTAAGTGAATTTGGTACAAAATGCAATAATCTTATAGTGCCCCCTATTGATTGAATACAAATTATGGAAAACAGTTTAAGGTAATGAAAATATCTACACCCATCGCAGTGGAGAATAGATGACAGTATAGAATATATAGGAAAATAGTTTTTTTCTATAAAAAAGAACAGAACAAAGACTTTTGGGTCCTTATTTAGTTTTACTTTCTAACTTATTTCAGACCTACTTCAAACCTTTATTTTCAATCTTATCTATTCTTTTCACATATTCTACATATACTTAATGCAGAGAAATTTAAATAACAATTTCTTTAAACCTGAAACTAACGTCTTAAAATAAATTATAAATACTTGATACATACTTCTTATTTGACATCAAAACCTATACAAAGGGAATAATTGAAGTCCCAGATACTGGAATTGGGTATTGTATCAATTTTTATTTTCTCTATATTTTTCTTCATTACAATTATAAAAATTGTGTTAATTTACTATAAAGTAGATTGCTATATCAATATTAATCTGAATAGAACCATATCACCATAATCTTGTAACTTGTAAGTCGACATACAACTTACAGATAACATATAATAGTTGTCAAACTACGAATAGTCGTCACGCTTTGCGAGCTTGCAAGAACTGCATCCCTTGCGAAGCTAGGGGGCCGCATTTGCAGAAAGGTGTAGGCTTCAACGTCGGCTGTGTTTGTCCAGGGTCCGCATTTGCGAATGTGGAGGCTCAAAGGTGCCTCACACGCGGTTAAAAACACACACACATGCACGACTTAAAAAAAAACAACCATCTTGGAACCAACCTTAACAGAACAAACACCCACACGCATGAAAAATACGATAATATAACGTACACATACGATACATAACGGCCGAACCGCGCACACCGTAAAGGTCCTTAAAGGACCCGTTATAAAAAAAATATATACACTATCAGGCATGTGGCTCTATACAGAGCCCCATCAACCATTAATTAACCCTGTCACTCATGGGGGTCAATATAGACCCCCATAAGTCCTTCATTAACCCTGTCACTCATGTCGGTCAATACAGACCCCCATAAGCACTTAATTAACCCCCTCACTCGTGGGGGTCAATACAGACCCCCATAAACCCCTAATTAACCCTGTCACTCATGGGGGTCAATATAGACCCCCATAAGCCCTTCATTAACCCTGTCACTCATGGGGGTCAATACAGAACCCCATAAGCCCTTCATTAACCCTGTTACTCATGGGGGTCAATACAGGCTCCTATAAGCACTTCATTAACCTCCTCACTCATGGGGGCCAATATAGACCCCCATAAGCCCTTCATTAACCCTGTCACTGTTTTGGATGGATAAAAATAATCCCATTATGTAATATCTGTTCCTGTCCAAATCATCCGTCTGTTGGGCATGTGTGCACACAGAGACAAGAATTTACACAGACCCAAAAGTTCTGGTATAAAACATCTTGTATTCTTCCCAACGAACGAACCAGCGAGCGAACCCCCCCAAATACAACATAGCAACTTATATAATATAAGTTGATCAGATATAAGAATCATACGACGCATTGTTAGACAGTTAGTGAGTTATTGATTGGTTGACAAGGTAGGAAGGGTCCTTCCATATTTGGTCTCGGATGTTGATGTCATTATGGTCAGTTTATGTGAAGCTTCTGAGTGGCTCTGGAAGGTGGCGGGGCTCATATCCTTATTTGGTCACGGATATGAATGTCATTTTAGGACTCCCAGGATATGATTCAGTAGCCATCTTAGGACTCCCAGGATACAGTTCAGTAGCCATCTTAGGACTCTCAGGATACAGTTCAGTAGCCATCTTAGGACTCCCAGGATACAGCTCAGTAGCCATCTTAGGACTCTCAGGAAATAAAGAATAAAAGCAATTAGTGCCTTATCTTATGATATATTGTAAGGAAAGGAATGCAGCATGGACATAATATACATTTTCATGAATTTCATCCACATCATCACTCATGGGGGTCAATACAGACCCCCATAAACCCCTAATTAACCCTGTCATTCATGGGGTCAATATAGACCCCATAAGCCCTTCATTTACCCTGTCACTCATGGGGGTCAATATAGGCCCCCCTAAGAACTTCATTAACCCCCTTACTCATGGGGGTCAATATAGACCCCCATAAGCCCTTTATTAACCCTGTCACTCATGGGGGTCAATACAGACCCCAATAAGCACTTAATTAACCCCCTCACTCATGGGAGTCAATACAGACCCCCATAAACCCCTAATTAACCCTGTCATTCATGGTGGTCAATATAGACCCCATAAGCCCTTCATTAACCCTGTCACTCATGGGGGTCAATAGAGACCCCCATAAGCCCTTCATTAACTGTGTCACTCATGGGGGTCAATACAGACCCCCATAAACAGCTAATTAACCCTGTCACTCATGGGGGTCCATACAGATCCTCATAAGCCTCTATTTAACCCCATCAGTTCCATAAGGGTATATTAAGACTATTATGGGCCTGTTACAACCCAACATTAACCACATAAGTGCCATGACGGTCCTCAAGGACCATCACGACACTAAGTATAAGCACTACACTGCACTATACCCCCCCAATAAAACATTAAATATCAACTAAACACTGTCTACACTAACCTATTAACACCTACACTACCTACCAACCCCTTATAACCCCCACCACTCTAATTACAGAAAATAAAAAAGCTTAAAGTCACAAAAATTAAAAATCTACATTACATAAAATAAAAAACCTAAATCACAAAAAATAAAAAATCCACATTACAGAAGATAAAAAAACCTAAGTCACAAAAAATAAAAAAAAGGAACATTACAGAAAATAAAAAAAAACACATTACAACCCCCCCACTACAGAAAAAAAAAATACACACCTGAAAAGGAAATACATACAATACAAATAAATACAATACAAATGCATACAATACAATTGCATACAATACAAATGAAATGAAATACAATAAAATACACCCCTATCTAATATACACTGCATTCTATCAATCTAATATACATCCCCAATCTATCTAAATAAATACCATTATCTAATATACATCCTATCTATATAATATACATCCACCAATCTTTCTAAATAAATACCACAATCTAATATACAATACATGCTATGCTATCTATATAAAACACATAACCCTAGCTAACATACAATAAATGCTATCTATATATAAAATAATTTAATTCTAAGCTAAAATAAAATAATTAACACCACTTACCTTTGCAGATGTCCCTTCAGATCAGCCACCTAGGGAAAAAATAATAATAATTAGTGCAACACATTTACAGTAAATAAATAAACATTCTAAACATTCTAAATATTCTACTCACCTTTCCAGCATGTCCCCGTCCTTCTTCTCTCCATGTCCGTTGCAGCCCCTGTTAAAAAAAAAAAAACATTAATACACATACATAAGCATAAAAAACAAATAAAATAAACATAATCTACATTGTACTTACCTCCCCGCGATGTCTCCGGCCTCCTCCTCCTCTTCTGCCCCGCCCTCGAACCGCGCTCTAAAAAAAAAAAAAAAGAACACACATCTGCACCTACGGACATCCCCGACGCTAATAAGGCTCCCGGAGACTTTAGGGGAAGAAAATAGGCAATGGCGCCTTCTGAAAAAAACGCTGTCTATCAAATTCACCCAATCAGGAGGCGCCAATGTGTGAGCCAATCAGAAAGGGATACATCCCACTCTGATTGGATAGTGCACCTGTCAATCTTTATTTAAACCAATAACAAGGCGCAAATGCCTTCAGCCAATCACAATGGAATACACCCCCACAGGGTGATTGGCTGGAGGCATCTGCGCATTCCGATTGTTTACACTCACAATAGCCAATCACAATGGAATACACCCCCATGTACTGATTGGTGAAGGCATTTGCGCCTTCTCATTGGCTGTTGTCAATGTCAATCAGTATTACAGCCAATGGGAAGGCGCAGATGTCTTCAGCTAATCACCGCGTGGGGGTGTATCCCACTGTGATTCGCTGATGGCAATAAAGCCTTCGGATTGGTTCAAATAAAGATTGACAGGTGCGTTATCCAATTAGCGTCGGATTTTGGGGTATATCCCTTTCTCATTGGTTCATAATTGGCGTCTTCTTATTGGCTGAATTTGATAGACAGCGTTTTCAGCCAATCAGAAACCGCCATTGCCAATTTTATTCTGGAACACTCCGTAGGAAGCTCATTAGCGTCAGAGACATCCGCAAGTGCGGATGTGTGTTGCTTTTTATTTTTTTATTTTAAAGAGCGCGGATGCTCCCGAGGCAGAAGACGAGGAGGCCAGAGACATTGCGGGGAGGTAAGTACAATGTAGATTGTGTTGATTTTACTTGGTTTTATGTTTATTTATGTGTACTAATGTTATGTTTTTTTTTAACAGGCATCGGAGAAGCAAAGATGAAGGATGGGACATGCTGGAAAGGTGAGTAGAATATGTAGAATGTTTAGAATGTTTATAATGTTTATTTATTTTATGTAAACGTGTTGTAGTAATTTTTTTTAAAAATGTTACCCTAGGTTGGTGATCTGAAGAAACATCTCAAAGGTAAGTGGTCTTAATTATTTTATTTTAGCTTAGAATTAGGGTTGCTATAGATAGCATGTATTGTATATTAGATAGATAGGGGGATGTATAGTACATAGATAGTATTTATTGTATATTAGACAGATAGGGGGATGTATATTAGATAGAAAGTATTGTATATTAGATAGGGGGATGTATATTAGATAGGGGGATGTATATTAGATAGGGGTGTATTGTATTGTATTTAATTGTATTGTATTTAATTGTATTGTATTGTATTTAATTGTATGTATTTAATTGTATTATATTGTATGTATTGTATTGTATGTATTATATGTATTTCCTTTTCAGGTGTGTAATTTTTTTTTTCTTTAGTGGGGGGGGGGGAGGGTTGTAATGTACTTTTTATTTTCTGTAATGTTCCTTTTTTTATTTTTTGTGACTTAGTTTTTTTTTTTTTCTGTAATGTAAATTTTTTATTTTTGGTGATTTTTAATTTTTATTTTATGTAATGTCGATTTTTGATGACTTTCGTTTTTTTGATTTCTGTACTTACAGTGGTGGGGAGGGGGTTATTAGGGGGTAGGTAGGTAGGTCGGTAGTGTAGGTGTTAATAGGTTAGTGTAGAGGGTGTTTAGTTGATATTTAATGTTTTATTGGGGGGGTATAGTGCAGTGTAGTGTTTATACTTAGTGTCATGATGGTCCTTGAGGACCGTCATGGCACTTATGTGGTTAATGTTGGGTTGTAACAGGCTCATAATGGTCATAATATACCCTTATGGCACTGATGGGGTTAATTTGAGGCTTATCAGGGTCTGGATAGACTCCCATAAGTGACCGGGTTAAAATGGTGTAGTGCTTACTCTTTGGGTCATGAGGGTCCTGGATGACACTTATAGTGTTATTACATGCATTCATTAGTGTGTTAGAGGGGTCTATATAGTTGAGGCACACAGTACACTCACATTGTGTGAGAAACAGCATTTCAACACTTTCTTTTATTGACCATCATTTTTTGACGGGCAAGTCGCTAGTTCATTTCATAAATATCATAAATATCAGATGTCATAGCAATCCAACATATTTAGATTTAGTACCTAACTGTAATGAAAAACATTTACTTTTAATTTGAGATAATATCATAAGTAGTACAAAATGTATATATTAAAATGTTATGATATCTTAATAAATAGATATTTGTAAAACATACCAAAAATAACTCATCTCTGATATCATTATTTCCATATCACTATAATGGTTGTGGACCATGAGCGCTGTCTGTAACGTTTGCGATGTTGGTCACGCAGTTGCGACCTCACGAAGAGCAGTCGCAACCGTGAGCCGTGGGAAGAGTGGCGAGCTGTGTATGGCACACGACTTAGGCTGGATGTGCGCCAAAGGCGCTCATCTGCGAAGCCTCGCAAAGCAAGGCGCGCCATGTACGGAGTACGACTTAGAGACTTAGGCTGGATGAGCGACAAAGGTGCTCATCTGTGATGCCTCGCAAAGTGAGTCGAAAAGCTGCGATTCCTTGTGGGGCTCCCGTTACCTTGCTATTCAACTATACGGCGGCGCAAGGATATCCCCTTACGGCCGGCCGTATATCTTGCAATCGGCCGTAAGCTCAGAAATCTTTAAATGCAAATATATATTCAAGACGGCACTGTAAAGCTCTGTAAATGCTAGGGATCATAATGGGGGACATGAGGATTAATAGCAACCCCCTCTCAAGCTTGCACATCAGCCCAAATCCGAGATTACATTAACTGTTTATTTTCCGGCCGCAGCGTGGGCGGGTCTGAGGTGCTCAAAGCCCTCTGGACTTTTTTCATGGATATTTGATATAAATTGAAATAAAATGTATTTACGGATTTGAGTGTAGGGGACTGTTGTGCTATGAATGCTAACACCTACAATCACTTTATAGTCTCATCAGAGTGCAGGATGGCTTTATTATGGCTTTATAATGTGGTTAATTGTGTGCCTGCAGGACCTTTATTCTGCAAGTAAGCTGCGGCTCGGTTTTAGCCTTGCAGAGAGGGTTCCCGGTGCAATTGAATAGCAACCAGGATTTTCTTGCGGCCGAAACGCTTGCGGCCGTTTAAGATCAAAGGCTTTCCTCCGGCGCGTGCGGCCGCAAGGGATAACAAGGCTCCGGTCGCAAGCCTGCCGGAATCCCCGGCCGGAAGGGAATAGAATAGGCAAATAGCTTGCGGCCGGTCCTTGCGGCCCCGCATCTCCTACGGCCAATAATAGAATGAGGCCCATAGTATTTATTGTATGTTAGATAGGGTTATGTATTTTAGATAGTTAGGATTTATTGTATATTATATAGTATATAGTGTATGTTAGATAGGGGTATGTATTTTAGATAGATAGGATTTATTGTAGATTAAATAGATTGGGGGATTTATTTTAGATAGATAGGATTGATTGTATGTTAGAGGGATAGGGGGTGTTGTATTTAATTTTACTTATATTGTATTGTTTGTATTCTACATATATTTCCTTTTCAGGTATGTAATTTATTTTTTTCTGTAGGGGGCGGGGAGTAATGTATTTTTTTATTTTTTGTAATGTTCCTTTTTTATTTTTTGTGACAGTTTTTTTTTATTTTCTGTAATGTAGATTTTTTATTTTTTGTGAGTTAGGCTTTTTATTTTCTGTAATTAGAGTGGTGGGGGGTTTATTAGGGGGTAGGTAGGTAGTGTAGGTAGGTAGTTTAGGTGTTAATAGGTTAGTGTAGAGGGGGTTAGTTTAGATGTAATGCTTTATTGGGGGGTATAGTGCAGTGTAGTGTTTGTACTTAGTGTCATGATGGTCCTTGAGGACCGTCATGGCACTTATGTGGTTAATGTTAGGGTTGTAACAGCCCCATAAGGGTCATAATATACCCTTATGGGACTGATGGGGTTAAATAGAGGCTTATGAGGGTCTGTATTGACCCCCATGAGTGGCAGGGTTATTTATTGGCTTATGGGGGTCTGTATTGACCACCATGAGTGACACGGTTAATTATGGGTTTATGGGGGTCTGTATTGACACTCATGAGTGACTGGGTTAATTAAGTGCTTATGGGGGTATGTATTGACCCCCATGGAAGACAGGGTTACTATAGGTTTATGGGGGTCTGTATTGACCCTCATGAGTGACGGGGTTAATTAAGTGCTTATGGGGGTCTGTATTGACCCCCATGAGTGACAGGGTAAATTAAGGGTTTATGGGAGTCTGTATTGACCCCCGTGAGTGACAGAGTTAATTAATGTAATATGGGGGTCTGTATTGACCCCCATGAGTGCCAGGGTTATTTATTGGCTTATGCGGGTCTGTATTGACCCCCACGAGTGACAGGGTGAATTATGGGTTTATGGGGGTCTGTATTGACCCCCATGAGTGACAGGGTTAATTATGGGTTTATGGGGTCTGTATTGAACCCCATGAGTGACGGAGTTAATTAAGTGATTATGGGGGTCTGTATTGACCCCCATAAGTGACAGGGTTAATTAAGTGCTTATGGGGGTCTGTATTGACCCCCATGAGTTATAGGGTTAATTAAGTGCTTATAGGGGTCTGTATTGACCCCATGCATTATAGGGTAAATTAAGGGGTTATGGGGGTCTGTATTGACCCCCATGAGTTATGGGGTTAATTTTAGTTGCCTGGGGTTAATATTTTTTAGCGTGAGTCCTTTTTATGGACCTTTACTGCCCTTTAAGGAACCGCGATGCAGGAAATTTAAAAATGTAATTGCAGTGGGGCCACGATCGGTGACGATCGGGGACCCCTGCAGCAATGTGGGGACACTTCGGGGGTCCCGATGGGGACCCCCGCATAGAGGGGGGTTAATTTTAGGTGCCAAGGGTGTAGTTGGAGTACCCCCCACATCAGAGCTTATGTGTGGGACTGCCGCGGAAGTCCTGTTTAGGACCCCCACAGCAATTGATGAGGTGTGGGAGCCTGCAAGATCATCTTGCAGGCTGTCACTCCTCATGTACATTTTCTCCGTGTTGATATGGACGGCCATGCTGCGTAGCTCACACGTTGCTCGCAGCAGAGCTAATTAATAGCATTGTAACTTTTATAAATTTGCAGTACGTAGGGTTTAAGTAGAAGCCTCTTATCTACGAGGCTGGAATTTAATAAGGCTGTTAGCGTTTTAGGTGATATTATTGTCACTTTAAATTAATTTCCCTTTTCACAACTAATTTTATAGATGCTGCCAAGGAAGTACATCTTATTATCAATGAAACAGGAGAAGGATATACAGAGCTGAAGTGTGAATATTTGAGTAGTAGACCAAATGTAACTTACTATACATGGATTAGGGATGAGACAATCTTAATCAACCAAACACAGCAAATATTGAAACTGGAGAACACTGAAATACGCTTTGGAAAATATCAGTGTGTGGCTCACAATAAGGTTGGAAACGTCTCATCTTCCTATTTACAAGTACATATCACACGTGAGTATTACATTATATTACCCTTTTTATCTTGGGCAACATAATGTTTTCAGATGTTTATCATTATTATTATTATTATTATTATTATTATTATTATTATCTGTATTTGTAACGCGCCAACATATTCTGTAGAGCTATAGAAGGGGTTAAGTACATGGCAAAGACAAAATTAACATCTTATAAAGAATGGAGGGCCCTATTTTTGAGCCTAAATGTACATAGTTCTTGCTTCCAATGCACCGACACAAGATTGAAAACTCGCAAACGTACAATCTGAGGATGTTTAAACCAATTACTGACATTCATTTTGATTTGAAACACACAGGACACTTTTATTTCTTTATTTAAATTATTTTTCTAATTTTAAACTTACATTTTATTATGTTAATATTTTTGGCAGGTCTATATAATCCTCATTTTAATGAATATTTTATATACACCAAGATTATTTTTCACAATTATTTTGTATTTAAATATATTAATTATATTATGTGTTCTATGAATTATAGTTGTTGCCAATAAGAATTCATCAACCATAGGTATCTTGATGTTGACAAGCTTGTCATAGGAATCCATTGCAATGCTGACACATTCATTTAAGCATATTTTATTTACTCTCTGGATTGCACTGTTCTAGGATAGTCTAATTTGTAGTCATTATGAAGCTATCCAAATGAAAAGACATAAAACATACATTTAATAGCAGATAATACGTAAAAAGTACCATCTGCTATGTCCATTCTATCAACCTATCATGTTTGGCTTAAATAATCCTCAGGATAGCGTTATCCCAGGCATTGTTATTATTATTATCATTTATTTGTAACACTCCAACATATTCCATAGCGCTGTACATGGGTTACAATCAAAGCAAAAACAATAGCAGCATTAACATACTGCAAAGGATGGGGGGGGGGGGGCTGTCTTTGAGCTAAGATACCAGTGTCCAAAGTGCTTTCTCCAAAGCACCTTGCAAGATTGAAAACTCACAAACTTGCAATCTAAAGGCATGCCTAAATTCCTTTGACTCTACTTGTTCCACTAAGTACCACATTCTCACATTACTTCTAAATCCTCAACCTTCCAACTTAAAATTTTGACCTATTGCAGAGGCGGAGCTACCTCCGGTGCCAACGGTGCAAAACACCAAGGCTTCTGGTCTCTAAGGGAGCCCCCGCGGTCCTCCTTCATTTCCCCCTTGGCCCGTCGTGGCTCTACAGCATCACCTGCGGCCCTACCGTTCCTCCTCGGGCTCCCAGTGTCCCCTGTGATCCTCCTGTGGCCCCTGTGGGCCCCCTCTAACCCTTAAGTGGCCCCTGTGGGCCCCCAGGGTCTAGCATGACCCATCTGTTGCCCCCATGAGTCCCCTGTGGCCATGCAATTCCCCTGTGGCCCCCATGGTTCCCATGTGCCCCCCCCGTGGACCTCCCATGAGTCTGCTGTAGCCCCTTATGGCCCATTGTGGCCCTCCACAGGCTCCAGGGGCCCCCTGCAGGCCTTGTGGGCCCACAACCCCTTATGGTTGTTGTAGACCTCCAGTGGTCTCCAGCGGCCCCTTAACACCCACAGTGGCCCCCAACAGGTTGCAGGGGCCCTCTGCAGCCTTTGCAGGCCCTGTGGCCTTCTATGGCCCCCTGTGTTCCCCCTCAGCCCCTTGTGACGCCTAGTGAAAATCTGCAACCTTCCTCATGTCCATGTGCCCCCCGTGAACCTCTGTGGCCTCCCTCAACCCTTTTGTATCCCCCTCGGTCTTTGCTGGCCCTCTGTGGACCAAACAAAGCCCTCTGTGGCTCACACACAGACCTCTGTGGCCCCCTGAGACCTCTGTAGACCCATTTGGCCCTCAGGCTTGCCATGGCCCCTCCTCACCCCAGGAAATGGAGTGCAGCATCGGGCAGGTAAGAAAGTACTTATATAAGTATATACCGTATTTATCGGCATATAACACGCACTTTTTCTCCTTGAAAATAGGGAGCAAATGATAGGTGCGTGTTATACGCCGATATTCCCTCCCCCCTCCTCATCCTCAACCTCCCTCCTCATTCTAAACCCACCTCCACATTCTAACCCCCCCTCTTGATTCTAAACCCCCCTTCTCAACCTAAACTCCCCTCCTCAACCTAAACCCCCCTAAATACCTCCCCCTCACTTACCTGCTTCTGCTCCGGCCTCCGCTCCGCTTCTTGACCTGGCGCGCATGTGACGTCACATGCGCGCCACGTCATTAGCATATACCGGGTGGAGGAGGGGGTTGAGGTTGGGGGATTTGAGGAGGGGGTTGAGGAGGGAGGATGAGGAGGGAGGTTGAGGTTGAGGATTTTGCTTCAAAGTTCTTTATTTGAAATTTTTTTTTTCCTGAAATTTCCTTTTTTTAAATGAGGTGCGTGTTATACGCCGGTGCTTGTTATATGCCGATAAATACAGTATTTATAATTATTTTTATATATATTTGATACATATTTTATATATGTACTGCATTGATGTTGGGGGGGGGGGAGTACAAAAAAAAAACGGTGCCTGCCCCCTCCTGGGTCCCACTTATGCACTATCTTCGCCACTAATGTATTGTTCTTTCATTCCTTTTTCTCAAAGGCACTTCTCTTTTGAACTTTATTGTATACTAATGTACTTATATTAAAAGCTTTCTATCATATCACCCTTATCTTATCTGTCCTCTGAGCTTTACAAAATTGTATGTTTCATTAAATTTTATTTTATTTTTTAAATAAAATACATTAAAAAAAAGTAGTTTACATGGTTTTTATAACAAGTTATCATGAATTTAAAAGGTCATGAATAAGTAAAAAATCCAATAAAAATGTAAATATATTAAATAATGAATTAATAAGTAATAAAAATGAGAAAGTATCCATCAAGCACACAATTACAATAGTAAATATAAAATTACAATAACAAGAACAGAATTTGGTACCATATTACAAATATAAATGTAATCCAAAAATAGATATTGATTTAGAATAATTTTGTTTATATATGTTAAATGTGATTATTAGCAAAGTGAAATTGAATTGTTTTAATATGAATAAATCAATCAATTATGAATCAATAATTAAGAAAATAAATCAACAGCCTTATCAAATTGCAATTCGGCCAATTGAATAGGTCTCTATATAAGCACAGAGTAATTTTTTTTTACAGAAGTTTTTAGTTAGTGAACATATTAGTTAGTTAACATATCTAAAATTCAACCTTGGGGACTAAACATTTTAAATATTTTCTGTTTCCTAAACATTTTAAACATTTTCTATGTTTCCTTTCTATGTGCTGGATAGTCTCTCCATTAATAGTATATGATTAATTCTTTGGATTAAAGGTAGATCAGGAAATATCCATTACAAAAACATAATTACTTTTAGCTTAACAAGAAAACTTTTTAAAATTATATTATAAAAATGGGGAAGTGTCATATGATTTGTAGTGTTGCTATTTCAAAGTTTTATGAATAACTTTTGTTTTCTGCATTGCAGCGGAAGTAAGCCCTGTTGATTTACCTTTAGTTCTCGGATGTCTAGCTGCTTTTATTGTCTTCATTCTATTGGTTCTGGTATTTTACTTTTGTAAGAGGTATAGTACTTAAATATGTGTTTTTTTAAATTGAACATGACTTGTAACTTTCATGAATATGTAAATAATATGGACGTGTTTAAGAGTCAAGGGGACTGGAACCTTTACAACCAGGAATATGACTTCAGAATACATCTGTGCACTAATGCGCAAATATGGTGGTTTCTATGTTGAAAAAACTAAAAAAGTAAATTGGGTAAATTAATATATTTTGGATATTAATAATTCAAGGTTAAAAATGTTAAAAGTAATTTTGCCTTAAAAATAATGTTACATTTGAAATAGAAAAATAAAGAATATTATATACAGAGTGCTACGGCATCTAGTGATTAAATCCTATGTCATCTGTTATAAATACGTAATGCAAACATTGACAGCCTTATTAAATTGCAATTCGGACAATTGAAAAGGGCTCTATTTACGCACCTAGCATATTTTTTAGTTAGTGAAGACCTTGCTTTTGGATAAAAGTCCCCTAACTAAAAACTTTTGTAAAAATAATATGCTCTGTGCTTATATAGAGCCCTTTTCAATTGGCCGGATTGCAATTCAATAAGGCTGTGTGTGTGTGTTCAAAAAAACAAAATTGGCTAACGTAACTCTACACTCACATTTCTGGAAGGCATTCCATGTGCTATGGGTATATGCACCAATCTTCAATAACAATTTATATATCAATGTGACCTCTTCCTTTTTCTCTCAATGTTCATCAGACAAGGGGAAGGGAAATAATTGAATAGTAGTAGAGATAGTTGTTTAACCATTTACTTGATCTACATATAATTCAAATGAATTTGTTCATTTATTTTGTGTGAGTATATTATCAAATATGTTGACTATAGTATTGTTGGTACATACCAACACACCTCTGCCCATGATTGAGGTGGAAGAGTCACATCAATCAGGAAAATTAGTCTTAACATAATACACAGACACACACATTTGGTACAATTCGAGCACACCAGCACTAAAGAAATGCTTAATGAGTAAACTGGAGCTAACCCCAGGTTTCACCAACCATGGCAAATCATTGGAGCCAAAGTATAACCTTTTTAACATAACAGTTGGAACTGCACCACCATTTGTAATCCCAAACTCGTGTGGCTACATGTTAACTATTTTCATTGGAATCTTCCTTGAAACCTGTATCACAACATTGTAATGACTTCAGTATATGTTTATATTTCAAATATTTTGGATATTATTAAAAATATATTCTTTGACTTGAATTTCTCCTCAGGAAAAGAGAAAAGAAGGCCATATCCCCAGTTTTGTCATCTAATGGCATCATACCTACTCAGATAGATAATCAAGTGAGTGTACTAGAAACTACAATATTAATCATTTTTGCTGTTTTAGTCTTAATCCTACTTAGAGTTATTCTTCATGTGTACTTGTGATTGGCTGAGGACTTATAACATAAAGTTGACATTGTATAGGGAAGCTGGAAGGAGGTAGATGAAGCATTTAAGCTTCATCTTTGGTGGACAGATTTAGAAAAAAATTCAACAACATAAATTCATTGAATACTCAATTTTTTAGTTGGTATTGATGATGCCGTGGTGGTGGTAGGTGTGATGGCTTTACTATGTAAATTTTATTTAATCAGCTATGTGGCATAGTACAATACAGGACACTTTTTAAAATACCTACAAGATACCTGTACAACATTGCTATAGGAAGCCACAGAATTGATCTGCTCTGAGTTCAATCCATCTTCTTATTCTTTTCAGCAAATTACTAATTCAGAATATATATCAGTGGGTGGACATTTATATGAAAACTTGGTTGAAGATAAATCTGGACTCACAAATTCCACAAAAGCACTGTAAGTTTTGAAGTCTTGCATTGAATTATCAATAATGTTGCTCTTCCATTTTAATCATATTGTATTTTAATACAAATGAATTGAGATCAGAGTCAAAGATTTCTCCAATACCCCCTGTGACTAATCCTGCTAGAAACAAAAGCAAATGTCTCCAAGTGTTAAGCACCATTGAACAGAATAGAAAAAATTAAATACTGTATTTATTTATTTTTTAAGTTGTATAATATTTTTTTTTATTTTTTTTATCAAGGAGCATGCAAACAAAATGACCCTCAAGGGTCTTTTATAGACAAGTGCTATACAATATGCCATACTTTCAAACATATACAGTATTTACATCTATATTTAAATAAATTATATAAGTTATCTTATGAATTGAACAATATAGCCACATTAAATTCCAAGCCCGTAGTGGCACCGTGAGACCTGCAACACTGCAGGCTTGAAATTCTGCTGCGGTAAAGAGCTATTACATTTTAGCATGCGGCGAGCTATGGGCCGGAGATGCAATCCCGTTAAACATTCTTGTGCATGTTGCATGAGCAGCCCGAACATTATCAGTTGGTCAAACCCGTAATTATGGGTTTAGAGGGAGCCAATGGTAAAAGAGATCGTCATCATTTCGTCACTGACAAATGGAGGTTAGATTTCAAAGCCTTACGGTTTTCAATTATGGGTTACGATTGGCCCAGCATTCTAGAAACAATACAATAACAATAAATCAGTAAATATGATATTCTAGTCCATGAGCGTTTCATTATATGTATTAACACATTGATTGATATAACATGGAAATTAAAGATGAAAAAAAGTATTTTATATTGCAGATTTGCGAGCTTGAGAATGTTATTAATTTTACTACCGAACATCACTTTACCTTTAATTATAAGTACAGTATTGTGTGTATATCTGCATTTACAGTGCCACAGATAGGACTTTAACTCCCTTGTAAATCCTCTCTAGTACCCGTTGGTTTTTTGGCTCCATTTACAGGTTACGGGATTAAAAGTCAGTGGATTTGTTGCAATTTAATAGCAAATTAATAGCTTGAGAGAACAAAGGATTTGCTGCATGCAGTTCAAGTTTTCAAGTCCTGTAGGCTTTTTTCGCCCTTAACCCTCAAGTAGTTTGTGGGTAGCTTTGAGAGGCCAATTTAATAGCCGTAAGTCTTGCTGGCTACGTTACGAGCCACAGTTTTACACGCTGAGCGAATTTAATGGGCTGCTAGTATTTAAAAGGATATGAAATAATGGCTTTTTGCAAACAAATTACTGATATATTCTAAATTCGTGGACATGTCTACTTTTGTGACAATTAATATTCATATGCCATCTCCTCCAAATGTAAGTTACTGAGCTGTCAAGGCATTTATAGTAATCCTTTAGTGTAGCAATCCAAATCTATTAATATGTCATTTTTTATTTGACTTAATTTATGCAGCTTTTTCAACTGCAGATATTCAAAAGGAGACCCTCACCATCTTAAAGAAGAGGATACAATTTATAGCAATGTTGAGGTAAGCAATAGTAATTTAACTTGCATATGAGATATTTATTTAGAAAAGTGTGAACTTCTATTAAATGAGCATTACAGCTTATTATTATTATTATTATTATTATTATTATTATTGTTGTTATTAATAATATTAATAAATAATAATAATAATTATTATTATTATTATTATTATTAATATGATTATTATATAAAATACATATTCACAATGTATAACAAACGTGCAGTCAGGAGATGACATAGGATCTGGAACTAAAAAGTTAAAGGAACACTTGTAGTGTTATGGACCTCACATGTGGCTGGGACCACAACAGTTGCCAGGATAAAGGTAAGGCCTAAGCAAACTATTATAGTGGTTGACAGAATGTATATGCAGATCATACATATTACATCATTCTTAATGGGCAATATAGTTCACCAAGAAGAAAAATACTCTATTTGTAAATAGTAACTTTTAATGCGAATAAATCTAAAAGAGGGAAACTGATAAAATTAATAAACATTATTGTTGTTTTTTTAGTTGGTTAGTCATGTCCAACTCTTCATGACCCTATGGACTGCAGCACTCCAGCCACTGCCCCTCTGTGCTCTATCAAGTTCATGTTCATTGCTTCAGTAACTCCATCTATCCATCTCTGCCTTTGTTGTCCCCTTCTTCTTGTGCCTTTAATTTTTCCCAGCATCAGAGTCTTCTCTAGGGAATCCTGCCATCTCATGATATGGCCAAAATATTTGAGCTTCAGCCTCATGATCATACCTTCTAGTGAACAGTTTGTCTTGATTTCCTGAAGTACTGATTCATTCGATCTTCTTGCAGTTCAAGGGACTCTAAGTAGTTTTCGCCAACACCACAATTCAAAGTCATCAATTCTGTGGTGCTCAGACTTCTTTATGGGCCAGCTCTCACATCCGTATGTTACTACTGGGAATACCATAGTCCACTGTGCAGACCTTTGTTGATAGTTTAATATCTTTACCTTTTACTAGCTTTTGCAAGCTTGCCATAGCTTCCCTCCCAGAAGCAAACACATTTTAATTTCATGACTACAGTTACTTTCTGCAGAGATCTTGGATCCCAGGAAAATAAAATCTGTCTCTGCCTCCAATTCTTCTCCGTCTCTTTGCCAGGAACTGGAATTGCCATTTGACATGATCTTCATCTTTTTAACGTTGAGCCGCAGGCGTATCTGAGGTTGTTGATATTTCTTCCAGCATTTTGATTCCGGCTTTGGATTCATCCACTCTAGCCTTACACATGAGGTACTCTGCATATAAATTGGATACATAAGGTGACAATATACAACCTTGTTGAACAGCTTTTCCAATCTTGAACCATTCTGTTTTACCATGTTCGGTTCTGACCATGGCTTCTTGGTCCACATACAGATTTTTCAGGAGGAGGGTGAGATGATCTGATACTCCCATCTCTTTAAGAACATGCCATATTTTGCTTTTATCTACACAATAAAAGGTTTGAGAATAGTATATGAAGCAGTGGTAAATGTTTTTTTTTTCTGGAACTCTCTTGATTTCTCTATTATCCATTGGACATTGGCAATTTGATCTCTTGTGTCTCTTACTCTGCGGAACCCGGTTTGCACATCTGGTAGATCCCGGTCCGTATATTGTTGGAGTCGAGCTTGTAGAATCTTCATTGGAAAAATTATTGAGGTAATCACAGCTGTTAATATCCTTCCTGTATAGATTTTCAGCATATTCCTGCCATCTCTTCTTTATCTGATCTTCTTCTGTTAAGTCCCTACTTTTTTTGTCTTTTAATAAACATAAATGAAGTTACTACTGTATATAGGATTTTACTTCATTTATTATATCTAAATATGTTTAAACATACATTTCTCTATCTGTCAAATTAGATGCTTATCATGCTATTAATCTATTGTAGATATAAATTGCTAGATACTTAATTGCCAATATCATTTTATTAAAGAATCTGTAGTAACAAAAAAAGCAAGTTGTCTCTGTGAGATTAGATGCTTAAAATGTTTCTGTAGATCTGAAGTGCTTCATAATTTATTACCAAAATAAATGTAGTGACACAACGATTCCTGGTATGAGCTATACACCTGATAGATACATGATATTAGATAATATTGATTTGATACAAAGTGCAAATTGTAACAGTGTATAACTCTACTAAATGAATTAAGCTGAATTACAGAATAGGGAAAATCCCTTAAAACTATACAGCCTTATTAAATTGCAATTCGACCAATTGAATAGGGCTCTATTTAAGCACATAGAATATTTTTTTTACAGAAGTTTTTATTTAGTGACCTTCTTTCCAAAAGCAAGGTCTTCACTAACTAAAATCTTCTGTAAAAAAATATGCTATATATGCTTAAATAGAGCCCTATTCAATTGGCCAAATCGCAATTTAATAAGGCTGTATGTTTCTTATGTGCCTCGGGGTTAGCTTTTTGACAGGAGCTCACAAAGCTAAACTGGTCAATTTTAAAAGAAAATGTAGTTTCATTCCTATCACGTGACAGTTTAAATGATTACACCGTTAGCCTCATTAAATTAATAGCCTTGTGCCGTACATGAAAAAAGTACGGCACAAGGCTATTAAATTAGCCTTGTAAACCTATTTAACCCTGTCTAAGCCTATTTAACCCCATCTAGGCCTATTTAACCCCATCTCTTATGGGGTCTATACAGACCCCCACATAAGCCTCCATTTAACTTTTTATGGGGTCTATACAGACCCCCATAAACCCTCATTTAATCCCATCCCTTATGTGGGTCTATACAGACCCTCATAAGCCTCCATTTAACCCCATAAGTCGCATAATGGTCTATAAATCCCTTATGGGACAATAAGAACCATAACAGTAACCCCATAAGTGCCATGAGGGTCCTCCAGAAAATTTTAATTTGAAATGCAGCAGGGATCGAGGGGGGGGGGGTACTTGAAGTACCACCGCTGCAGGGGTTAACACATTGACTGCCATGGGGGTCCCAACCGCAGCAAGGGTTAACATGGGGACACTGCCGATGGGGACCCCCAGCATAGAGTTCTAACACGCTGGCCAGCTATGTAGATGTTTACGAGGCTCATTTAATAGCCTTGTGCCATACTTTTTTCACAGAGGGCTAATTTTTATAACATATCCAAATTTAATGAGGCTAACAATTTGTAAATTTGAACATTGTTTTCCCAGATTATTATTATCTAATATCAAGAATTTAAAAGGTATATAGCTGATACCAGCAATCTTACTACAAGTCTGGCTACATTTATATTAGCAATAAAAGTATCAAGTATTGCAGATCTATGTTTTAAGCATCTAATCTCATTGCCAGAGACAATTTTTGTTGCTACAAATTCTTAATAAGATTATGAATCCAACATTTGTATAGCTCATGTCAGAAATCTTTATGTTACAATATTTATATTGTCTATAAAGCATCTAGCATGTTATATCTACCAAACATTTAATAGCATGATAAGCATCACAGATGCTCAGCCGTATTAAACTGCAATTTGGCCAATTGAATAGGGCTCTATTTAAGCACATAGCATATTTTTACAGAAGTTTTTAGTTAGTGAAGACCTTGCTTTTGGATAGAAGTTCACTAACTAAATCGTCTGCAAAAAAAATTGCTATGTGCTTATATACAGACCTGGAGCCCTATTCAATTGGCCGAATGGCAATTTATTAAGGCTGATAGTCATTTGTGGTTTTATTTTATATTTGTTTTATCAAGGTCAGGTTGGCATCTTTATACAGTTAATTCGATGATGAGCATTGATTTAGTAAGATTAGCCTAGTAGTGGCATTTATGTCAGGTTTACATCAGTTATGTAGAGGTTACAAGTCTTGAAGCATGGTCAGTAAAATATAAATAAAAAATAAATGGAAAGCGAGACCCGACTCAAATTAACGACTTATATAACCAGTCTGGGAAGCTATAATTAGGAAGATATTCTGAAGATATTGCTCAGATCTTGGTATCTTTAAACTAAATGGTGGACATGGAATGATAATGTAGTTAAAAAGATTGACCAATCTTAAAAAGGAGAATGTTTAAGCAGAGGCAAAAATCAAGTCTAACACAACACAAATATATTGACCTTTTTGGTATAAGGTCAAAACAGAAACATAAAATAATGGGAATAAACATTCAGCGGCAGAAATTGATTTGGAAATAGGGGAACAGAAAATGGGAAAAGCTTGTGACCTAATAACAAATATTCAAAAGGTGTTAATCACATATTATTCCATAATTGAAAGTGGTAAATTATTCAATAAATTATTATTATTATTATTATTGGCACCTAAACAGGGCCATTTAGGACTGAAAAAAAAAACAATTCTAAATAAAGTTTGCATATTTTTTTGCAGTCTCGAACTGCCGAATAGCACCATGCCGGTTTAGCGGGAGTTTTTTTTAAATGGCTCATTGATGACATGCCGGTTGCTTGAGAGTCCTGGTTAGTTGGGTGCCGGTTAACCGGGATTCTACTGTATATATATATATATATATATATATATATATATATGTATAATGTCTCTCTCTGTATATGTATATGTATATATATATATATATATATATATATATATATATATATATAATTTATATATATATATATAATTTATATATATATATATTTATATATACTGTGTATATATATATATATATATATATATATATATATATATATATGTATATATACACATATATACACACACACACACACAAAAACTGTATATATACACACACTCCTGGCTCATACATTATATATTTAAGTAAAATAGCACCACCTGGGCCATGGAACATTTTTCTTCAATGGAAACGGTCCCCGGTGCCAAACGGTTGGGGACCACTGCTATATATAATGCATTCATCAAATAACACAGTGAAGGAAGGAAAGACATATGACTATTAGTGATGTTGCGAACATAAAATTTTCGATTTGCGAACCGCGGACGCAAATTTCATCAAATGTTCGCGAACGGGCGAACCGGGCAAACCGCCATAGACTTCAATGGGCATGCAAATTTCAAAACCCACAGGGACTCTTTCTGGACACAATAGTGATGGGAAAGTTGTTTCAAGGGGACTAACACCTGGACTGTGGCATGCCGGAGGGGGATCCATGGCAAAACTCCCACGGAAAATTACATAGTTGATGCAGAGTCTGGTTTTAGGCCATAAAGGGCATAAATCACCTAACATTCCTAAATTGTTTGGAATAACATGCTTTAAAACATCAGGTATGATGTTGTATCGATCAGGTAGTGTAAGGGTTACACCCGCTTCACAGTAACAGACCAATCTCCCAGTTTAATGCACCACAAACAACCGCAAACAGTCCCTTTGCACAACCGCAAACTCCCCATTTGCACAAGGTTGGATACCAAGCTAGCGATGTCCCGTTCCTTTTCCTCACTGATGTCATTGAAGGTCTCTTCCTCCACCCAGCCACCAAGGGTCCCCGAAAGGTGACAACAAGCCCCCTGGGACTCCTGCTGTGTTTGTTCTTCCACCTCCTCAAAGCCACCTTCCTCCTCTGACTCCTCTTCTTTAGACTCCTCTCTCTGCGTTGCCTCTGTCTGCGTTATTATAAGGTGTGTACTGTTAAGTAGTACTATTCCTATCGGTTTAATCCCTGTTATGTCCACTATTAGGGGACGTGTATATGGCATTTTTTTTTTGGAACAGGGAGATGGAAAAAGATGCTTGGTCGGACCTCCTACTTCGAATTTGGGGCACTGCACGTGCAATGTAATGTGCCACCAGATAGGAGTGGTGTATTAAGTTGTACTATTTATTCCTATCAGTTTGATACCTGTTACGTCACCTATCAGGAGACGTGTATATGGCATGGATTTTTGGAAGCGGGAGATGGGAAAAAGATGCTTGGTCGGTCCTCTCACTTCAAATTTGGGGCACTGCGCGTGCAATCTAAGGTGCCACCAGATAGGAGTGTCACTGTGCACTGGCAAAAGTTGGCAGAGTAGGCGCTGTAGGCCTCACACACACGCCTGTAGGCAGGCAACTGATATTCAATTGATTACAGTAAAAAAAGGGATCTTTTATTTCACTGTACACTAGGTTGCACCAGATATGAGTGTCACTGTGCACTGGCAAAAGTTGGCAGAGTAGGCGCTGTAGGCCTCACACACACGCCTGTGGGCAGGCAACTGATATTCGATCGATTACAGTAAAAAAAGTGTTGTTTTATGTCGCTGTACACTACGGTTGCACCAGATATGACGTATCACTGTGCACTGGCAAAAGTTGGCAGAGTAGATGCAATAGGCTACACACACGCCTGTAGGCAGGCAATTGCTAGTCAATCTATTACAGTCAAAAAAGTGTTTTTCTTTCACTGAGCACAATATAAGCTGTGAGCCTGACACAAGCAGGCAACTGAAATTAGATTACAGGAAAAAAATGGTTGTTTTTAATGTATGGTACACCACCAGGTATGAGTAGTGAAAATAAGCACAATATAAGCTGTTAGGTGTTAGCCTGTCACACACACACGCTGGCAGGCAGGCATATGCAATTAGATTACACAGAAAATAATTATAAAATAAAATAAATGATGTTCTAGCCCTAAAAAGGGCTTTTTGGGTTGCTGTCCTTGCAGCAGATATCAGATGAGTCCTTCAGGTCTGTAGTGGAAGCAAAATACACAGCCTGGCTATCTATTTCCCTGTTAAATCTCCAGCAGCTACACTATCTGTCCTCTCACAACGAATGCAGCTTCAGAATGATTCTAAAATGTATGCTGTCCTTCAGATGGAAGGCTCTGGAAGGGAGTGTATGCTGCTGATTGGCTGGAACTTGTCTGCTGACTGTAAGGTGCAGGGTCAAAGTTTCCTCAATGATAAAGAATAGGGGGCGGACCGAAAAGCGCATGTGTCCGCCGTCCGATGCGAGCGCGAAAGAGCCAAAATCGCTGCGAATAGTCCGCGGGCGAACTGTCCTCGACATCTCTAATGACTATATATCATTGCAATTTATACCTGAGATAATGTATAAATATATGTTAGTAGACTTTTGTAAATCATATGATGGATAATTTGTAAACTGTGCTTACCAGTTTACTGCATTATTGACTGCTTTACCCCTCCCGCCTCTCTCATTGTCTTGTGCACTGTTGAAAAACAGCAAATATTTAAACTGAGATAATATTCATTTGGTAGAGTGGATAATCTGGAACTTGCTCACTTTAAATATGCTGGGACTGTTCCTTAGTCCCTTATCATACATTCCAGGTTACCCAATGCTCAGGACAATGAGATGGATAGGAATGGTTACAGATACAACTATTAGTGAGAAAAATTGTGTTTTTAAATGAAATATTCAAACTATGCTGTTTGCACATGAATTTTTAGTGTTAATTGATGATAAACTAAAATATATATATTTCTCAAGAAAAACACTTACATTGGCCCTTTTAAACATGCAGTGGACTGCAGCAGGGATGCTCAATGTCTCCATAGTTGTTTTGTCATGGTAAGATAAGGCAATTCTAAATATTACAAATTGTATATATTTTGGCAAGAAACAAAAGATATTGTTATACGAGGATGATACATATGGTTGTATTTAGCAACCCATTAGTGTCCATACCTAAAGAGATTTTCAAATTCTCAGAGCGTCCAAACTTAATATAAATATGAAAAAATATAAAAATATTTGTATTGACATGAGGAACAATATTGAAGATGCATCCATTCATCCCTCCCCCTGAGTACCTACTGCTTGTCTGCTCATCCACTTCTTACAGTCAAGTCAAATTTCCACTTTACCTCTAATTCACCAGTTAAGATTATAGTGCTGATTTCCCAATAACTGACAAACTATTAGTCCACCACATTCTCCCTATCTTGCCTCCCTTTTGTACTTCCCTATCATGGATGTAGGAACTGGAGGGGACGAGGGGGACATGCCCCCCCCAGATTTTTCAATGAGTGTAGAAAAGCAGTTGTTTGGTATTTTTATACTATATGTGGTATCCCCACTGATTTTCTTTTGCTCCTACACCCATGCTCCCTCTATACTGGTATCTTCCTATACTACATTAAAACAGCTGTCATAATTCCTTTGCTTAACTGTTGCTGGAATCTCACTTTTTCTGTTAGCTACTGGTCCATCTCCTTTCCTACTTCTCTAGATTGTTGGAACAATTTGTCTATTATTGCCTAATTGATTACTAACTTTAATTCCCTATATTTCCCATTTTAATCTCCCAACGAAATAGCTTGTTGATACCTCTCTACAAGACCATGATCTTCTCTACCTTGCCTCACTAATCTCCACCAATACAGCCAATTACTCTTGATGCTTTAAAAATCATATTCAACCCTGTAGCCAATCCCACTTCCATTATTTCTTCCTTGGGAGATGCTGCAAGACACTTGTTTATCTTCACATCTTAGATAACCTATGCATCCACTCTCTTTCTATCTCCTGATTTCTATACATGCTTTCTGGTAAGTGTTCATTCAGCTTTGGTAAAGAAGACATTCATCTTTGATATGCTAATACCATAAAACTACGTGTTACTTTAATTATGAGTATGTTACAATTTATCAAATTTATCAAAGTCAATCTTCCCCCACATAACCCAAACCTCCATCCTCCTAGCACAAATCTTATAACTTCCTGTATACTATCATTGCCTTTATTAATGTCTTACCCTTGTCAATAAATCTCAGCATTGCCTTATTCCTCCCTACTTTGCCTTGCTAATCTCATATAACTGTGTGCAATCCATATCCCTCTCAACACTACAGTCCAGTTCCACCCTGTGCCCAATCCCACTTCCATCCTTACTTCCTCCAATTGCCAATCATGCTTACTTCTTCCTATTGCCAATCATGTTAGACAGTTTTTAAACCTGTTTACATTTTACACCCCCTTGAAGATCCGCTTTCTGTCTTTTTCTAAACCTGAGACAATATAAATAATTGCACTCTACTTTCCCTGATCTCTTATCCTGAATTGCTACACCCATGACCATGATCTTGTTTCTGTTTTATGATGATAACAACAATTCAAACCCCACATAATGCCCAGACTAAAAGTTTATTCAGAAAAATCTAATACTTTATTTTCAAAAACAATGTTGTTCTATTTTATGAACTTATAAAATCCCTTGGATAAATGTGCTATATACAATTGCTAAACTAACTAAATTATTTACCTTTTTCTCTAGCCAGAACATTTTTTTTATTTGTTGCATTTCGCTTGAAAAATAATTAAAATAATGACTATGTTTGTCACATTGTATTTCAGCATGAGTATCCAGAAGAGCTTCAGTATTCATCGATCAAACATTTTCGTCCAAATGGTTCACGCATCATGAACCAAACAGAAGCCACAGAATATGCTACTGTGATACATAATTGAACCCTACAAAACATCTTTCAATTCATTCTTTCACAAGATTTCACAAGGATATCACATTTTCACACTATTGCTGAAGATAATTGTCATGTTGGGTCATGGGGTAAACATTTTTAACACACAGGGGCAATGTTCTACCAATGTAGCTGTGTTGACAAAGTGCATTACATACATTTTGGTAGTGTTATTGTGCAGTCACATATGGATATATCTCTGTTGTAGAATAACTCAAAAATAATTTATTATCTGATTAAAAAAAGTTTAAAACCCCCCCACAGAATCTGGTATTGGTGCTATCAATACCAAAAAGATTACTTCAAAAATAAAATGAAAAGGTAAAAAAATGAAGATTTTAAAATTGTAATTAATTTCAAGAATGCATTGTTGAAATTGCCTATTTATTCTTTTTATTTAAATTTCATGTCTTTTGTACATATTGATGTAGAAATATACAAAAAAAATAATGTTTTAAGCTCCTCTACTGTAATTATTTTTTAGAAAAAAGGTGATGAACACATGCCCTAAAAATGAACTATTTCCTATCTGCATTAAACAGAGTCAGTTTAATTCACTAAAGCAAATGGAATTTTGGGGGAAAGATAAAGTAAATACATAAAGCATCATATGTTATTTTATTGTTAAATATTAAGAATATTTGTCACGTTGGAAAAAAATATATAAACAGAATTTTTTATGTCAGTTAAGTGTTAATTCACGTCTTTAGTAAAACATATAATGAAAAGGGCAGCACTCTCACTGGTGTGATTACTAGTTTTATTGAACATGTGTGCTACTATAATACATAAAATTCAGTGTAAAAAATTCTGTACCAAGTGCCTCATCTTTCGTAAAAAATAATATAATGAAAATTCCCCTAGGTATGACCACTAGTTATATTCAACCTGTGTACATGAAATTCACTTACTTTAAACGTCACTTTTTTATCTTTGTTCTCCAAACATCTGATAAGAAATCAATTATAAAGAAGATTTTATTTGTCACTCTCTGTTTTGAGAGATTGGTATTTAAAAACCACAATAAAGACTTTTTAGGATATACAGCCTGTGATTCGGTCAATTTAAAAGGGCTCTATTTAAGCACACAGCATATTTTATTTACAGAAGTTTTTAGTTAGTGAAGACCTTGCTTTTGGATAGAAGTTCACTGACTAAATACTTCTGTAAAAAAAATATGCTATGTGCTTATATAGAGCCCTTTTAAATTTACCTAATCGCAATTTAATAAGGCTGATAATAATTACTTAAAGTGGGAAAACGGTCTTAGTAAATGCTAATTACTTTAAGAAATGGAACAAAGGGGACATTTCATATACATTTTTTATATTTATTGACTAAAAAGTTTTTTGGGTAGTATAGTATTTATAAGCTTACTGTTTTTGTTTGGATAATAATGTATTGCAGAAATATTAAACTCCATTTGCTAATTGTAAAATACTTGTAAAAGTCCTTATATTTTAAATGCTGTACAAATAAAAACAGGTGTACAAACTTTGTCAATCATTTTGCTTATATGTCAAAATACATGAAATCTTTAAATTTAATTCTGTGAGTTATTCTATGAGTTTGGAATATGGATTTAAAATTGTATTTAGATCTGTGATTATTTTGAGATCTGACTTATTGGTGGCCTATATTTTTCATTGCATGTGTATGTGCATTTTTATATATTAATTATAGTAATTTAAAGTAAAACTCTAACACATTCACTCAAACCAATATAATTTTAAAAATCGAATGAGAAGTGGTAAAAATCAAATAATTCTATTGATATTTAAATGTACAATTTTATAGTGTCATTTGAGAATCCAATATTTTATGAAGATATTATTATAAACACTACAGAAATGCAAAATGTATAACATTAGCAATTATCCAAGCATAAATTACTTTTAATATTAAAAAAAAGACAAAGTGGAAATCAAACTGCGGTAGCAGCATTAAAGTTCTTTGGCTCCTAAAATTGTTTGCGTTGAAAGGTAATTGCAGGTAAATACATGAAGATGTCAAAAGATGAATTTAGCGAATTCTGTCTGTAGATGACACATATATATATTCAATGACAATGTCTAAAATCAATCTTCTTTGTTACTAGCAATGGGCCATATTCTATTATCTGCCTGCAAATGGCAGCAGGTGTTTTTTTATTACAAATGTTTAGATGTCGCATTTTACATAGTAATTGAGGTTGAAAAAAGACTTTCAGTCCATCAAGTTAAACCTTTTAAGATCTCCTCTGATCTGCAATATGCTGATTAGTTGTTAATTAATTAGTTGCTAATTAATTATTTCATCCAAAGGAAGGCAAACAGAGAAAAACCCAAGTGAAACCTAGCTAAAAAAAATTAATAATTCCTTCCTGACCCCGGTTCTGGCGATCGGGTTCCTTCCTGGATGAATACTCCCTCTCTAATTTTCCAGGATAACCCTGAATGTCCATTTTAATTAGAAATAATACAATCTCTTTTTAAAGTTATCTATAGAATCCACTGTCACTACCTCCTTTGGTTGATAATTCCACTGATTAACCATCCGTACTGTGAAGAACCCTTTTCTTTCTTTAAGGTGGAATCTTTTTACTTCTAACCTCAAATGATGTACTTCTGTCAGTTGAAAACCTCTTGGCACAAAAAGCTCCCTTCACAAATCTTTATACTGATCCTGGATGTATTTATATAATGTAATCATATCCCCTCATAGACGCATTTTTTCTAGAGAAAAAAAGCTTAATTTTGTTAGTCTTTGCTCATAACTTAGCCCCTCCATTCCCCTTCTTAGTTTTGTAGCCCTTTTCTGTACATTTTCCAACTCTAAAAAGTCCTTTTTATGAAGTGGTGCCCAAAATTGTACTCCATATTCCAAATGAGGGCGTACTAGGGATTTGTATAGTGGCAGAATTACATTTGCTTCCCTTGCTTCTATACCCTTCTTCATACATGCTAATATTTTATTTGCCTTTGCAGCTGCTGCTTGGCATTGAGCAATGTTACCTAGGTGGTTGTCCACAAGTACTCCCAAATCCCTTTCAATATCTGATACACCTAGATTTGCTCCATTAAGATTATAAATTGCATGGCTATTTTTCCTTCCTAGATGCATAACTTTACATTTATTCATATTAAATCTCATCTGCCATTTAGATGCCCGCTGCTCTATTTCATGTAAATTCCTCTGGAGGGAAAGTACATCATTATCTGATTTAATTACCTTGCACAACTTTGTGTCATCAGCGAAAATGGAGACACTACTTTCTAGTCCCACCTCTAAGTCATTAATAAATATGTTAAAAAGGAGAGGACCTATTACTGAACCCTGAGGAACCCCACTTACCACATTAGTCCAATCTGAGTATGTTGCATATACCAAAACCCTTTGCTTTCTGTCCTTTAGCCAGCTCTCAATCCATGAGCAGATATTTACTGCAATTCCTGTATCCCATAGTTTGCACAATAGTCTCCCATGTGGCACTGTGTTGAAAGCCTTTGCAAAATCCAAAAAGACTACATCCACTGAGTTGCCTTGACCCAGGTTCCTACTAACCTCTTCATAGATTAGATTTGTTTGACTTTAAATCATTGTTAATATACATTGGATGTGATTTACTCATTTTACTTTTATTCCCACATGGTATATGGTGATAAGTATGTATATTTAGTAAGGATTTAATTGGTGTCCATTTATGTTTAGTATTTTTACCTGCTTTTATTGGCCCTTTACAGTTTAGTTTTTTTAATTAAATCTTAAATGAGACTGTGTTGTGATCACTGTTTCCCAAAGGTTGCCCTATTTTAACATTTGATGCCATATCAATATTATTTGTGATAACTAAATCCAAGATTGCTTCATTCATAGTAGGTTCTTGTATAACCAGTGCCAGATAATGATCCCTGAGTGTACTCAAGAACGTACTCTCCTTAGCTGAACTTCTTCTTCATTTATCCAGTTTATTTCAGGGTAATTAAAATCTCCCATTATTAGAACTTGCCCATGCTTAGCTGCATTTCCAAACTGTAACACTAATTGTATTTCCTCGCTTTCAGTTATATTTGGAGTTTAAAGCATACTCCAACTAATATTCTTTTGGAATTTGCTGCTCCGCCATTTAACTCTACTCACAAACATTCAATATTACCGCTAGTTCCACCATAAATATCTTCTCTGACTATAGGCTTAAATTCAGGCTTAACATACAGACAAATCCCTCCTCCTTTTTTACCATTGCCCTATCTTTTTTAAATAGGCTATAACCATCCAGATTAACAGTCCAGTCATGAAATTCATCCCACCATGTTTCGGTAATGCCTATTAAATCCCAATCTTCATTAATTGCCAATAATTCTAACTCTCTCATTTTTCCTGTCAAGCTTCTCGCATTAGCAAGCATACACCTTATGTTATGAGTCTGTAGTTCTGAAGTGCCTCCCACTGTACTTGAGTTTCTTAGTAATACCTCCCTATTGACTATACTAACCAACCCCCCATCTCCTTGCCAATGAGTAGTTCATTTGGTAATTCACCCCCATATCCCCTCTACACTTCCTAACCCATTACATTAATCTTGTTACTCCCCCCACCTTCTAGTTTAACAACTCCTCCAGCCTTGCTACCATCCTATCCCCTAGCACAAACAGCTCTATCTGGCATTGCCATTCCTGAATGGACATCCCCAACAGTTTCACTCAATCTGGGAAATCTTTTGGTGTTTGCCAACTCAGATCTGGCCTGCCTTCTCCTTCTGATCTAACTGTTTCCCCTTGTAACTGTAACCCAGCTACCTCCCTGGACATTCTCACTGGCCACATCTCCACCCACCATGCTAGGCCCAGCTAAACTGTGCTCTGTGAGCACCAACTCCCTTTCCACTGGAATATCAGTAAGTGCTGCAATTCTCTTCTCCAGTTCTCCAATTTGAGCTTTCAGAGAGGCAACATGCTCACACCTCTCACAGAGGTATGGACCCTGGATCATCTTTTCCAATAGTGCATACATATGACAGGATGTACACTGAGTGAGGTTGCCTCTGGACTGACTTAGAATTATCGTCTACAAAATATTGGCGGGAAAAATAAACAAACAATAATAAAAAATAATATATTTGTATATATATAGTGTTATAAAAAAAAAATATATATATATATATATATATATATATATATATATATAAATATTTTTCTTCCCATTTTTGCACTATAAGATTCCCACTCTTTTCTTTGCATTCTCTCCTTTTATTTAAACTCCTATACTTTTACTAGAACTGCACCTGTACTAGAAGTGTTCGAAAGCTCACAAGTTCGCCCCTTCTCCTGTTCATATTAGCTTCTGCCTACTCACCTGGACACAATTAGTGCAGTCAGCAAATAATCATACTTTACTTGCAAGAAGTAAATTCCAGTTGCAAACAGCCCAGGCAACTCACAAACCTTTATGCAAGTTTAACACAGTCAAACCACACCCCTCTCACCTGGACACAATTTGTGCAATCAGCAAATAATCACACTTTACTTGCAAGAAGTAAATTCCAGTTGCAAACAGCCCAGGCAACTCACAAACCTTTATGCAAGCTTAACACAGTCAAACCACACCCCTCTCACCTGGACACAATTAGTGCAATCAGTAAATAATCACACTTTACTTGTAAGAAGTACTTATAGGACTGGATCTAATAGAATATCGATTTTGTGTAAGTTTAATTATTTAGAGTTGTGCTAAAACCAATGGAGTTCTAAGGCTGATTTTGTTGCTTTGGCTGCCCCTTTTGTGATTGTGGGCGGGGAACTCATAATCAGAAAGCGAGTAGCTAATAGAATATGTGGCAATATTAAGAGCAGTTTTAAGTGTGTATAAATTTACAAATTGGGCAATAGAGTAGGCCCCAATGAATGAATCCCACTGGTTAAGTCCTCTCCTTGGGCTAGTGTCTGTGTACCAGCGCTAAGAATTCCCTTTGAAGGTAACTTGCTTCAGGGTCTGTGAAGTATCATGAGAAGAGATAACATGGACTGGAAAATGAATGGATCCCAACAGTTAGATCCTCTTCTCTGCATGTTTCTGTGTACTGGTGCTAGACTTGTTGGAGAGCAGGAATGCAGAATTCATTAGTAGTTGGCCTTAAGCAAACTGATTAAAATGCTCCTTCCCATCCCAGCTGACATGCTTGTATACTTTCAAAAGGGTAATGCTTTTTATTGAAACACACAGGAGTTTATATACATGGGAGAACAAAAAAGGTACCAGTAATTCAATTAACCTCTTAAACGGTAATCCCGAGCGTGACTCAAGGTTAATTTTCACTTCCTAAATCGGTAACCGTGAGCCACACTCAGGGTTACTGCATGGAGGATATGGAGGGGGCCCAGTGCTGCCAAAATTGCCTGGGCCCCCTCAGCACACTATGCTTCCTCCTCCATCCTCCTCCTCCTTCTCCCATTATCATCCTCCTCCCGCCTGATCAACTTTCTCCTCCTTCCCCCCCGTATCCTCCTTCTCCTTCCTCCTAACCTCCTGCTCACTTTCCCCTCTCCAGTCCCTATCCCCCTCTCTCCTTACTTTTTAATTGGATCCGATGAGCTGCTCCCCCAGGAGCGTGTCTTCAGCAGTGAACTGACCGGTATATTCTAATGACAAGTTGCTAGCAGCAGTGATATACTTGAGAAAATGACTAATGAAAAGTACTAAAGAAAGGGCTAACAGTGTAATAACCACAGCTGCATGTAGTACAAATTCACACCATTTTTATTTAAAGGTACATGGAATTTTTATTTAGAGGTATATATGCATTACATTGAAAAGCTCAACTTACAGATTTTTTTGCAGGAAACTGAAATCCTCATTTCCACACCCCCTGAGCTGTCAAAGACAGCAACCCATACTAGCTTATAAAAACACAGCATTTAAGTATGGATTTAAAGAGAGAGAGAGAGAGACTGTAGTAGTTGATACTTGGAACCGACTTCCTGCGGGGCTAGTAGGGAGAGAAACAGAGACACAAACTGTAGCTGTTGACTTCCAGTGGGGGTGGTAGAGGGAGACACTGTAGCAGCAAGATGCAGTAGTTGATAAATGGAAATGACATCCAGGTTGTGTGGTAGGAAGAGAGAGACAGAGACATAAACTGTAGTAGCTGATACACAGAATTTACTTCCAGCAGGGTGGTAGGGAGAAACATTGCAGCAGCCACCTGCAATTGAGATAGAGGGAGCGAGAGACTATAGTAGTTGATGCACAAAATTGACTCTTCTATCGCATGCATTCATAATGAATAACATTTAAATATGCCTTTAACATTGCTACAGTAGCAGACAAATGTTGCAAGTTAAAATTCAACAAAGAAATGCTATATCAGTGAGCACAGAATATCATTGTAGAGAAGACACTTGATAAGGAAACAGTTTAGGAATCATTTGAATTCAATTCCTCAGTGACTATTTCCATTACATCAGTATGTCTCTCTGTTTGTTTTGGTTTTAAATTGTTAATTTATTCATCCTGGTATTGGGATATTTAATTTTTAACTGTGTATTAATAAAGGTTGTTTTTATATTTTAAGAAAAATATAACTCTTACAAAAATATATTATAAAATAGAGTCATTTTTACTATGGCTAAGTTATGCCATAAGGTATATTAGTAATAATGGTCAAACAGAAAGAACAAAGCAAACACTTAAACAGTATCTAAAATGTTTTTTCACTAATGTTCAAGATAATTGGTGAGACTTATTCCAAACAATAATACTCTACATTCCAGCTCTTATCTTACTCCATGTAATGCAAACTATGACCTCCATTCAATTGAGCAAACTGTAGTTACAAGAGCCCATAATGAAGCCTGTAAAATAATTTGCTATTCAATTGGTGTCTTTTAGCTACCCGCAATCGGTTGGCAAGTTAGAAGCTCAAAATTCATGTGATTGTCAAAATCGACCAATCTAACAGCCCTATTAAATTCCCTGAACGTGTGAAAAACAGCTATTACATTGGCCCCATGGAGCAACCCTCCAATGACTTGTGGGTTAAGGGTGAAAAATATGTTCCCCTTCTGGATTGCTAAGTGGTGGTGGGGAAGGGGCTTGTGTAAGTGAATGAAGCTGTGAGCTATACCATGTAGGGCCACTATATGTGGGAAGGTCATAGCAGAGAGGTCAGATAAATCGCAGTCCACTAGAAAAGGAACTGGCAACCCATTCCAGTATCACCTGTCATATTGTTAGCAGGCCCTCAGGGGAATGTTGATACTCCACAATATCACTAATCGGACTTTGCATGTGTCTTAACCCTTTATGTTGATTATATTTTATATGATATTTAATGCTATTATGACTATTATTATTGTTATATGTAGAGATCTATTGCATAGTAACTAGGGCTCATTAGTTTACAGATATAGGAAAGGGACACATATGTGATGTATATGAATGTCCCATAACCCCAACCATTGAAAACATACTGACACAGTAAGAGTGGTATAACACATCTTTATTTTGTACACAGAGCTCAATCAGAAATGGTCAAGACTGTGCATTAATATAATGGGTGTGGTGTGGGCAGATCCATGGAGAGCAAGTTGCTTTTGAGAAAAAGGGGATACCTACAGGGGCTAATGTGATAGTCTAGAATAAGCATGATGCATAGCACCTACCAAGGTCACATGTGGTCACTACACCACTGCAATCGTAATCTGATGAAAAAAAGCATCAACAGAAATCACTTCATTAAATTGAAGAAACCATTAATGTGCATAGCACTTACAACTTGTCTAGATCTGCTCAATAAAACGGATGAGTCATCCTCTGGACTGTGTAATCCATTCCAGTTTCACACATACAGTGTGGTGAAAAAAAACAAAAATATGAAAAAAAGTGGTCAACTAAAAAAAGGCGCAGGAGGATAGAAAAATTAATCAACATGCATGTACAGTACAGTGCTAAATACTTTAACTGTAGCAATATACAAACTCACCTGATTCCCATCTGCAAGCATTACTAACTATTAGCTAGGTCTAATTAGCAATATGGGAAAATACCCATTAATACAGAGAGGACACAAAGATCAGCAGCTAGATTCACTGTTACTTACATCAGACCCAAGGATCTGTTCTCAGACTGATATTGAGGTCAGGATCACAAGCATCTCTGGTGCATATATTAATGCTGGCTGTCATTAACATGCAATTGTGAGACTTTGCAAGTCCACCGCCATAGAGGTATTAGTCTACATTTCAGCTAAGAACAATCATGTCTTAGATATCTGGCTATAGGATAGTTTTAACATTGTGGGAGTTAATGGGGGCTGTCATTAACCTTCCTGACGGTAATCCCAAGAGTGGCTTGGGGTTAATTTCCAGTACCTAAAGCAGTAACCCCGAGCCCCGCTCGGGATTGCACTGCAGTATCAGTTACCTTGTCCCTACCAGACCCTGGTGTACTCCTGCAGTGTCCTCCGCCTGATGCTGGCATCCGTCTTCCGGGTTCCCTTCCCTGCGAGCGTAGGTGATGCAGGGGGGTGGAACCGGGCGGGAAATTCAAAAAAGTAAATATACAAAATAAACAAACCCCTTCCTTATCACAGACACCACTTCTCTCACACACTCGCCTGCACTGCACCTTATTGTATTATTAGTGAGGCTGTGCAGTATACGAATAAGTGCTCTTTATTAGATGGTGTGCAACTCCTTTCTATGTGCTTGTGTGTATGTATTGTCAGTGGGGCACTTCCAGTGACTGCACAGGGTGCTGAAAATTAAAGTGACAGCATCAGGACCTCACTCCTACAAGGACTGTGTTATAGTGTTTATTATTTTTATACCATAGTCGTATATGTAAGTTGTGCAGTTAAATAATTATATATATAGCAGATAAAGCTGAATGGTATCATTTGTCGTGGAGGCAGAACTGCACCATCTAGAGGACAGTTTCAATTTTGCTGCTGCAGCTGGCTGGCGCTAGACTAGCACGCAAGGTTTCGAGAACGTCCATGGCATCCAAAAAGTGTCCCTTTAGATCAAAAGTGGTTTTAGACCAGCTAGAAAACAGCAATAGTCAATTATAATCACTTGCAGAATTGAGCGATAGTGATTCATGTGAAAATTCGTTGTCAGACACTGAAAGTGACGATTCTGCGACTGAGCTCAGTGATGTGCGAACTTGGTGCTCTATTTACTGTGGTACGGATCAGGCAGTGCTCCCAAGATTCCCATTTGCTAGATCCTCTGGTATGAAAGTAAACGTTAAACACAACCACCATTTGGCATACTTACAATTATTTCTGACCTTTCGTGCATACCACCATTCTGATGAGGTTATTGAAAATATAGTCGCTGAGACAAACCGGTACAAAGAGCGACAATTAGCTACTCTGCATCAGATGTTTCCAAGAAGCTGAAAGTGGCAATCAGTGACATTTGGAAATTTATGGGACTAATAATACTTCAGGGAGTGGCGGGAAAACCCCTGCAGAAGTGGTATTGGACAACTAAACTGTGTAAGTATAGTGTGGTGATTAGCACCAAAGTAAATAGAATGTTAAGAAAGATACTAGTCGGAGACCAATATAATAAAATGTAACCTTTATTTGTTACACATTGAAAGCACAAGACACCTAACACATGAGGTGTATTGAGATAAAAAAATAAGTATAAATAAGCGGGAGAAGGATAGGAGGCCGTAACCAGGTTGATAAAGCCAAATAGCTGGTACAGGTGTGGGGAACACTGCACAGGTGGACTGTGAGGTAAGTGGGAGATCCGAAAATCTATTACCGTAGACCCCCAATACTAATGGAGACAGCGCTATCCCCAAGAAAAGGTGTAATATAGTCTCCACATTACCTAAGTGTGAACTGTAAGGTAGCTGTGTGGATACAAGCAGCAATAAAAAGCTACTGTGCAGTGGACCACTCTAATAGGTAATAGTGCCAGGCAGCTTATAGAAATATACTGGTAGGAACGGAGTAAGCGCGACTGAACTGTGTCATCAATATACCCAATGATGAGTCCGTATACAGTAAATGGAGCTACATGCGTGATCAAACATAGGTGATGTCCTCATATCAGGTGCAATTTTGTGGTAAGTAATGGTGACAATCAGACATATGCTGGTGACATTCCTAATGATAAATACAGCAGTGTGGGTAGTCCAAGCAAAAAGCACAAAACAATCAATCCCAATTAATATAAAGAGCACCACAGTCTAAGTGGCAGTATGGGCTAAAATAAAAAAAATATTGAACGGCCTACTAGTAGCCCTCTGGGATATCCCTGTAACAGGTGCCCAACTACTCACCCTGTAGTATAAGTCAGGGATATAGAATTTAGGTGTTGCTGTTTGCTGTGTCAGTAAGTCCTGGAGAGCCTCCTATTGCGTCATCGACTGCAAGCCCGATGTACATTTCCCCGTGGGAAAACAGATTCTTCAGGGGAATTGGACAACTAATAAATTACTTGCCACTCCATTCTTTGGAACAGTCATGTCAGAGTACAGATTTTCCCTGATCATGAAATTTTTACACTTCAAAAATAACGAAGAATTTGATGAAACTACTCATCCTGCACCAAAACTAAAGAAAATTTGGGAAGTATCTCAAATGATTCTAAAGAATTTCCAACAGAGCTACAGTATGTGTCATAAAGAGATATCAACATAGATAAAAGTCTAATGGCCTACAATGGATGTCTCAGCTGGGTACAATACATTGCATCAAAGAGAGCATGATTTGGTGTAAAATCCTGCATGCTATGCAAATAGTCAACTGGCTACACATGGAAATCAGTCATTTACACAGGAAAATAAACAAAATTCAATCCAAAATAAAGTAACTATGGAATGGCAACATCTTCAGTTCTTTCACTCATTGAGTCATTGCTAAGTCTGGGATATTGCGTGACATCTGACAACTTTTATATGTCTCCTGAACTTTATGAGTTTCTTCTGCAAAACAAAAAAGATGCCTATGGAACCGTTAGGGCTAACCGTGCAACATGCCGACAATGTTTGGCAATAAGAAGCTGTTGACTGGAGAAATGGTTGCCAGGCAAAAAGGCAAAATGATGGCACTGCAATGGGGTGACAAGAAAGATGTGTGCCTAATGAGTACAATTCATAATACCTCCACTGTTATGGTATGCACGAAAGGTGGGAAAGAAATCATGAAGCCACAAATAGTGGTAGAATACAATAACACCATGGGAGGTGTCGACAGAGCCGACCAAGTAAGGACATTCTACCCAGCAATGAGGAAACAGCAAAAGAAGTATTACAAGAAGCTCTTCAGGCATCTTCTTGAGCAATGCTTGTGGAGTGCCTACATTCTGTAAAAAAAAAGAGCGACAAGCCTGTGATTAATTCTGACTTCATTTGGAAAGTTGCCGAACGTATCTTTGTGAAACACCAAACACCATCAATGGCTGTGAATAAAGTTGGACGTCGTGCTGTTGGCTTTGTCAACCCGGAACACCTGACTGCTCATCACTTCATGGACTACATGCCACCAACCGAGAAAAAGTCAGCACCTACCAGGATATGTGGGGTTTGTTGCTAGAAGTGAGATGACAGTGGAAAGAAAATCAGAAAGGAAACCAGGTTCCATTGTCCTAAATGTGACGTTGGACTTTGTGCAGTCCCATATTTCAAAATTTTTCCTACCCAGAATGTTTACTAAACCAATATGTAGTGTCTAGTATTACAGTGACTAGTAATATTGCACCTTTGTTTGGACAAATTTCAGTGTTTTTGGTTTGATTACATTATTAATTAAATGTATTATTATTATACTCTCCTCTATCTCCTCCTCTTCTCCTCCTCCCCACCTCGACACTCCTTCCCCCTCCTCTCTCCTCCCTCCATAATAATCCCCCACAAAAAAATGAAGATACATAAAAATAATTGCTGCTGTATATAGAGGATGGAGAGAAAAAAATTGTGTATTATGTGTATTTAGAAACTGTTGGGGGGTGGGGTGTGGGGGATGGGTGTGTGTGTATGGAGGGACCTAACTATATATGTCACTATGTTTGTATTTGAAATGATGTGTATTGTAAATATGTGTAATCTGTAAATACAGGAAATTACCCATTAATACGAATAGCAAACAAAGGTCTCCTATTGCTACAACACACCATCAGTAGGGTAAAACTAACCGGTCTAATTCCAGCTCACGTTCCCTATTAGTGGGTGAGCAATCCAATGCTTGGTGAATTCTGCTTCACAATGATAGGAAGAGCCGACATTGAATGATCAAAAAGCGAAGTTGCTATGAAAGCTTGGCTGCCACAAGCCAGTTATCCCTGTGGTAACTTTTCTGACACCTCCTGTTTAAAACCCAAAAAGTCAGATTTACTGTTACTTACATCAGACACAAAGATCTGTTCTCATACTGATATTGAGAAGAGGATCACATGCTTCACTAGTGCATATATTAATGCTGGCATTTATTAACATGCCATTGTGAGACTTTGCAAGTCCACCGCCATAGCGGAATTAGTTTACATTTAAGTTAACAACAATCATGTCTTGAATATCTGGATATATAATAGCTTTAATATTGTATAAGCTACATTCAGGGAATGTCTACCTGAGAGGCACTGGGAATATCGTAAAATTACTTTATTTCTTTTACAATGCTTGCAGATGTGGAAGATGCCTTCATGGACCTGAATTGTGCCTAAAACTAAAACAAATAACAACAAAAAAAATCTGCAAAATAAGCCCTTAAAAACGATAGCGACTGCAGCATCTCTTCTCAACAGCATTCCTCAGTGACCTCAGTGAAAAGTGAAAACAGAACCCTATAAGTCCACAGAGAATAGGATCATGGACCATGTCATGGGAGGTAGCCAATCTTACAAAATATCACCATCACACAGGACCAATAGATTGTCACTGAGGAGTGTGTTGTTGAGAAGGCAAACAAATATTGCATAAGGGCCCCAAATCCCCCATGGTGGGCCGCTGTCTCCCTGGTGGTGGTGGGGGGCAGGGGGAGGCACCCTCCCTGGAGGCAGCAGCACATGCAGTGGTGCTGGTGGCGGTGGTGGAGACATGGGGGGAGGAGAGGAGTGGCCTGGCTGCGGGTGCGTGGGTGATGTCTCCATAGTGGAGGAGGCGGGGCTGGGGACCAGAGAGCAGTACATGGCTTCTGCTGTAACCTCCTGGATCACACTCTGGTCCGCCCTCATCATGAGCAGCCTGGCAAGGTAGGACTCAGTCATCAAATGGTGCCACCTCTTCTCCTTATTTCACCAGCAAGGTTGCTCATGTCCTCTGCATGATTGGCGGTGATGCTGGCCTGGAGCCTGACTCCATAGAAGTGGTTATGGTGGTGGGCCTGGTGGCTGTGGTGGGAGCCAGTCCGATGCACTGCTGGGCAGAGGAGGAGGTGGTGGCAAGCCCCGGTCGTCCCTCCAGTAAGAGGGCCCTAGTGAGAGACTCAGTCTTTGGTGGAGGTGGACAATGGGGTCAAATGCCACCGGTGTGGCTGATGGTCCTGCAGGTGACCCCACTGGCCAGATGATGTCCTCCTCCTTGGAACCATGGCCCTCGGCTTCTCTCGGTTCATCCTCCCACTGCGCTGGTTCATGCTGGGCGGTTGCTCCGTCCCCTAGGTCCTGCTACAATGGAGCCGATGTCCACCCCGATTTGGCTCACCACTCCACCCAGACTTCTTGGAAGCTGGAAAAGACAAAATAAATCTATATGTGTTAAGTATGATGAATAATATATTGATTTGTGTTCATTCCTAACTATCTGACATCCAGGCTTGAACCTGGATGATTCACTTAATTGCAACTATGTGTAGCTATCATTTGCTACATGTGATACATTATTTGGTTCTTGATCTTGATTGTTCTTGACTATTAACGCTATTTTGATTCTGGCTACGGTCTGTATCTGCATACGCTGCAGCGGGCGCACCCATACATGGACTCTCTATTGGTTGACTACTGTTGTTTTGCCAAAGAATGACAATGATTTGTCAGTTTCATGAATTTAATGACGCATGACTGATCCATCTATCCCTTGTTAATTCGATAGAGCTTACATGTCAGTGTCCTTGTTGGTCATCATGTATATGTGTAGTATGTGTGATGTACATGTGGTGGCATGTTGGTGTATGTGATATTCACCTGACATGGAGGCTGGATCATGTTGGTCCACCAGACCTGAAGCTCCAGCGGCGGGCAACTGGTTCAGAAGATCCTTGGCCACCCTCTCCCACTCATTGTATTTTACAGTCACTTTGGGGCCACCACTTGGTGCTGTGGGTTGACTGGCGTCCTTGGCGATCATCCTCCTTACCATGACCCGGACGTCATCAAACCGAAGCTTCACAGACCTCACATCCCTTTCTGCTGTGGCCACTGCTGTTACTGAGTCCACTTCCTCCTTCCAGGCCTTAGCCCTACGCCCGGACATAACTTCCCTTCCCCCTTCTCCTCACGGATCGCACAGAGGAGGACCACATTCTCCTTGTGCGTGTAGTTTGGGGCCCTTTGCCTGCCCCTAGCCACTTGTCCTTCCGAAATTGGACGGGGAGCCTTCTCTCCCTTGTCTGCCTCTGAGGCCTGTCCCTTCCCTGCACTACCCCCCCCTAGGATCAGGCCCCTCCCCCTATGACCCTGAACTTGGAGTGCCTATTACTATGGGCACCTGGCCACCACCCACCACTTCTTCTCCACTCTACACATGGACATCACCAAATGGACAACATAGAAATTAGATTGACTATATACTTTGCAGCCAAAAATGAAGGAGCTCTATGCAATCAGCAAAAACAAGACCCGGAGCAGACTGCAAGTCAGACCATGAGCTTCTTATTGTAAAGTTCAGAATCAAACTGAAAAAAAGAGATAAATACAAAATAAATAATATCCTTTGTGAATATGCAGTGGAAGTAATGAATAGATTTAAGTGTCTAGACATGGAAGATAAAATGCCTAAAGAACTTAGGACCAAAGTTTGAAATATTATCCAAGGAACAGCAACAAAGAATACCCATAAAAGAAAGAAAAGTACGAAGGCAAACTGGCTATCTAATAAGGCTTTAAAAGTAGTCCAGGAAAGAAGGAAAGTGAAAAGTAGTGGAGATAGGAAAGAATTTGTCCAACTGAATGCAGAATTCCATAGGATAGCAAGTAGAGAAAAGGAGACATTTTACAATGAGCATTGTAAAGAGATCGAAAAAGGTAACAGAATGGGTAAATCTCTTCAAGTAAATTGGGCCTTTCAAAGGCACCTTTCATGCCAAAGTGGGCTTGAAAAATAAAGAGGTGGCAGGAATACACTGAAGATCTACACAGGAAGTATCTTAACAGCAGAGATGACTTCAATAGTTTGTCCAATGAGCTAGAGCCAGAAATCTTGGAGAGTGAAGTGAGGTGGGCTCTAGGATGTTTGATAATAAGGCTTCAAGATGTGATGGAATCCCAATTGAACTATTCAAAATTCTACAAGTTGATGCCATGAAAATGTTGCCTGCCTTATGCCAACACTTTTGGAAAACTCAACAATGGGAAAAAGACTGGAAAAGGTGACTCTACATACCAATCCCAAAAAATACTACAAGCTCGACTACAACAATATATGGGAACTACCAGATGTGCAAGCCGGGTTCCACAAAAGAAGAGGCACAAGAGAGCAAATTGCCAATGTTTGATGGATATTAGGTAAATCAAAACAATTCCAGAAAAGCATCTACTTTTGCTTCATAGACTATTCTAACGCTTTTGGACAGTAGCAAAATGTGGCATGTTCTTTAAAAGATGGGAGTACCAGATCATCTCATTCTCCTCCTGAAGAATCTGTATGTGGGCTAATAAGCCATGGTCAGAACTGAACATGGGATAACAGAATGGTTCAAGATCGTAAAAGGGGTGTGACAAGGTTGTATGTTGTCACCTTATTTATTCAACTTTTATGCAGAGTACATCATGCACAAGGCCTTACTGGATGAATCTAAAATTGGAATCAATATTGCTGGAAGAAATATCAACAACCTCAGATATGCTGATGATACAAATGTTATGGCTAAAAGTGAGGAGGAACTAAAGGACCTATTGAGGGTAAAAGAAAAAAGTGCAAAAGCTGGCCTGCTGATCAACGTTAAAAAGACAAAGATCATTGCAAACAGCAATCTAAGTTCCTAGCAAATAGAATAGGTGAAGGCAGTGACAGGTTTTATTTTCCTGGTATCCAGGATCTCTGCAGATGGTGACGGTAGTCATGAAATTAAAAGACGTTTGCTTCTGCGGAGGAAAGGTATGGCAAGCTTGGGCAATATATTAAGCTATCAACAAAGGTCTGCATAGTTAAAACTATGGCATTCCCAGTAGTAACATGTGGATGTGAGAGCTGAACCATAAAGAAGTTTGTGTGCCATAGAATTGACGCCTTTGAATTGTAGTGTTGGCGAAAACTACTTAGAATCCCTTTATTGAAGACCCAATAAATGAGTACTTCAGGAAATCAAGACAAACTGTTCACTGGAGGGTATAATCATGAGGCGGAATCAGATTTTTAGGCCATATCATGAGATGTCAGGATACCCTAGAGAAGACTCTGATGCTGGGAAAGATTGGAGGCACAAAAAGAAGGGGACAACGGAGGCAGAGATGGATAGATGAGGTCACTGAATCAATGACAATGAACTTGACGGAGCTCAGAGGGGCAGTGACTGAGAAATGTACCTGGCGTGCTGTGATCCATAGGGTCATGGAGAGTTGGTCATGGAGAGTTATATAATCCAGTATATAAAAGCATGCTGCTTAAGTGTCATACATGATTTGTCCCTTAAAATTTTCCTTTCACATAGAGTATATTTTCTTATCCCCTCCACTCCCAGGACAACACCTAGGCTATTACGCTATCTCAGCTACTACAACATTTTAATCTGGACTTCCTGTGTCTCCATTTTCCTCTTCAATCAGTACCTAAAGCAGCTTCTTGAATCATCTCTCTCCCTTCAAGCTTTCTTACTTTACCCATGCTAGAATCCCAAAACATGTTTCCAATAAATTCAAGAATAGCCTATAAACTTTATCTGTTCGAAAGTATCTGGAAAGCTCCTTGAAGTAGTCTGCTGTTGGCCCCTAAATATCAGTTATCCTGTTGCAATTGTTTCTATTATAACCGTCAATGTATTTATGTGCCTCCCCTCCATGGGCTTAAAGTCATCAAGCAAGACTCATGATCTCCCACTGGCTGGGCATCTTGGAAGAAACAAAACTCTTGCCTTGATCTCTAGAAAATGTTTGGTGGCCCACAATGAAAAAGACTGTTATCCCCTATGGGTCTCATTAAATTCCTCTTTTCGTAAAATTACACAGGCTAAATGTGCTCGATAACTTTACCTAACTCTTCTATTCCCAACCTTAATAGGATTGTGAGTGTGGTTCTTAAAATGCCTGTGAGTAACTCATACTCTCAATACTACTCCTGCTCCCCCATTGATTTTCACACATTAGCAATATTACAAGTTTGCATTTGCTCAAAAAGGCTATTCAATTCAGAATTACTTATTACTCGCATCTTGTAATACTACTGATTTTGCGTAAAAATTCTATGAGTACTATAGAGCACCCGCAAAGGCATAAACATGCCTTTTTGGCTGCATTCCCCTTCCTGTTCACTAAAAATCGCCTATTAGCTTCTTAAACACAAACACCCATGACCAACCATCTACATAGCCATGGGGTCCATTGAGACCCCCATGGCATCTAAAACATTAACCCTGTGCCATGGGGGTCCTTAAAGGACCCATGTGGCACCAAATAATAACCCCCACCATGGGGACCCCTAACAGACCCCTGTAGCATAAAGAGTTAACCCCAATGCTGCGGGGGTCCTTCAATATTAACTGATGCATCTAATTATTAGCCTCATACTATAGGGGTCCTTAAAGGACTCCCATATTATAGCTATTAATTCATATCATACTTACTGGTACGGGTGCTCAATTACTAATCTTGGTAAATGTAATGATCATCATACTAAAGGGTAACCTACAATAAATACGTCTTTTAGGAGAGAAGATTATCTTTCAGAAACAGAGAAACCAAGAAGTCATTATTCAGTGTTGGAGTATTATAGATTCAGGATAATGTGCGAAAGCATTTTATTTTTTAGAAAGGATAGGAGGAAATAGAACAGCTTCCTAGCAGAAGTAGTATAAATAATTGAATATAAATAAATAAATACATTAATTATAAATAAATAATTATAAATGTGATGTTAAGATGATGTTATAGACGACCACAAAATGTTTGTTTTTGAGTTGAAATGCCATCATGAAAGATGACATCTGATTATATTTTGGAGTTGGAAGGACTGCATTCATTCTTTCTGTCTGTATGAATATCATATATTTTGTTGCTTTTTATTCAACCATTACTTTTCATTTTGTTTGAACACAGCTTTAGTAATACTCTTTTCTCAATTTCAAAGAACTACTGTGCCTTGCAAAAGTATTCACACCCCTGGGCATTTTTCTTGTTTTGTTGCCTCACAACCTGGAATTAACATGGATTGTTTGAGAATTTGCATCTTTTAATTTACAGAACATGACCACAACTTTGAAGATGTTTTTTTTTAAATTGTGAAGCAAACAACAAATAGGACAAAATAACAGAAAAAGTCAATGTGCATAAAGTGAATACTTTGTAGAGCTACGTTTTGCAGCAATCACAGCTCCAAGTCACTTTGGAAAAGTCTCTATGAGCTTGCCACGTCTTACCACTGGGATTTTTGCCCATTCCTTCTTGCAAAACTACTCCAGCTCCTTCAAATTGTATTGTTTGGGCTTGTGAACAGCAATCTGCAGTTATACAGTATGTGTATCATGCTATATATCAGGAGTAGTCAATTATTTTTTGCAAAGTCTACTGTGGTCCAAATGTACAGTATTAGTATTATATGATAATAAAGCCAAAGTCTGGAGTCTAAAATTATACAATATATAAGTACGCAGATTGAAATATTTTAATGTAATAGCAACAGAAAGGACACAGTTAAGAAGATTATATAGGGAATATTACCATTTAACAAAAACTTGTATGGGTAAGCTGTTGGAAAGATCTATAGAAAATATAATAATGATATGCACATCCAGAACAAATAGGCCAGAAGTCCCGTGTCCAACTATTGACTACCCCTTCTATATGCCATAACAAATCACTCATGAGCCCTGTTGTCTACTAATATGATTTACATTCTCTATAAATATCTATGACAACTATTAAATGGAAAGAGGAAGCCTTGTGGTATTTCAAACATTCACTTGGAGATAAAGTTTACCAAACGTTTATCAGGAAATCATTTTTTTGAAATACTGTCATGAAGCAATGTGTGAAATACTGGTAGATTACTGTTTGTATATCTCCATTTAATGGCCAGATGTGCTAAAGGGAAAGTAATGGAAAATAGTCTCTTTATTCCTTTGTTATCATATGGGTGATATTTTTTTTATATTATATATTAAGTATATAATGTATAATAATGGAACAATGTTAGGCTTGAAGCTAGGACAGGCACTCATAGTTGATAATGCATCATTGAGCTATACAAGGGTTGTTCAACCTACTACCTATGGACAACACTGTAGCCATGCAGTGCTTTTTAATTGCCCCAAACATGTCCAAAAACAGAATTTTGTAAAGTATGTGTCGTTACCAGAGACATATTGGAGAACGCTTTTACAAAAACCCCTCCATGTGTCACAATTTACTCCTTCCTTTCTCTTGAACTTTCTCACCTTTTCTCTTCTTTAGTCGAATGCTTTATAAATAAAAAAAATATACTCAATAAAACCATTTGTTTGGAAAAGCACCATGTAAAGCTCTTATATGATCATTCTAAATAATTTTTTTATGTCATTGAAAGATACTAGGCTTACTGAATCAAGGCAGAAGAACATGTATTAGTACAAAGGATAAAAATTATATAAACATTGCTAAGTGTCAATATATTGAAGATGATGTTAGTAAATATATAACTGAATTTTATATATTTTTTCCATAAACTATACTCTCCTTAAACAGGATGTTTAGAGTTAAAATAAAAATAGCTTTAAACTATATTTATATGAAAAATGTTACCACTTTCCTGCAATGAAAAATATTATTTTACTTCAAATATACACAAATTCAATGTAACACAAATTTGAAAAAAATAAAAAATAAAAATGATCACAAATTCTACACAGAGAAGACAATGGGACAAGGACTTCCCTAAACTGTGAATAATTATAAAATGTAAGGATGTTGTGTAATTACTGCTTGTCTTTCGTCTCAAAGAAATGTATATTCACAAATGAAGCCAATGAACCGTAAGTATTCAAAGTTGCAGTTTTGTTTCTTAAATACAATTTAGGAGAACATTTTGACAGTAATATTTTGACACTTATTTAAAGTGTATTGTTTTTAAACTGTTTCTATGGAGTGCATGCAACATAACAATGAAAAACTGTACTGTACTGTTGTGACATGATAAATTACTCTCTCGTAGTATGTGCAAAAATCAATATTATCAATATAATCCCAGGATTATTATTTTTTATACCTGAGTCTACAATATGACGTATTATGCTTAAAAAGCAAACAATCTTGGATGAACAATGGGTGTTTCTCTTACTTTTCTCTTCTGTAAAGACACAGCAACTACTTAAATAATATCTGCTATTTTGTGAATGTAAGCTAAATGTGAAAAAGCACAGCGATTTGACAAATGCTTAACTGGAAATAATAGCTGAAATATAAGTAAAAGTTTTTAATGTACTATATGAACTCAGACTTGATGGGGAAAGCATAGATTATCATGCAACGCAGTCAGACAGTTAAATAATGTTGAGAATTTAAAACAGAAAATAATAAAAATAAGACTACATAGTATAATTATCCCTAACTTAAAGTCATATGTTCTCTGCTTGTGTTTAACAGATGTATAACTGTCTAGGCTATTTGAGATCTCCATTCTCTTCTGATAAGATTGTGTACTGTAAAATGTTATAAATATTTAATACGTTTTTTTACTTAACATAATGATTTACTGGGGGATTTACTGATATACTGAGGGTGCTAAAGTATCCCTGAGAGCCCATATTTACCCACAGTCCAGCTTCTCAGCTGATCATGCAATTTATTAAAGCCCCTTTTTCCCTGTAATACCTAGCTCACTGCAGGTCATCATGAGTTATTGGGAACTGGGTGTGTAATGGCCATGTTATTGGCTTATAAATGTAATCAACTGTGAAAACCCAGGTTCTTCAGTTTTTTAAACACTCATCCTGCTTTTTACTACCTGCAAGCCTACATTCAGCATCTTGTTTTTCCACTGATGTTAGCAGTATATTTTATATGGAAAAAATATATATATTACTAATATTCATCCAATAACATAGAATATATGCTGGCAGATGTTATATATAGCATTGTATGTTGTATATTAAAAGGTGAATATTAGTTTTATAAATGTATTTCAATATAAAAAATATTGCTATAGTGGGGCTGAAACCCACAATATTGCAAACCCACATTCTAGTTAGTAAAATATAATAGACTCCATTGGGGTATAGCCCTGGCACCTAAAATTAACCCCAATTCCATGAATTCTAATTGGTTAAGTACTAAACCAATCACAAATAGGGCAGGGCTACATCAAATATTCGAGTCTGATTGGCTGAAAGAAGATTGATACATAGGTGAGCCAACCAGACTCCTTGAAATGCCTATTTAAGAACCCCATTCGTTGGCACAGGAACACCTTAGAGAAGGAGTTCCATATTTTGAGTGGCTCCAAGTTGAAGGTGGAGGTCGAATTTCAAAGTGCCAATAATGAGGACCATTGGCTTAATTCAAAAAGGCAGAAGAGTACTGAGGGCTTCAATAATCATCACTGGAGGATATCCAATAATAGGTAAAGTATATTTTTCCCATAGTTATTGCTTATTGTATCATGGGGATCCATTGATGACTGCCCTGGTATAGAGGATCATCATGATATGTGGTAATGACAGGTGGCATGGGGGTCAATTGAGAACCCCATAGAACAGGGGTTACAATAAGATACCATGGGGGTCCATGAGGATGCACATTGTTATATTTAGTAATATCATGGGGTCAATTGAAGTCCTACATGGTATGGGGTTATTGATAGGTGCCAAAAAAATTCCTTTGGACCCCCATTTCACAGAGGTTCATTTTCTTTGCTATGGGGGTTGAATGCTGACCCCTGGTATGGGGTGTCATTTTAGATGTCCCTGGAGTCAATTAAAGACTTCTTCAGTATGGGGTTAATTTTAGGTTCCACATGGGTCCATTAAAGGTAAATTAAAGTATCCACAGATTTAAATATTTCCTATCTGACAGAGGCTGATTAAGAGAAAAATATGCATTACATTGAAAACTCCAATAAACTTACATAATTATTTGCCGTAAACTGTAATCTGGATTCCCACAGAGCTGTTCACATTGGCACTCATACTCGCCTATAGAAACACAGCATTCAAGTATGGATTTTAACGCGTTTGTGAGAGAGAGAGAGAGAGAGTGCTAACTGTGCTCAGCTGAGTTCATTAGCTCCGCCAAACACTATCAGCCGCTCCCGAAACACTGTTGAAAATCAAATAAAAATGTGCTGCAGAGACAGGGGTGGAATGTGCTACAGGTACTGGAGTGAGATATGCTGCAGAGACATTAATGTGCTGCAGATACTGGAATGGAATGTGCTACAGAGACTGGAATATGTTACAGGGATTTGGGTGGAATAGGCTGCAGAGACTGAAATGCGCTACAGACACTGGGGAGGAATGTGCTGCAGGAATTGTAAAAATGTGCTGCAGATACTGAGGTGGAATAAACAGCAGAGTGAATGCGAGATTTGAATGCAGAGTCTTCAGGTAGAATGTGCTGCAGGCACAGTGAGAGATGGAATGTGTTGCAGAGAGAGAGACAGTCTTATATTAAAATACATACCACGTTCTTACATGAACATGTGCCAGACAACAAATCCCATGGTGCTTTGCTGCAGAGACAGAATCCCCATATGTTGCTGCAATTATGCGGCTGCCAAAATGAATTATGACTTTTATGCTAATTTAATTTTGCTTTTTAGGGGACTGAAGAAAGTTTGCTAACCTCAGGGTAAATTTATTAATATTTATTTTGTGATTTTTCTCATGCAAAATGTTTTCATACACTACTGATTCTCCTCTATCAGATGCATTCATAATCCAGGAAACTTAAATATGCTTTTAAGGATAGGTTTCATAAAAGTATTATTGTCAAGTTTCATTGACATTGTATATACATTTGTTGTGTTAGTTGCTACATATTATTGATTTTCCAAAACCTTAATGGAGTTATATCATTGTGTCCTCTCATTGCTATAGCTAAGGGCTCATTATATAAGACATATAAAAGTGAGGATAGGGGACATCCTTGTCTCGTGCCTCCTTGTATTTCTGTTGGAGTGGAACAATTACATTTTGTTCAAATGTGTGCAATAGGTGTAGTGGGTTTAAATAGCTCTATTTTTCTCAGTTGGAAATTTGTAGTGAAATAGAAAGGTAAATAAAAAAGACAACTTTACAAATTAAATGTTTTCTGAGCATCTAATGATAACATTGTTGTAAAATGATAATATTAAGTGCAGCATGGCAGGTCATGATGGGACTTTCTAAAGATTTTTACTGCTAAAAGATAGGAAGCAAAGGGTTGTGGTATATGGAATATACACAGATTGGACTAATGTGGTAAGTGGGGTTCCTCAGGGTTCAGTATTAGGTCCTCCTTTTTAACATTTTTATTAATGACTTAGAAGTGGGACTGGAAAGTAGTGTCTCCATTTTCGCTGATGACACGAAGTTGTGCAAGGTAATTAAATCAGTTAATGATGTACTTTTCCTCCAAAATGATTTACATAAATTAGAAGAATCGGCATCTAAATGGCAGATGAGATTTAATAGGAATAAATGTAAAGCTATGCATCTAAGAAGGAAAAATAGCCATGCAATTTGTAATATTACTGGAGCAAATCTAGGGGTATCTGATATTGAAAGGGATTTGGGAGTACTTGTGGACAACCACCTAGGTAACTGTTCTCAATGCCACTTCATAAAAAGGATATTTTAGAGCTGGAAAAGGTACAGAGAAGGGCTACAAAACTAATAAGGGGAGTGGAGGGGATAAGTTATGAAGAAAGACTAACCAAATTAAACATATTTTCTCTAGCAAAAAAGCACAAGAGGAGATATGATTAAATTACATAGATACATCCAGGGTCAGTATAAAGCTTTGTCAACTGAGCTTTTTGTGCCAAGAGGTTTTCAACTGACAAGAGGACATCCTTTGAGGTTAGAAGTAAAAAGATTCCACCTTAAAGAAAGAAAAGGGTTCTTCACAGTAAGGGTGGTTAATCTGTGGAATTCTATACCAGAGGAGGTGGTGACAGCAGATTCGATAGATGACATTAAAAAGGGACTGGATATAGTTTTAAATAAAAAAGGGCATTCAGGGTTATCCTGGTTAATTAGAGAGACAGTATTGATCCAGGGAGGGATCTGATTGCCAGTATCTGGGGTCAGGAAGAAACATTTTTTCCCTTTTTTACTTGTTTTTTTTTGTCTGTTTGTCTTCCCCTGAATCAATTAACAACTAATCTGCATATTGCAGATCAGAAGAGATCTTAAAAGGTTGAAGTTGATGGACTACATTTTGTTTTCAACCTCAATTACTATGTAACTATGTAACTTTTATGGAAATATCCATGGAACTGAATGAGCTATCAAGTATAGTTAATTAGGTTTTCAGTCAACAAATGAGACATTGTGTTTTCTAGACAGAGGTCAATTGATATTGAGTGCTTTGTAAGCTATATCCATTTGATACATTATCTTGCAGGTAAACCACCACTTGGTAGATACTTGATTCTGTCAGTTATTCCTGACCCCCATTGAGTCTTACCATGTGCTCCAAAACAAGTAACCTGGTTGACCTAAATAACAATTAGTCTTGAATCCTGATACTGAAAATACCCCAATCACCTGACAATCAAAGGGTGTAAAGTTTAAGCCTTATTATAATATTTGGAGTTATTCTGTTAATTCACATATTAAGCAATACTTAATATATTTCCAAAGTTACCATCTATATTTATTACAGTGGCACAGAAAATGTATGCATTTTTAACTGATGATATTTTTTTCACATTTGGGAATTATACAGACATGACTAAGCCTTATTTGTGCTGTTGCTCTAATCCATTTGCTTGTGTTTCATTTTTATTAGAGGAAATAAACAAACATTACAATTTCTACAGTCTCTTGGGAAATCAAATCATTAATGACATGCAACATATTTGTGTAATGTTGTATCAAACTATATAGAAAAACAAACATGCCTTTAATATATTTATTTTTGTTTTTAGGTGCAAGAAAAATTTCACAATCCAATTATATGATTATCCAATCATAATAAATGTTATGCTTATGTGAGGCATCATGATTATGACAAAGAAGTTTTTTCTGCTCATTCTTCTTCAAGGTAAAACAAGTTGAGCCTAACAAATTTTCTACAGCACCATGCCAGTAAAAAGTAACTTGGAATCCATCATCCACAGTGTTAGGTATGAGTGTGATTTTGTGGAGTAATCATTCCATTTTATTTCAGCTCTATATCCAGGGTCTTACTGTGATACATGGAATTTTTCCTTTCCCTCCAATATCCAAGCATTGGAGAACTCCTGCGTGGAGATTCCCTGCTCATTCAGTCATCCCAAAGATGTTAAACAGCATATTGTGAAATGGTATCCGATTGGTAAAAACTTTATTTATGAGCTCTTGGACACCAGAAGCTCTATATCAGAAGACAGAGGACAAGCACCTCTATTGGATACTATCACACACAGCTGTGCCCTGAGGTTAGACATAGTGGGAAGTAAAGACGAAGGTCGATATTTTCCAGGCATAAGTAACAGTATAAATGCGTATGACCTAAATGGTAAAACTATTCAACTTGATGTTTCAGGTAAGGATTTCTTTTTTCATACAGCATCATAAACCTGAACAAAACTTACTAGGTTTTGCATTATAAGTGGGGTAGGATAAGTTGACAATTAAAACTTTTGAGTTATTCAACAATTAGACGCCTACCTTCTGAATGACCACATGCAAAAATTAACGTTCTCAAAGGGAAAGATAAGTCCAATGATCTACTAAATAGCTACTCTTTAGTGACAGCATACAGTTATTATTATTATGGTTAAGATTTAAACGAAATCTTGTTTTATTTATCAGAGGCATTTTCTTGCATTGAAAAAAAGTTCCCTAAATTCGGTGGTCTTGCAGCAAAGCTCCACTGACACTTATTCATAAATAAATGTGGGAGGTTAAATGTAAGCATATAGCAGTAAGACATAATGTGCTCCAAAAAAGTCACCAGGTTGACATAAATAACAATACCTTTAAAAGATTATGTCTCAAGTGAAAAATGTCAATAAAAACCTCCAAGGCTTAATTGCACTAAATATAAAAATAAAAAAACATATATGGTGTCACAATGTGAATGAGATGTGTTTATTATTTATAATGTGTTTATTTTCTGGCTAATGTAATAATGTCACCAATTAATTAATTAAGGCATCTATATCATCTCATTAATAATTTACTGAAAGTAAAGGCTTCATTCAACCAAATTAAATTAAATTTGGTCTATTTAGGTAATTAATCCATCTTGCTTTTCTTTGGAGGTTATCAATTTCTTACACCTTATGGGATATGATCGATACAAAGGAGTTTTTAGAAATTTGGGATTTTGTCCTCCTTCTCTAACAGTTAACATTTTAATCCACACTGAGGCGTTTAATTAGTCTGGTTTTATGAGAATTAGAAATACTTTTCTATGATAAAAGTTAAATTATAAAGTACCACTTATATTGCAAATAAAGAATATAAGTCATTTTGTCCTTATTATTAGGATGCAGAAAAAAAAGCAAAAAAGTTAAACTCAATTTCTTTAGGTGTTCCACCTCAGATATTGCTTGAAGTGCCTACAGAGATTATTGAAGGAAGACCGGTAAACATCACGTGTTCTGCAGACCACACATGTGCCTTTAAACCTCCATCTCTACATTGGAACATTGAGGGTCACCCTGTCATAGAATTTCATATAGACCAAGGAGAAGGGAAACTGAGAGCTGTATCACAACTAACATTTCATCCTTCATCTAAGGATCAAGGGAGTACAATTGGCTGCAGAGCTACCTACCCAAATGGAAAACGTTACAGGAAAGAGGGGAAATTAAATATTGAATGTATGTATGGAAGCTGAATTAATAAATTCAATGTGTCTTATTAGTTTATTGTTAATACTTATCCAGTAGACAAAACATCTATCAAAATACTGGTATACTAGCATACGTCATTAATGTTGCCTTTTTTTTTCTTCTTCTATATGGAACATGCACATGACTCAAAATGTGAACTGTTGGAGAACTATTGGAGAATTTCTCCATTCCATAGTTATACTGTGGGACATATGCTCTAAAATGTGATTACTCAGTGAAGAGTTTTACAATGCATTATGTAACTTGTTTTTTAACACAGGGCCCTATTTTATTTCCAAATCTGTAAAATTATACACACTTAAAACCACTCTGAAAAATTCCACAGATTCTATTAGTTACTCGCATTGCCAGGCAAAGTCGCAAAACCGCCTTTAGAACTCTATTGGTTTTAGCCGAGCTTGAACCTTACCTCACTCAAAATCGATATTCTATTAGACCCGTAGCTCTACATCGCAAATAAAGTCTAACCTGCAACTGAAAAAAAATATCAAGCTTCTGTCAAGAATATTGCGAGTACTAAATAGGACTTGCAAGGGCTTTTTCAAACACTTATTAGAACTGTAGCAGCAATAAAACACACAATACTGTACTTTAAAAAGCATGGGAAGGAATGGAAACACATCCAAATTAATTTCACCACAGTCTGAAACCTGCAAATATGCAATTAAAAAATTATTTTTAAAAGTTATTTCTGAGTAATATTGATCCCGGGACTCATGAAACCCACATGGACTAAAACAGATAATGCATTTGATATGAGAACCTTATTGGCAAATACTAGTTATTGGGACTAATTAATTCTTAACTTCCATGTTTTACTGATGTCATGATTACGGACTCATTTACTATTGGCTGTGGCTAAGAAGTAAATTACGGGATTGCTTAAATATTGTTAGATCATATGATCATGCACCCTGAAATCCGACTAAAAAAGGCAGGGTTTAGGAGTTCAGCATTGAAGTCGGAATTTTTGAGCTGGAGTCAATAGAATACATTTAAACATTTCTAAAAAATAAAACACCCCAGCAGCCAAATGTATGAGTTTGAGGCATTTGCGAGCAGCTAACAGAATGTGGCCTACAGTGGGTGGGAGCCCAGAGGGGGTCCAGAAGACCCCCCTTATACTTTTAATTTTATAAACCCAAGCTTCAAATGACTATTTTGTCTTTCATCATTTACCAATTAAAGAACATAGAAATGTATATTTAAAAGCAGTGAAGTGCCAAAAAATGTCTGTGAATTTAATCTACCTACAAGTTTGGCCTAAATAAAAACTCAGTATAAACCTACCACTTCCAATGGAAGACTGTACCTCTTGTTCTTGCATTCTATGTTTTCTTGAAGCTACTTCCTTCCTTTTTTAAATCATTTGATGTATTTGAAGTTTTTTAACATAATGTACTGTCTTTATGTTACTTTTGCAATTTTTTAATGCCCCTTTACTTTTGTATTTTCTCCTGGCTAACCCAGTATTGATCTTTTTCTGCTTGTTATTATTATTATTACTAGCGAATTGCCTGTCAAAAAATTACGGCAATACAATTTGAAGCCATGGCAATGTTGTTTGTCACAGAATGTAAGTGTTTTGCTCTTCTGAGTATCTTCGGCGCTCATTGCGAGCTTTGTGCTGAGCTCCTTTGGCGCTCATCGCATGGCTCGCAATGAGCTCTTCAGCGCTCATTGCGAATATCTCCGCTTGTGTACTTTTGCTCCTCTGAGCACCATTGGCGCTCATTGCAAGCATCTCCTCTTGTGTACTTCTGCTCCTCTGAGCACCTTCGGCGCTCATTGCAAGCCTCTCTCCTCTTGCACTTTTGCTCCTCCAAAGCACCTTCGGCGCTAATTGTGAGTCCTGTACTGAGTGCCTTTGGCGCTCATTGCGTGGCTCGCAATGTGCGCTTTCGATGCTCATTACGCGCCTCTCCCCTAGAGTCCTTCAAGTTTCGTGCTTTGCCATGATCATCTTCAGCACTCATGGCAAAGACAGATACAGTGTTATATACACAATTTTTTTAGTACAGTGTAAATTCGAAAAAAAAAAATTCCATTACTAACGAGTATTTATTAAATTAATGTACGTTAATAATTAATTAGTAATGAATAAATGTATTAGGAAGTTCGAAGCATTAATGTATTGATAAAGTAACGGCAGTGTAAAATATGCTATTTAGTGTATTTCTATTTTATATATATATATATTTTTTTGTAATAATTCATTAATTAATTAATCAATTAATTAATATACTTTACCTATTTGTAACTAATATATCCAGCAATCAATATCCTGATGAGCTAACAAGAAAGTGTCAGGCAATGTGTGCAGTGTGCAGTATAAATAGGGTGGCCAAACCGTTTGTTTAGTGAGGGTAAATCACCATTTTAGATTCGTAATGTTATTAGTTGCAAGTTAGTGTTGTAAAATGGCAGCGATTGTCTATGTGTTACGTGGCTCTCGAGCATTTTCCGTCCTTCCTAAAAGTGTATTTTGTATGTTTCTGGGTAAAAGTCGTATGTGCCTGGCAGTGTTGCGCAGTTATGGGTCATGTAGCCTCGTTTAGTTTTTTTTCGGCCAACATTTTTTTCGTCGTTCAGGTGATTTTCGAGGGCCGAAACTCTGTTTAAATTTGCATGCAACCTCACTTCCAGATGTCCTGGCTGTCCCCCTGTGCTGTATGTGATGTTTTTTTCTGTTTGTTTGTTTTTGTTGTTTTTCGATGTTCGTGGTTCGGCCCTTAACTTTGTATTTTTTTGACCTCAGATTTGATTTTTCTAGATGCCGCAGGTCATAATTTTTTTTCTATGTCCCGCTTTCCTTTGCAAAGTGTTACGGGCCGTCATTTTTCAACGCAATTTTTCAAACTTAAACGAGTCTTGCACTGTGAATTGGATAATTGATCTTTCTGTTGATCTGTAGTCCTGCGGGTTGTAGGGATGAGTGCCTTTGGCGCTCATCTCCACCAGCCCATTGAGCGCCTTTGGTGCTTACTGCCTAAGTCATAGGGGGTCGTAGGGATGAGATCCTACGCCGCTCATCTCCACCAGCGCAATGAGTGCTTCGGCACTCACTGCCTAAGTCGTGCGGAGTCATAGTGATTTTTTCAAACTTCTACGGGTCTCGCACTGTGAATTGGATAATTGAGCTTTCTGTTTATCTGCATTCTGTGGGTTGTAGGGAAGAGCGCCTATGGCACTCATCTCCACCAACACAATGAGCGCCTTTGTCGCTCCTTGCCTGCAACTGCAGCCACAACCCTCTCAAGCGTTAGCAACAACCCGCAATGCTCACAACTATATATGTGATTATTATTATTATTATTATTATTATTAATAATAATAACTTCATAAGTCTTTATTAATATGCTGTTTTATTTATTTTTTATTAATTTTTTAATTATTATTGTTGTTTTATTAATATTATTTTTATTAAATTCTGCTTTATACCAATCCATAAAGTCTACATTTATACTACTGTATTATAAAGAGGGTTGTTTAGCTGATACAATATTATTCTACCCGAACAGACCCACCAAAAGAAACAAAGGTTGTCATGATCAAGACAAAACCAAATGAGGGAGATGATGTTTATTTATACTGTAATAGTAAGTCCAGTCCTGAGGAGACGTTATATGAATGGTTCGTTGGAAAGGAAAGGATTAAGATGGCACACCAAACATGGTCAATTGTTGTCCGGAATGTGAGCTGGGACAGTGAACCCTACTCCTGCTCCGCAGTGAACAAGCTGGGAAGAGGAGAATCTGCTGTAACGGAGATACTTGTGCAATGTGAGTAAGAAATGACTGTACACAATTTACATTGAGTTTTTTTTTCATTCAAGATTGAAATAATTTGAATAAATAAAAGTAATTCATCAACTAATACTGTAGATTTTCACAAGACGAGAGAAAAAATATAAAACAAAAAAATTATCTTAACATAAAAAAAAAAAATGACATAAAATGCATCGGGAAGGTACAGATGATAAAAATAAGCAACTATCCAGATATTTAGCACTTGTTTTTGCTTATGAATTATCATGAATGGAAATAATAAGAATGTTAGTGTCAACCAAAAGGACATTTTGTTTCAGGTGAAAAATCTAATTTCCAATCAATTACATCTACGTTATTTGAATGAAGAGACACAGCAACATTATTGCAGAAATGAAAGTCTGTACATAAATACATTTGGATGCAAATGTTTGCTTTTAAACATTTTGATTGAGAGTGTTAGTTACAGTAAGACTAAAAGCTGGGTATTTATTTAGCTATACAGCATTATCAATGTGCATGCGTGTACATTTTTATCTTTGTAATATAACAATAATAAATAAAAATAAGTAAACACAAATATTTCTACCAATGTTAGGCAAAATAAGCTATAATGGACATAGCAGAGGCTGTGACAAGTTTAATCCATTTTTTTATAATAAGCCTCTGACTTCCCAAATTACTTATCTTACCTTGATTTATAAATCATAAGGTTAAGGTCATCTTTGATGCCACCAGACATAAATGCTGTCTAAGGGCCTCATTCTATTATCGGCCGTAAATCGGGCGTAAGGCTGCGATTCCTTGCGGGGGTTCAGTTAAATCGCGATTCTATTATACGGCCCCGCAAGGATCTCCTTTTACGGCCGGCCGCATATCTTGGAACCGGCCGTAATCTCAGAAATATAAAAACTCAAAAATAAATTCAAGCCTGCACTGTACAGCTCTGTAAATGCTAGGGATCATATTGGGGGACATGAGGATTAAAAGGAACCCACTCTCAAGCTTGCACATCTGCCCAAACCCGAGTTCAAATTAACTGTTTATTTTCCGGCTGCGGCGTGGGTGTGTCTGAGGTGCTCCAAGCACTCTGGACTTTTTACATGGATATTTTATGGATATTAAAAATAAAATATTTTACAGATTTGAGTACAGGATAATTATGTGCTATTTTTTCTAACACCTAAAATCCCTTTATAGTCTTCTCAAAGTGCAGAATGGCTTTATTTGAGCTATTTTATGTGCTTAATTGGTGCTAGCGAGACCTCTTTCCTGCAAGTAAGCTGCGGCTCGCTTTTAGCCTTGCAGAGAGGTTTCCCGGAGCAATTGAATTGCAAATCTCTTGCGGCCGTTTTAGATCAAAGGCTTTCCTCCGGCGCGAGCGGCCGCAAGAGATAGCAAGGCACCGGCCGCAAGCCTGCCGGAGCCTCCGGCCGTAAGGGAATAGAATAGCAGAATAGCTTGCGGCCGGTCCTTGCGGCCCCGCAACGGCTGCGGCCGCTAATAGAATGAGGCCCTAAATGTCCAGATGCCTCTCTTGCTTCTGTCTATTGGCCGCATCAAAAATCATTGTTCTTATGCTGCCATAACCATGGGTGGATTACCCATTAGGCACCTTTTTTTTTTTTTACTACGTTGCCGTCTCGTTAACATATACACAGCAGCTGATAACAACGTTGTCATTCTTTTAGCTTAGTATTCTTTCTTTTTTTCAACATACAAATTTACAATAAAATCAGTACTTCAAGTATTCTACATCCATCCATACAGTCTACACATAGAGCATACAAATAAATGCATCGGAAGAATGCTGCCTCGACAACAAAGATTACATAACTACTGCAGAAGAATACCACAGTACCCCATATTATTTTAACATATATAGATCCCATTTTAACCACTTATTTTTATCTTTTAAAAGGTATTTTGGATTTCTCTGGGCAAAATCTCTTTCTAACAGTCTATTCCTTCGGAGGACCATTAAAATTGACCTCCATTTTGGGATTTTGCCCTCTTTCTAGTTGAGTGAAACCAGCTCCTTAGCCACCATTAGTACATTAATAATTAATGGTTTACTAATGGGATCAAAACCCTGAGGAAATATATTAAATAAAACCAATTCGGGTGTCAGCCCAATGCTAAAATTGCTGATATTCGACAAATTGAAGATACAATCTCTCCATAAAGATTACATTTTTCGGCACAACCACAACATATGGGCCTGGGTTCCCACCATGCCACATGCTCACCAGCATTCAGCCGAGTTGCGTCCGGGATCTAAATCATGTGACATAATGGGGACCCAGTACCACCTCTGCAGAATCTTAAAATGTATTTCCCGCAAGGGAACACAGAGTATGTTTCTATATATAATGGACAAATCCCCACTCCATTGTTGCATTACTAAAGGGAAACCCAAATCGAACTCCCATTTCTGCATAGCAGTCGATTTACCAAAGGGACAAACAGATTCCAAAATATTCCTACAGTTCGAAATACTAAAAACATAATCACCTTTGATCACTTTATGCTTCAAGTTTGTTAACTCTCGCCGGGGAACTCGATTCCCATAGATCTTAATCACCTCTGTTTATAAAGAGATATGATGAAGCCATAGATGTGGCGGAACGCCATTATCTCTGACTATATCGCTAAATGTTTTTAGCATGTCATCAGAAAAAGATCTTGAATATATACAAGATTCCATTTTTCCCACTTGATTTGGAAACCTTGATGGTTATAATTTCCGAATAGAGAAATTGGGGTTAATGGAGACAGGAAAGGAATTAGCCTAAATTTCTTATTTATTGCAAACCAATTTTTTTAGACAATATGAAACAACCACTAGGAGGCCCTTTAGTCTTTTCTTTTCCTCTGGTTTATTCCATATCACTTTAACCAAGTTCGTTCTCTTGTCAATGGAATTTTCTATCTCTACTAATTTTAATTTCCCATTATCCTGGACAAGTCTTAAAATGTGATAAAGAGTTACTGCTTTGTAGTAGCTCCTCAGGCATGGACTACCAAGTCCACCGTTGTCATACGTCTTTCTCAAAACTGACTTTCTAATCGTGAATGATCTCCGTTTGTTAATAAACTTGTCCAACAGGACTTGGAATCTCTCAAGTAAAACTTTGGATGTTAGAAGTGGGATACACCTCATCAGATAGAGAATTTTCAGAATTAAAAACATTTTGTCAGCAGTAATCCTACCTAACCAGGACAAATTTAATTTTCCCTAGTTACCCAAAAGCAGTCTAATTTTAGCCAATACAGGTTGATAATTTAGACTAACTAATCGATTCACATCTGCTACAAAATGTATGTCCACATGCATAATCGAGTTGCTTCTTCAGTTAAAATTGTACATTTTATTTTAATTTCATTTTTGTTAGTTTATCTAAATTCCGACTTATTGTTTGCATTTTATTATGATTAATCTTATAATATGAAACCTCTCCATATTGCTAGATTATTTCCATTGCACTACATATAGACGAAAGTGGATCAGTAATAGTAAATATAACACCGTCCGCGAAAATAGAGTAATTTTAGCATTTATCTCTTCAATTAATACCCCTTTGATTTTCGATTAATTTTGAATTCTTTCCGCAAGAGGCTAGATAATCAGGGCAAAAATAAGGAGAGACAGAGGACAGCCCTGTCTAGTCTCATTACCAATCATAAAGTTGTCAGTTTCAAACCCAGGGCCTACAACAAAAACTGAAGTATTAGAATACAGGGCCATTATGGCCCTGATTAGTCCAGGGCCAAAACCAAACTTTTGCATCGTTAAAAATATGGAAGTCATGATTCACCTGATCAAAGGCTTTCTCTGTGTCAACTGCTAAAGCTAACATAGGGATATTCCTAGTTCTGCAATGATCTAAAACATTGATTAGTTTACGCGTGTTATCCAGCCCTTGTATGGACTTTATAAAGCCTGATTGATTGAAATTAATAAGATCTTTTATAATCAAGTTCAATCTAGTATCCAAAATTCTGGCATAGACTTTAATATCCAGATTTAGGAGTGATATTGGCCTATAACTAGCACAATCCTCAACGGGTTTACCCTGCTTGGGGATCATTTTGATAGAAGCCTGTAACATCTCTTGAGGCACAATACCACCCACTTTGATTTGGTTGAATGTATCCTTAAGAAGCCTTTTTCCTAGGTTCTAATATGTCTTATAAAAATAGCCACCTAACCCATCATGGCCTTAGGCCTTATTTAATTTGAGTGAACTAATTCCCTTATCAAGTTCCACCAGGGAAATTTCCTCCTCCTATTTTTCTCTTTGCCTATCTGAGATTTTCGGTAAATTTACTGTTTGTAAAAAGATGGAAATTTGGTCTATCGAAGGTTTAGACACCTGCTTTTTAATTCTAAATTCTATAAACCTTCATAAAATGTATGAAACATTTTCCCAATTTCAGCCAGAGTGTTGTGGGAAATCCCCTGTGCTGACAGCAACCTCAGCAATCTTCCTCTTGACTACGGCACGGCAGTCATCATAATGGTCTTCACACCAACAGCTCTAATTCCAACAACTATAATCTTTGCTCTCACCTCTCTCCACATCCTTGCATTCTGACCAGCTTTAACCAGTCAGCCTCCATGGAGTATTTCGGACCACTTATGGGCATAATCCTTTCCCCATTGGCATCATCTGTTTCAACCACTCCCCTCCTCTCCCCTCCTCACTCCTCAATCCATTTCATTGAAAAAAGATACACCACTCACTCAGAAATACATGTACAGAAATACCGGCAGAAAAACATAGTATCATTACCAACTGACATGAATAAATGAATAAAAGCTTGTAGATATGTTTGTGCAATTTGTTGTATTATGTGTATACTAAAGGTGTAGGGTACAAGGGAAGTGGGGTAATGACATGGGGTGTGTACAGTAGCATAGCGTATGTGTCATGAGTAAGTATTATGTGGTATGTAAAAGAGTATGTGTGTTGTATGTAGACGGGGTATGTAGCAAGGGGTTTTAGGTGGAGGTGTGGGTGCGAGGATATTGTTAGGATAAAGTATTAGTATGGGGTATAGGGTAGATTAGATAGCGATTAGGTAAGGCTGCTTAAATGTGCTATAAATATATATTTTTAATAAATTTCTTGTAACAAAAGAGAATACAAATAAACAACACCAGTGTTGTAAATGCACTTCAGAATAAATGGTAACAGTAAAAGAGAACACAATTAAATCTTTATAGTATATCTTTATATTTTCTCCTTTTTTCTTTTTTCATCTTTTCTTAACAAATCTTTGATTATAAACAATTTATATAGTAAATTAATAATATTTCTCAGAACTGTATTTAGCATTTTCTTCTGCCTTTTATATAAGCCAGTTATATATTTTACATGGCAAATACAATTATTAAATCTTATATTGTAAACATTTTATAGAGTAAGTAAATAACATGTTTCTCATAAAATGTTTTTAGTTCTCATTTTTCCTAAATACTTCTGTTTACAACCAATTTTACAGCTTAATAATGTTTGTATTATGTGAGAGTTACTAAATTTCCTGCTTTACTTTGACATACTTTTAAAATCATATATATAGTTGTGATTTTTCAGTAATTGCGGGCTGGCACATGCGCAAGAACCAAACTCCTAGCGTTTATAAAATTGGCTAAGTAAACTAAATTTCCTACATGAGTTAGCCTGCTGGACAATATTATAGCTTAGTAAATTCTCTCATAAGAACAACTATATGGCAGAGGCAGCAATTTGGGAGTTCCAGCTGGAACCATGTAATTTGGCCCTGAGTCTGTTATGATTCTCTTCTGGCATATATGAGTAAGCTTTGGTTTGGACCCATTTGAGACTTACATGGGGACTGCTTCAAGTCTTCTGTTAAACTTTTTTTTCTGCCAAAATCTGCCAATCCCTGTGTGGCATCTGAATAGCTTTCCTAACCTCTCCTCTCTTACTCAGGGTCTCATAAAGTGAATTATTTTCTGACTTTTGCCCACATCCTACCTCCTAAGATCTAGCATTCAGCATTTTGAAAACGTATTATGTACCCATCAGCAGTCTTTCGGGTAACTAAGAGTACGTTTTTTCTAGCTTGGGTATGAAAACAATGCAAACAGTTAGTTGTGCTTTTATTTTCCTGGGAAAGTCAAGAGATCTTTCAAGAAAATCAGGCTTCTCAAATGAATCATTCTTGAAACAGTTGGTGTGATAAAAGACAAAAATTGTAGGGACTTTACAGAAGCAGATCGGATGAAGAGGAGGTGGTAGGAATACCCAGAAGATCTATACAGAAATAATCCTAACACCATTGATAACCTCAATAGTCTGTGCAATGCAACCAAACATCTTGGAGAGTGAAGTGAAATGGGCCCTAGGAGCCCTTGCTGATAACAAGCCTGCAGGAGTTGAGGGAATCCCAGCTGAACTGTTCAAAATCCTATAAGGTGATGCTATGAAAGTGTTGCTTGCCTTATGCAAACAAATTTGGAAAACTCAAAGTTGGGCAGTAGACAACAATTGCACTCATTTCGCATACCAGCAATGTAATGCATAAGCTCTTGCAAGCTCAGCTCCAACAATATATGGACCGAGAAGTACCAGATGTGCAAGCCTGATTTTGCATGAGGCACAAAAGATCAAATTGCCAATGTTCATCAAATAATAGAGAAAGCAAGAGAGTTCCAAGAAAAAAATGACCTCTGTTTATAGACTATTCTAAATCCTTTGACTCTGTGGATCACAATAAAATGTGACAATTTCTTAAAGAGATGGGGGTAACAGAGCATCTAATGAATATGTATGTGGAAGCCACATTCAGAACCAAACATGGAACAACTAAATGGTTCAAAGAAAAAGCAGGATGATAAGGTTGTCACCATATTTATTCAACTAATTCACAAAATACATCCTGTGTAAGGCTGGACTGGTTGAATTCAAAGCAGGAATCAACATTGATGTGAGAAATATCAGCAATTACAGATATGTTGCGTGTCAGTGTCATTCAAGGTGTTTATGTGAATCACAGACTCTGCAAAGCTCTTTTCCCTCAGGAGGACTAAAGAAGTTGACCTTCCTGCAAAATTAATTATTGCCATATATTCTTTCTGAACCCTGGGAAGCTTGAGCTATGCAGCTTCTCCATGTTGTAAGCCATCTTTATTCACCACTTTCTATTGTAGCTTACAATCCATCTACACCACTCACTGAATCATTGAATTTGCATATAGGTGGCAGCTTAATAGTCTGGTGAGTGTGTTTGCATCACTCAGTCATCTCAGACTTAGGGAAAATGTGCAAGTTCAGAAAATGACAAATACCTACTTTATTTGCTGCTGCAGGAAACATTTGCATTAGTAAGTAAAGCAGTTGTACACAGCAACACTGGCTGTAAAAACATACATATCCTTCTGCACAAGATCTTCTGGAACAGGGTACAGAATACAGGAGTTGAGGGAATCCCAGTTGAACCGTTCAAAATCCTATAAGGTGATGCTGTGAAAGTGTTGCTTGCCTTATGCAAACAATTTTGGCTAACTCAAAGTGGGCAGTAGACAACAATTGTACTCATTTCACATACCAGCAATGTAATGCCTAAGCTCTTGCAAGCTCAGCTCCAACAATATTTGGACAGAGAAGTACCAGATGTGTAAGCCTAATTTCACATGAGGCAAAGGCACAAATGTTCATCAAATAATAGAGAAAGCAAGAGAATTCTAAGAAAAAAAATGACCTCTGTTTCTAGGCTATTCTAAAGCCTTTGACTATGTGGATCACAACAAAATGTGACAATTACTTAAAGAGATGGGGGTAACAGAGCATCTAATGAATATGTATGTGAAAGCCACAGTCAGAACCAAACATGCTGACACACACTTGACACCATTTGAGCCAAATACATTTATCTTGGTTTCATTGAACCACGGGACATGCCATGCAGACCAATTTGATGCAGTGTGCGGGGTATGGTCTGAGCACTGACAGCCTGACCCCCCCACCCCTTCAACCTCTGCAGCAATGCTGGCAGCACTCATATGTCTATTTCCCAAAGACAACCTTTTGATATGACTTTGAGCATGTGCACTCAACTTCTTTGGTCATGGAGAGGCCTGTTCTGAGTGGAACCTGTCCCGTAAAACCGCTGTATGGTCTTGCTCACCATGCTGCAGCTCAATTTCAGGGTCTTGGTAATCTTCCTATAGCCTAGGCCATCTTTATGTAGAGCAACAATTCCTTTTTTCAGATTATCAGAGAGTTCTTTACATGAGGGGCCATGTTGCACTTCCAGTGACCAGTATGAGAGAGTGTGAGAGAGATAACACTAAATTTAACACACCTGCACCCCATTCACACCTGATTACTTGTAACATTTACGAGTTACATGACACCAAAGAGGGAAAATGGCTAATTGGGCCAATTTTTGGACAATTCCACATAGGGGTGTACTCACTTTTGTTGCCAATGTTTTAGACATTAATGGCTGCGTGTTGAGTTATTTTCAGTGGACAGCACATTTACACTCTTATACAGGCTGTACACTTACTACTTTACATTGTAGCAGAGTGGCATTTCTTCAGTGTTGTCACATGAAAAGATAGAATAAAATATTTACATAAATGTGAGGGGTGTACTCACTTTTGTGAGATACTGTATATATATATATATATATATATATATATATATATATCACTATAATAGTTATCAGTTTGCAGGGCTGGTCGCGAAGCAAAGTGTGCCGTTGCGCCCGTAAACACAAGGCCCACGGGACCCCAGTACCTGAGCTGCAATGAGCGCCAAAGGTGCTTCCCCCTTCTCCTCCTCCCTTTCCCCAATTATCCCCCTTTCCCCTCTCTCCTTACTATCAGGCGATCAGCTCGTGCGGCTCTGTCGCCTGCAGCACCAGCTCCTGGCTGTGTCCGAACTGGCATATGCTAATAACGTGACGTCACATCATTACCATATGCCGGGTTCGGACACAGCCAAAAGCCGGCGCTACAGTGGAAGGATCATCAGCAGGAGTTGATCACCTGATAGTAAGGAGAGAGGGGAAATGGGGATAATTGGAGAGGAGGAAAGGGAGAAGGCGGATAAGAGGGGAAGGAGAAGGATGAAGGGAAGGAGGGAGGAGGATGGATAGGAGGATAAGCGGGGAGGAGGAAGGAGGAAGATGAGGGGAAGGGGGAAGGAGGGAGGAGGAGGGGAAGGGAGAAGGAGGGAGGAGGATGAGGAGGGAGGAGGAGGATAAGGGGAAGGAGGGAGGAGGAGGGAAGTAGGGAGGGGAGGAGGTGAAGGGGAGAAGGAAGGAGGGAATGGAGGGAGGGCATGGGGAAAGGTAGGAGTAGAAGGATAAGGGGGGAAAGGGAGGAAGAGGAAGATAAGGGGGAAAGGGACGAGAAGGAGGATAAGGGGGGAAAGGAGGAGGATAAGGGGAAAGGGAGGAGTATATGGGGAAAGGGAGGAGGAGGAGGATAAGGGGAAGGGGGAAAGAGGGGGGAAGAGACACAGGGGAGGAGAGGAGGGGAAAATACATAGGGGAGGGAGAGGGGGAGACATAGGGGAGGGAGATGGGGGAAGACAAAGGGGAGGGAGAGGGGGGTAAAGACACAGGGGGAAGGAGACACAAGGGTGGGAAAAGAGGGGGAAAGGAGGCAAAAGCGAGGGTGAATAGGGGGAAAATGAGACACAAGGGAGGAAGTAGACAGGGGGAGAGACTCGCGATAAGCGCTGAAGGTTCTCACATTAAGTGGCAAACAGCATTGCCAGGCATAAAAGTTTATTCCAATCATTTTAGAAGGGCAATAGCTAGTATATATATATATATATATATATATATATATATATATATATATATATACTTATATTAGAATTTCTCTAGTTCACACAACTGATTGACATCTAGGGGGCTATGAAGGAGTTATTACTTATTACTTAGAGGTGCCACATAAATAAATCCAACCCTCTGTTTAAGGCTTTGTGTTGCTGTGAGGTGCAAACCTAGAGTTAATTTGGGTTTAAGACACTCCATTACCAAGATTGTGCACTATGATATCTGTAGACATGACATAAACACTATCCCAACATCAGAATCATGTATATTAAAATGAGAATAATTGTGCTACTTAGTTATCTTTACTTAAAAGGTTAAACTTTATCTAGTGCTTTACATGAAGCTTAGAAATTCTTGTCCATTGTCTTGTTTTTGTCATTCTCCTTTTTTCATTATGATAAGACTCCCAGCAGTAGAATGTACAGGTATAGTCTTTTCAATATGGTCTTTCACAACATTTTGAGTAAATGAATAGTACATCTGTGTTCACATTTGAATGTCTAAAACAAGTTAAAAAAAACAAGCTGGGACCTGCAAATGTGCCCACAAATGCCTCACTCTTCAATCCATAGCCATTATCAAACATGGCCTCCTTTAAGCTTATGCATGCTGTATTACATAGCTTTAATGCAAAACCAAGGTTGGTTTAAACACAAGCTGAGTATCCTATCCATGTACAGCTGTTTCAAGCTTACTGGCTATCATCAGCATGGAGCGGGATCTCAGCCTGTGTTGTGGACCTTATGAGTAGGTAGTTCACCACAAAAAATTTGAACAAATAATCTTTATATAACTATGAAAACATCTTAAAAACTCACTGAACAGAAAGTAAAAATACTGCTTAATACAGTGGATACACACACCTGTTAAAATGTCAGATTTCTGTGCTGCAAAAAAATGAGACAAATATAAATCATTTCAGAACTTTTTCTACCTTTAATGTGACCTATAAACTATACAACTCAATTAAAAAACAAACTGAAATCTTTTAGGTAGAGGGAAGAAAAAAAAAAAGAAAAATAATGTGGTTGCATAAGTCTGCACACCCTCTTATAACTGGGGATGTAGCTGTGTTCAGAATTAAGCAATCACATTCCAAATCTTATTAAATATGAGTCAGCATACACCTGCCATCATTTAAAGTGCCTCTGATTAACCCCAAATAAAGTTCAGCTGCTCTAGATGGTCTTTCCCTTAAATTTTCTTAGTCGCATCCCACAGCAAAAGCCATGGTCCACAGAGAGCTTCCAAAGCATCAGAGGGATCTCATTGTTAAAAGGTATCAGTCAGGAGAAGGGTACAAAATAATTTCCAAGGCATTAGATATACCATGGAACACAGTGAAGACAGTCATCATCAAGTGGAGAAAATATGACACAACAGTGACATTACCAAGAACTGGAGCTCCCTCCAAAATTGATGAAAAGATGAGAAAACTGGTCTGGGAGGCTACCAAGAGGCCTACAGCAACATTAAAGGAGCTGCAGGAATATTTGGCAAGTACTGCCTGTGTGGTACATGTGACAACAATCTCCCGTATTCTTCATATGTCTGGGCTATGGGTGGCAAGACGAAAGCCTTTTCTTACGAAGAAAAACATCCAAGCCAGGCTACATTTTGCAAAAACACATCTGAAGTCTCCCAAAAGCATGTGGGAAAAGGTGTTATGGTCTGATGAAACCAAGGTTGAACATTTTGGCCACAATTCCAAAAGATATGTTTGGCGCAAAAACAACACTGCACATCACCAAAAGAACACCATACCCACAGTGAAGCATGGTGGTGGCAGCATCATGCTTTGGGGCTGTTTTTCTTCAGCTGGAACTGGGGCCTTAGTTAAGATAGGGGGAATTATGAACAGTTCCAAATACCAGTCAATATTGGCACAAGACCTTCAGGCTTCTGCTAGAAAGCTGAACATGAAGAGGAACTTCATCTTTCAGCATGAGAATGACCCAAAGCATACACTCAAATCAACAAAGGAATGGCTTCACCAGAAGAAGATTAAAGTTTTGGAATGGCCCAGCCAGAGCCCAGACCTGAATCCAATTGAACATCTGTGGGGTGATCTGAAGAGGGCAGTGCACAGGAGATGCCCTCGCAATCTGACAGATTTGGAGTGTTTTTGCAAAGAAGAGTGGGCAAATCAAATCTGAAATTGTTTTTCAATTGAGTTGTACAGTGTATAGGTCACATTACAGGTGGAAAAAGTTCTGAAATTATTTATCTTTGTCTAATTTTTTTACAGCACAGAAACCAGACATTTTAACAGTGGTGTGTAGACTTTTTATATTTACTGTATATTAAATAAATTGGATAAAATTACCACTTATGCAATATTAACGTTTAACATTTGAAGGTTTTGATTTATTTTTCTTATTATTCTATAGATGCGGCCAAGAAGGTTCAAATAATAAGGAGTGATACAAAAAATGGAAATGTTTTCCTGAAATGCTATTTTTTGAGTAGCAGACCAAATGTAACTCACTACACATGGTATTTGAATAACACAGAACTAAAAGACCAAAAACAGCAAACTATAATACTTAAAAAAAATGAAACAAACCCAGGGATTTACCACTGTGCTGTTCATAATATAGTTGGGACCACATCTTCTCCATCTTTAAAAGTTATCTTTATGGACAAAGGTAAGAATTTAAACATAAGACATTAAGTTTGGACAGTGGAGCATAAAATAATTATTAAATTAACACAAATAGCTGAAGCAAAAAGTTGATGTTTTTTGGGCTCCTCATCCTTAACCCCCCTCCTCAACCTTAACCCCCCTCCTCAACCTCAACTTCTCTCCTCACTATAACCCTCTCTAATTACCTCTCCCTTTCCCCTCACTTACCTTTCACCTTCCATCAGCAGCTGCTCCTCCGCTCCTCTGCACATTTTCTGGCTGCGTCAGGAGCCGGCCAATGCTAATGAAGCGACACAAATTAACATATGCCGGCTCCTGATTCAGCTGGAAGACGTGCGGAGGAGCAGCTGCTGATGGAAGGTAAGTGAGGGAAAGGCAGAGGTAATTAAAGAGGGGTAAAGTGAGGAGCGCGGTTGAGGAGGGAGGATGAGGAGCAGGGTTGAGGTTGATTTGGGGGGTTGAGATTGAGGAAGGGGGTTGAGGATGAGGAGGGGTGTTGAGGAGGGGGGTTGAGAATGAGGAGGGGGGTTGAGGAGGGAGGATGTGAAAACAAACCAATGCACAGACAGCTTGGTGCAACATAACTGAGGTCAATTAAAGTTAATACAAAATGCATTGACAAAATTGATAATTGATAAAGCTTTTAAAAATAGATGCCCATGGTAACAGGGTGATTTTAGGGTGCTTGCAAGTCCATAGAAACACATATTTTTGGTTAGAGGCCTCACAGGGGTCCACATGAATTCCTATAGAGTTAATGGACTCCTACCTCACAGCACAAAGGGTGGGGAAAATGGTACTAAGGGGAGAATCTAGGGATGGATGTAAAGTTTAGTGACCTAGCCCATCAGGGAACCAGTCTCAGAAAACGAGGTCCAATATGCTGCTGAGACGTGGTTCCAGATAGGCTAGGACACTACACTGCACATCCAGCCTTACAGCGACTGTCTGCATGCGGTGCAGTGATAATGCCCATACAGGAACTATTTGTTTTATTTTAGGCAGCAAAAACTGACTTTTTAAGCTCTTGTATTAATAAACCAAACTACAAAAAGTAGAAGAATTAGAAGAATTCATGAACCTTCCATATTTCTTTAAGATGAAGAACATAATAATTAGGGATATAAAGAGAGAAGCACTGTGACTAAGCAAAAACAGTCATTTGGGTTTGGATTTATGGCTATTGCACCAAAAGAATAAATAATAACTAATAAATAATCAGTAATGGAAAAAATCAGATCACACACTTAATTTCTTAGATAAGTAAAACTTTTCTTCTGAAATCTTATAATATATTTGTTGACTTTCGTTGATATTTTTAAATTTCAAACAGTGCTAGAGCTAGTAAATAAAGGGCATTGGTGCAAAAAAAATATGGGGGCAACTTCAAGATTTCTCGCTAGAAGCATTTACCTTTAAATAATTATTTTAAGAAAACATTTTAGTTTGTAAATGTGTGTTTATAAAATGCCCACAGTTTCCTTAAATTACACAAGCTGCCAGCAAAATGTCCTAAAGGTTAAGGGTCAAATATTTTGGGCTGGTATATGTTTTATAAATTGCATCATTGAATAAAGTCTTATTTTTTTCATGTGAAACTTCTTTCAAAGTTATATTTATTTCTACAGAGCAAAAGACAGAAACAAGCATCTTTAATTTCCCTGTTATACTTGGATCCCTGGCTGCATGTATAATGTTTATTTTAGCAATACTGGTCCTTTGCATTTTTATGAGGTAATGTACTTAACTTCATACCATTATTAAGAATGTTTCTGTAAATGGTTCTTGAAATAAATATATTTGAGTATTTATCATGAAGCCTCTTATTCTGCATATAATATATTTTGTATAAAAAACTTCACAGATCTTTTTTAACATTTAGAAATTGCAGTGAAATATGTCTGTGTAATACTAAATTCAACTTGATGCTTGTTGTTAATTAACTAGATTGGTAGTTCCAGATAGTGTGTAACCAGTTAAATATAGGCATCATATTTTAATTTTATTAAACAATATGGTGCAAACAAAAGTGAAAAGCCTTAAAGTTAGTCATGCTATTTAATTCCACTGTCTCTAACATTAATAATATTTCAGACTTACCCTATTCCTCAAAATAGAATCCCAAAATTATCAGTAATTTTCAAAACATTGGCTATTGAGTTCCATAGCAATTTTCCCTAAAGGGAATAGCCATTATATCATTCAGCAATATATATCCCTGCAGAGGTAAGTAAATCATAACAGTTGACAGTATGATATAAACATTAACCTTAATTTTAATGACTTCAAGGACCATTTTAGTAATTTAAACTAAAATTATGTTTCTACTGTACGTGTAAGAAATGGAACATGGTGAAGATAATAAACTAAAACATCAACACATTTTTTTTTAATTTGCTCCAAGTTTTCCTCATGCACCTTTTCAACCTGTTTACTTGCTGCATCTCAAGTACCTTAAGAAATGTTGCAGCCAATTGCAATAGATGCTCTGCAGTCTATATTGTTTTTATTTGGCTGAAGAAGGGATTAACATTTGTGGACTTGGGTTGCAGTACATCTAAAGATACAACCACAATATGGACTTCAATGCCTTAGCTCTGAGCCACTGACATTTAGAGGTGGGAGGGATGCAGCAGAACAAAATAAAAAAATCACCTAAAGTACCATGTCAATTTAAAAAAAAGACACAATATTTAATGTCTTAATATTATGATTTTAATTTTTTGATATTTCAAATATTTTGCATAGAAATATTTTACTAAGGTTCTATAGTGGCACATTGACGCCCAATTGCCAAAGAACCACTAATCCTAGTTCAAGCATCTTTAACTCTAACCCCGCACTCTCACAATCCTACCCATGTGTCCAGTCACTCCATTGCTCACTACTTTTTCCACATTTGTGGACACCTCCTCAATTGTAACACCTAACGACTCTGCCGGCAACTGAGCATCTGTGCCCTGCACTTTAGTATTGACATGATAATATTCTGATTATGTGGCCTTGGCTTTGTTTGACCTCTCTAGTCTGTGGCACACCAATTCTTGTCTTCTGTATTGGATTACTCTCCCTTTCGGCACCTCTAATTTTGTATTTTAATTTACCCTAACATTTGGCGACCCAGGCTCAGCTACTGTGTATCGTTTTTGTCCATGCTTGATGCTTGTCTCAACTATTGGCTTTTCCCTTCACCCTCATACTGCCTCTGGCCCTTGTCTATACTATGTCTTGGATTGATCACTCCTGCCACTAGCCTCCTACCTAGTGTCCTATTCAGAAAGTTACATTTGCCTAACGTTAGCATGATTTTAAAGCATATAATTATATACTGAATCCATCCCTTCCGTAATATTTTTAACCCAAACTAAAGTGAGTAAATCTGAAAAAATGGGTAATTCAGTGAGTGGAAAATCAGTCTTGTGGATTGGTAAAATATTTGAAATGATGAATTGGAGCAAGTTTACTTAACCTTAAACACAAATTAAGTGACAAATGGTCAGCAGGATGGACATGAAAAAGCCGCTAGAACTCAACACAATTTTCCATTTTTTATATTTGACCTATTGTGACCAATTGGTTCTGCTCTAGCTCAACATCAAATCCCTCTGAATTTCCTACCCATTCAATGCAGTCTGTGAATATTATTGGAAGATTTCTTACTTGCAGTAGGGTTCTGGTCATGTAAGAATCATGGTGTAAGCATAGTGGTTTGTTGTCTTGCGTCATTAGCAGCAGATGCCAATCTCTACCCTAGTAACTGAGAGGTATCATGAAAGGAGATGATTAAAGAAAAATGCATTCCTCAAGCTGTATTCCACCTATAAAACAGAGTTGATTATAAGGCTATACGTGTTAAGTAACTAAGGGCCTCATTCTATTATCGGCCGTAAATCGGCCGTAAGGCTGCGATTCCTTGCGGGGGTTCAGTTAACTCGCGATTCTATTATACGGCCCCGCAAGGATCTCATCTTACGGCCGGCCGCATATCTTGGAACCGGCCGTAAGCTGTGAAATATAAAAACTCAAAAATAAATTCAAGCCTGCACTGTACAGCTCTGTAAATGCTAGGGATAATATTGGGGGACATGAGGATTAAAAGAAACCCACTCTCAAGCTTGCACATCTGCCCAAACCCGAGTTCAAATTAACTGTTTATTTTCCGGCTGCGGCGTGGGTGTGTCTGAGGTGCTCCAAGCACTCTGGACTTTTTACATGGATATTTTACGGATATTAAAAATAAAATATTTTACGGATTTGAGTACAGGATAATTATGTGCTATTTTTTCTAACACCTAAAATCCCTTTATAGTCTTCTCAAAGTGCAGGATGGCTTTATTTGAGCTATTTTATGTGCTTAATTGGTGCTAGCGAGACCTCTTTCCTGCAAGTAAGCTGCGGCTCGCTTTTAGCCTTGCAGAGAGGTTTCCCGGAGCAATTGAATTGCAAATCTCTTGCGGCCGTTTTAGATCAAAGGCTTTCCTCTGGCGCGAGCGGCCGCAAGAGATAGCAAGGCACCGGCCGCAAGCCTGCCGGAATCCCCGGCCGTAAGGGAATAGAATAGCAGAATAGCTTGTGGCCGGTCCTTGCGGCCCCGCAACGGCTGCGGCCGCTAATAGAATGAGGCCCTAAGTGTCCTATAGGCCAAACAATACACTATGATACTCAGTGCCATTCCCAATAATTACACCCAGTAAACTTTTGTTAAGTATATAATTTAATTTATAATACATGTGTTCTTAGTACTACATATTTTGATGCCCAGTCACCCCTTTGTTTTACCTTGCCCATTATTTCAGAGTTTATTGTATCTTATACTAGATTAATGACCAAAAACATATATTTCTATATGTTTTTAACCTTTTACTGTTGGCAAAGAACAGTACATTAATACTTTCTTTCTTACATTAATACTTTTGTTAATCTACCTTGTCACCAATGCTACCTTCTATAAAACACAGTACACAAAGTAATAAGATCACTTCCCAAAATCGAAACCTAAAATGTAATAAATAAATAATAATAATAACAATAATAATAATAAATCATGTTCTGGAGAGAGTTTGTTTGAAGATGGTACAAAACCACTTTACAAGATTGAAAACTCAAAAACTTACAATTAAAAGGGACTGAGAGAATTAGAAAACTCTGCAAGAAATACTGATATGCAATTGGGAGAACCATGAGGGGGGGAAAAGTTGAAATGATGGAGAGTGTGGTTGGTGGAACAGGAGAGGCAGGCTGATGACAGAAGAAAGAAGAATGATAAATGGTGTGAGGAAAATAGGGATAGAGCAGAAATTGGGAGGACTGAGACAAAGGAGCAGTGAATAGAAAGTAACACAATGGTTGGAACTATACATGAACTAGATATGAACCCCTAAACATTTGCAGAACCAAAATGCACAGGTTATATGGGTAATCTGTTATACGGCTCTGTAACAGGCACATTATTTTACTGTCGCCAAATAATATATCTATGTAAATCAATGTGTATGAGATAAGGCTTACTATTTCACTGAGATTTATTACTTCAAACAGACTAATGACAAAACGTAAATGTCCATTTTTCTCACTACAAGTGCTCTTCATGGTGTGAAAGAGCACAAGATTATATGTTAAAATTATATATTGCTTTTTTTAATTACACTGATAACTCCTAAAAATCTGCAGTCATAGGTCTGTTTAGGAACACACTGCTGACTGTTCATGGTTTTCTGCATCTGCCAACAAGCTTCCATGGACACAGGATTTATGGCTTTACTCTGCTTTCAGGAATGTCATCAGCCATCAGTTAACCCACAAGAAACATATTTGGGAGTTTCCAGCAGTCAATTCCCTGCATAGATGAATATGTGAAGGGTTAACACTCTTTCTGTGTCTGCTCTCTGCACGCATGCCTAATTCTCATGTAAACAGACGCTTCTTTTATGTATTTTTTATGTAAAAAAGGCACCTATTTCAAAAATTAAAAAAGTATATCAACTTGTTTTGAGGAGTATTTTACACTAGTGTACTGAATTAACTGGCCATTTAAGCAGTTATTACAACAGAATTCATCAATTATCACACTGAATAATATGCTGTTGTATTGTTATTAACTAGAAGTGGTTTTGATTATTTAAACATTAGCACTATTATAATTGTTTAAAGTGTATTCATTTGTATATTTTAGAAGAAAGACCAGGTCAGTTTCTTCAATTTCACCAGTCCATGAAATAAACCCTACAAGAAAATCTGATCAAGTAAGTGCAAAGATCAGCTTCTCATAATCTTTGTAGATTAAGGGTTTATCATGTTAGTACCAGCTTTATTTTCTTTTTTCTAGCATGACCAAGTAGGTTACCAATGTTCTCGCATTTCAATTATGTATCTTATAGGGGATTTTAAAAAATTAAGTGGGTTAAACAATGCAAATGGGAAGCTGCAGATTGGTTAAGTTAACTAGGTTAGCCAACATATTTTTTTTCTGATCATTTGTACTTCTCTGCACAGGCAATGCAAAATAAAGAAGGCATACCAATGGAAGAAAAACTGTATGTAAATTTGCATGACGAGAAATCCAAACAAAATTCCATGAGATACCTGTGAGTCTGCTTTCTGTTGCCAGTGATTACCAGATATGCAAATTATATCTCGCTATACACTAAAACAATGTCTGCTGCCTAGTAAGCTGCATCCCACTAGGTTGTGTTGCCAAGTGTTAGCTGCTAAAAACTTGTGCCTTGTATTGTCTTTCACATTAGTGAAGCTCTCCTGAACAAGCAAACATGTTCATATATTTGTGGAAATGTTACTAGGAAAAAGTAAACAATTGGCAATGCAGGCCAAGGGACTCATTAAATTGCGATTTGGCCAATTAAATTGGGCTCTAAATAATCACAGAGCATATTTTTTTACAGAAGTTTTTAGTTAGTGAATACCTTGCTTTTGGATAGAAGTTCACTAACTAAATATTCTGTAAAAAAATACGCAGTGTGCTTATTTAGAGCTCTATTCAATTGGCCAAATCGCAATTGAATGAGGCCCAATGTATTCATTTCTTTGCAATAAAAATACATTGGCCCTTATTCAATTGCGATTTGGCTAATTGAATAGGGCTCTAAATAAGCTCATAGCATATTTTTTTTTAAAGAAGTTTTTAGTTAGTGAAAACCTTGCTTTTGGATAGATGCTTACTGACTAAAAACTTCTTTAAAAAATATATGTTATGTGCTTATTTAGAGCCCTATGAAATTGAATGAGGGCCATTGAAAGCATTTTAAGACAAGTCATTATCTCTCTCCATTGAAAGGAAGGGAATTTAGAGGACCTCTGTAGTACTATGTTTAAAATTGTATTTTTTGAAGCGCTACACTTTAGAATGGATAAACTGTTTTCAGAAAATAAATAAAAAATAACATAGGGCCTCGTTCAATTGCGATTTGGCCAATTGAATAGGGCTCTAAATAAGCACATAGCATATATTTTTTTTAAAAGTTTTTAGTTAGTAAAAACCTGGCTTTTGGATAGATGCTTACTAGCTTAAAAACTTCTTTAAAAAAATATGTTATTTGCTTATTTAGAGCCCTATTCAATTGGCCAAATTGCAATTGAATGAAAGCCATAGACTTTAATTTATTGAATTTAATATGCAATAATGTCGCTGAGAAATTTACTATATGGGTCTCTGCTAATCTGCTTCTACAGATGAAAGGAAACATAGAATCCAGAGATCCCTCTTTTTTCTAAAATGGAAATGTGGAGGCTAAAACTGGCAGTGCAAGCGGTGGAACGCAGCTGAAAAAAACAAAGTGGAACCCCACAGAAAAATTAATTGGATTTAAAAGTTACATATTTGAAGGCTGTTCTGAACCTCGTTTGTAACCAGCGGTGTCAACAGCCTACTACTGTAATCTTCCTGACCACCACAGGAATGATATGTAGTAATGTAGCTCCTTCTGATATTTTGATCTGCTTACTGTTTGCACTATGCCCGGGGCAATAAGGCCAGGGACCTCCTCGTCAACCTGCTCCTGGCATTAGCCAAATTGGCTATATATAAGTCCAGGAAGCAGTGTTTGATCGGGGGGGTTCCCTTGTCACCTGAGGCCATGTTCCGGGTGCTGGTGCGCTCCCGTATCCGGGCAGAGTACCACCTGGCTTTGTCCACTGGGGGAATGGATGAGTTTGTCTCCCAGTGGGCTGTAGATGGTGTGCTCTGCTCGGTATCCCCCCATCCGGTTTCTTTTTCTCTCAACCTCCTAAAATGATTTTTATTTAGTTTACAGAACATGTTTTCTTATACTTGTAAAATTCACTGTTTGCACTATGCCAGCACTGCACTTAAAAGCAGGGATCAGAGGGGACCTGGCTAATGCTAGGGTGTCCATAAAATTGATATTTAAATAATTAATAAGGATGTAAATAGTGTTGAATATAGTAAAATACAAATGGGGAACTGAAAGCTGAATAAAAAACATTTTCTAGGGATGTATTTTCTAAATTTCTAGATGAAATGTAAAAAAGATATGAGTGCATATTAGGTCAGAAAATAAAGTCTATTTTAGATAAAAGTCATCATTTTAGAAAACTTATTTTTTAAATAATTTCTATTGCAGATACAATGAGCTTAAAGAAGAGGAAGCATTTTATAGCAATGGTCAGGTAAGCATTGTAATTTCACAATGCTCTCCCTTGTAACAAACTTAACATAGCTTCATATTTCTTCACTTTGTGTAACTGATTTCACTAATGGACATGGTAGTAGAGATCAGTGACAGAAGGCAGTGACCAAAAGTCTAGACAATTGGCAAGAAAGGGAACAGGTGTGAAACTACCACTGGTACACCTGGGGCAATGCACCGGGGCCCTGTTCAGATGCTGTCCAAAAATTTTTTCAAGTGCCCTGGGGGCTTACACCGGCAGATACAGGCCCTTAAAAGGCCAGTCTCCTTGCCTGCCATGCCTCCCCTCCCACCTACCTGGCTCCCTCACATCAGCTCCTGCAAATCTATTCCAGGGCACTTGAAAAAGAAGATAACATTTAAAATAAAAAAAAAATAAAAATAAAAAATAAAATATATATATATATATATATATTTATATATATATATTTATTTTTATTTTTTATTATTATTTTTTTAATTTTGTTTAATTTTTTGACATTTTTCTTTTATGTGTACCAGAGGGGGCCCTTCATGAACAATTTAGAGGAGATGGGAGCTCATAGAGGGATTCAATCAATACCACTAGTTTTATGAATTAATTATCACATTTTAGAAAATGAAAATACTACACTATACCTACATATATTACAATACCAATTTTGTGTGTCAGACTCCAACTTGTGAGTTCCACGCCATTTTATCTATTAAACTAAAGTAAGAAAAATGTTCAGCATAGTAATATGTATTTGTTTATTATTAATAATAATAATAATACATTTTATTATAATTTATCTCTTTATACAATATTGTTTTTTGTTTTTATTTGTTACATAAACTAATATATGTTTGTTTCATTATTTTAAAGCATGGCAATCCAGAAGAGGTTCAATATTCATCAATCCAACACACCCAAAGTGATCAACCTAAACGCTCTACACTGATGCTGAAACATAGTGAAGCCACAGAATATGCTGTTGTGGTACATAACTGAAACATCTGCAATGCAATTGCATTGATATTGCTTTATTAGTTTTTCTTAGACATATTAATATTTCAACACATTAATGGACATGTAAAAAATAAATGTATGTACTAAATGTTGTTTTATGAAATTGTTCTGAAACTAAAAAAAAACTATATTCCTATGCAGTTTAACTTTGTTTCTATATATCAAGGATACATGGACCAGAAATAAGGTCAACCTGCAAAACCTGCATAATTGTTCTTTTAAAGTGGCTTAAAGCTATACCTTCAGTTACACACATAAATCATGTTATTAGAGTTATCAACCATATTATATTTCAATTAAATATACTGTGTATATTGCTTCATTAGGGAATCTAAAATTAGTATGGCCTCTGACTCGACAAAGAGAGGTTCGCTCTTGAAAGCTTGTCATGAAAACTATGAATATGTCTGTCCAATAAAAAAGGTATCACAATATACCGCAATACTCTGATTATTCATCTATATAAAGTATCTCACAAAAGTGAGTACACCCCTCACATTTTTAGAAATATTCTATTATCTATCTTCCACTCCTTCATAATGACATTACGGAGCTTGTGAACCTTGCACTCCTCCACCTTCCATTTGAGGATGCCCCACAGATACTCAATAGGGTTTAGGTCTGGAGACATGCCTGGCCAGTCCACCTTTAATGGCTGTATGTTGAGTTATTTTGAGGGAACAGCAAATTTACACTGTTATACAGGCTGTACTTTACATTGTAGCAGAGTGACATTTCTTCAGTGCTGAAAAAATATTATAAAATATTTCCAAAAATGAGAGGGGTGTACTCACTTTTGTAAAATACAGTATATATATATATATATTCTACATATGCAAATTAAACATTGTGTGAAAACAAAGGAAGAAGGATAGCTGATGAATGACAAGTTATGAGAAATGCAGAGATTCAAAATACTCTCAATTAACTTAACCAGGAATAACTTAACCAAGAAAAAAGGAAACTTTGACTCATGTGATTTGGTGATGTGGGAAGTATGCATGATTTTAGTTGAGCAGATAGAGAAAGAAACTAAAAGCTACAGGCATCATAAATAATATTCTGGGAAGTCTAGTGCTTCAGGTTTCGAATGAAATGAAAACAGATAATGAATGGGGCCATACAATCCTTGCTGCATAAGCATTAGAAGGACAGCAAAAAAACAAAAAGAAAAAAATGTCATGATTAGGAATGTTTCAAGGTTACAAGAAATTTTAGCAATGGGACATCAATCCTATATTTATATTAAAGCCTGTATTTTTAGTATCAAAAAGTGTTATCATTTGCATTTTTTATATTTTTCTTTCATGTGTGGTTCTGAAATGTCCTTTGAGTATTTTGATTTTCAGGTGATTGTTTGTGAAACGTGGGGCTACTGGGGTGCAGTAACTGTCTTTATTGTGCTTTTTGATGGAAAGTCTGTGCAAATTCATCCTGACTTGTAATCTTTGACCGTTTTTTCCAATGGAACAGCCTCCTTTCAAATACTACATTGGAGGATGTACATGAATTTGAACCCTTGTTATAGCTCTTGTTGTTATGTGTGGCTATGTCCTCTTTGCAGATGTGTTGATATAATTTGCAGCAAAATGTTATTGCATGCGTTGATACCATTTTATCTGTTACGCTGTCCATTGGCCAATCTTTTTGTTCACCAATGGTTGTCTCAGATTTAGTGGTTGTCTAAATGCGAGAATGGGAGGTGTGGGGAATATATGTTTTAATTATGCATCCTCTGGAAGTTGTGGCTGTAAATCCTTAAACATTTTGTGTATTCCTTCTAGAGCCGGATGTTATGTGGTTACCAGAGGTGTATGTGAAATTCTTTCTTTAGCTTTATATTGCAATAGGTGTTCACAGGGTGTTTATTTGGCAGATGTTACTTTCTGTGTGATGACACAGGGTTTGTAACCCTTCTGCCTGAAGGAGTCAGACAGTGTTTTTAAATGTTTATCCCAGTGACCTGATGGCTTGGCTAGAACTGTGGAGGTAACTTCATCTGTCTGTAGGTTTTCTATAAACAGATAAGTGGAGATTGCCATTTGTTATGAAAAGGGTAGTATACAGAAAGCTCACCTGTTCAGCAGAAACATCAATTTTAAGTTTAATAGAGGGGTGCAAGGTATAAATGTGGAAGTCTCTGAGGTTTTTTTTCTTCTTCTATCCATATGTTGAACAGATCATCTATGTAACTGTAGTATCTGTAAGGTTTGTGAACATATGTAGACAGGAACCTCCATAAATAGATTAGCATATTGTGGTGCCATTTTCTACCCATTGACACCATTATTTGTAGGTAAACATGTTGGTTGAAGGAGAAGTATTTGTGACAGAATATATTCTAGTTTGGCAGTGATATCAGGGTTATATTTCAGGTTCTGAGTGTGTGTTGAGAGGAGGAAAGAAGAAGGCCACTAGCAGAGAGAAGATGGCGGTAAGAACGTATTTTGAGACCAGGACAGAGATATAGCAGGGTGCAATATTGTGGAGGGCTTGATATGTTAGGATCATGCTTTTGAATTTTATTCTAGAGGTTATGGGAAGCCAGTGGAGTGCCTGACAGAGAGGTGCCGCGGACACTGTGGTTTGATTGTATTATATGAGTCTAGCAGATACGTTGAAAATGGATTGGAGTGAAGACAGACTGGTGATGGGAAGGCCAGGAGGGAGAGAGTTACAGTAGTCGAGGCGAGATATGATGAGAGAGTGAATTAGAGTTGTAGTCCTGTCTTGTGTAAGGCAGGGATGTATTTTGGAGATATTTTTTAGACGAGAATGACAAGATTTAGTGATTGAGTAAATGTGAGGAATGAAAGAGAGGGCAGGGTCAAAAAGAATTTCAAGACAGCTGGCCTGGGAGGTCAGAGTGATGATGGAGTTGTCGACAATGAGAGATATGTAAGGAGTGGAAACTGAGGAAACGGGTGGAAAGATTAGACTCTTTAATTCTACTAGTGATTGAAATATTGATTTAGTCACTTGATAGGCTCTATTTTATTTCACTAACAGTTCTCTGTGATAAATGAGATAGGGAAAACAGCCCAATCTTACATCTGCTTCTTAAAAACTCAGAATGCCCAAAAGGATTACTTGAGAGTTTGTAGTTAATTTTGTAAACATAAGAGACACATTGGTAAGGACATATAATAATACAAAATCATTTTTGTTCCCTACATTCTGGGAATGCAATCAGTTATTCTGAAAGCTTTTTAAACAACGTATTTTAATGACAATTATTAAAAGTTACGTTTTAAACTACTAGCTTGTTAATGGCCTACTCATTGGTCTAGTAACATCATTATATGCCATATAAAATTAAGGGTTAGTTAATAAAATAGGTTATTTTTTCTTTTAATTTCTAAATACTGCTACCGGAATTGACTGCTCAATATGAAAAGCCTTCAAAGTTAAATATTCCCAGGGAAGAGTTATGTCCCACAATCAGGGGAACCCACATCACTCATCATCTTGCACCTTTCTGTTTTTGTCTTTAGCTGCTTGTGTCTCCCTATTTTCTATGCATTTTCTAACACTACATTTAGGCAACCTACTCCCATGAACTGGATTATAGTACTCATACCAGATCCAAATCCCATGATAAAGAAGCATTTATCACCTCCATTGTTAGCCCTCCTATATCATCAATGGGACGGTATGCTCTGAATTACAGCTTTGTGATAAAATGCATAAACTATATTATTTTAATTATAGTTATACAGATTTACAGTGGTAAACCTGAATTAGTACATGGTACACACTGCACATGCTTCTCCTCACTTTTAAAGCAGGGAATATGTTGATTCTATTGGTGGCAATTTTTATCTACCTTATTCTGACTTTACTATAGTTTGCAAAATCAGTGTGATGCTTTCAAACTTGACACAAACAAAAAGTAAATTTTCAGCATTATGCAAAGGAAAACACACCCTCAAAATATCACTGAAGTTCTGTAGTTACAGTATGTTCTTATGATGAACTTGACAGTGAATATCATATTTTTAGAAAATGAAAAAAGAAACACCTATTTTGGATGTTAATTCTAATAATACATTAATTTATGCTTTAGTGAGTGTGACGATCCGAGAGTAGGGGCTATACAAGCGAAGGGCCACCTGCTATAGACTACAGGTTATCTACCCACAAGGACCATTGGGTTCTTTGAAATCTCGGCACCAGTACCCTGATATCTGGCTTCTGTATCAGTCAGAGTCTCTCCATCAGTAATCAGCCCTTCCAGGAGTCCCAGTCAACAAAATAAGAAATGGAACCTTTGGGACAAGTATAATCTCTCTGCTATTTTCTAATCTCTTTTATGTTGATGGGGAAATAAGGCTTGATGTAGAGAAGTCTGGGATTCATTCCCTCAAAAAAAAAAATTTTTTTTTTTTTCTTGTCCTCTTTATTTCCATGAGTAAATCTTCTTCCTCCACCAAGTCTACGCTTTGTCAGGCCCCGTCGCACATCTCCCAAAACTGGTACCCTCAAGATCAAGAAGAGTATGAATGTGGTATGAATGGGTTGAGCTTTCCATTGTCTTACCCCAAACATTTTAGACCAGATGGTGGTTATTGTTGTATAATATAATAAAATGCCCTGTCTCATAAAAGCATAAATATATCATGGATGATAAATATATTACATGTTTTTTTTAAGCAGATAAAGATTGTATAGGGGTAAAGTAGATCAGGACGTATTGTTTTTGTGTGTAATATGTCATTGAAATATGTATTTTGTATTAAGATTTTATATGATGTTAAAAATGAGAAGCTTTCAATATAAAAAAATAAAAAAATAAAATAAAGAACACGAAATCTGTTAATAAACAGTTCCTTTTTTACATTTCTAAGAAACAGAACCTTGCAATTTACTTGTCAACAACTAGTGTCCTTTGGCATATGCAATAACTAACTGCTGACTCATACTGAGAGAATACTATCTGGATGAAATCAAGAGCATTACTTTTGTGTAAGAGGCAAAAAGGAATGAACCACACAAAACAAAAAGAGGACCCTAACTACTATAAACAAAAATAAAAAGGTTTATTGATAATTTATAAACCCATAAAAGTTGAGTAGCAACATGGAGACAACTGCAATTGCTATAATTAACTTATCTATGTAACTCGCAAAAATATTCTGTAGCGCTATAAAGGCGTTAAGTACAACAACAAAAAATACGATATTAGTGGAGGGCCCTATCGTTAAGTTTTTTTTACAGATGTTTTTAGTTAGTGAAGACCTTGCTTTTGGATAGAAGTTCACTAACTAAAAACTTCTGTAAAAAAATATGCTCTGTGCTTATATAGAGCCCTATTCAATTGGCCAAATTGCAATTGAATGAGGCCCCTGGACATTACTAGATTGCAATGTGTAGCTATCCACTCAGTCGACGAGTTGCAGATAAAATTCAAAGCTTTTTAGATGTAAGCACCATGAAAAATATTTCCCTCCTGACTGTCTACTCATGTCATAAAACTTGTAATCATTTAATGTATCTGTATATTTCTAGAACTGGGGGTGATCTATAAATGTTGATGCATTTTCATTGAAGGGTTATCTTTCCTGTTCTAGAAAATGTCAAGCACATGCAGTCTGTACTTTATAATTAAAAATACATACACCCTATATAACACTTACACATGGCAAATGATTTTGTGTCATACTGGGATCACTTCTCTAAAATGAACATGTCACATTGCATCTGATATTATGCTTTTACTTCCTTTTTTCATGCAGTCTGTATTTTGAGTGGAAGCATATGAAGATCTGTAAGTATTGTTTAATATATTATTTTTCTTGTATACATATTTGTCTGATGGGGACTGGATCATTATATATTGTCTATGCTTAGTTATCACAAATAGACCACATCAATCATCTTGGAAAATAGAAGCTCTGAAAAAGGAATTGTTGATACGTAATTTCTTCATTGACATTGTATTAAAAAATGATAAATAATCTACAAATGCTAGTGGAGATTTACATCAAATATTTATCTATGGGATGCAGTACTCCTTCCTCGAATATTTAATGTGATTTGTGTCCATTTTGTAGATAAGAAAGGAGAAATAATCTGTGAATGTTTGCATTATAAATTGGTGGACCTATCCTACCACCAAACACACTGAATCCTCCTAACTGCAGACCAGGGTGATAAGCCAAGCAGCTCCATTATTTTATCATTTTCTCAATATCTAACTTTTATAAGTAATTATTCTTTCCTTTGCGTACAATTTCCTTTACTGAGCAGTGGTTTTCTCAGTGGAGGGTGTCCACGTAAACCGATGAGGTTTCTATTAATATCACTGGAAGCATTTTTAGCTGCCACATTTGCATCATAGCCATGAGAATTCTTATTTAGAGACTCTTCCTCCCATTAGTAGCAAATCACCAGAAACCAACATGGTTAATATATAATAGATAGAAAATCAAAGACTGTATTCATTTTGATCACTATCACGAGTTCTTCAAATGTACCTAATGAGATATAATGTTTTACTTTTGAGGATCTGCTCTATATCTCTGATTAGTTAATTGCAATACTTTTCCTGGAAAGGTTTTTGATTTATAAAATATTTACCCTCTGAAGACATTTTAAAGATTGCACTATATTCACTTCTTCAGTGATAATAACTTCAGAGAAAGAGGAATTTGGATAACCCCCTGATGCAAAACAGAAGAAGATATAAGGAAGCTTTTTGGAATAGTACAACTGGTGCAATATAAAAGTAAAATATTGCAAAGGATGCCACTGAATATAAAAGAAATCCAAGGATGAAACCAGGATGAAAGATGGGAAATTTAGAGGGCTTTATCATTCCTATTGGTTTTTTATCTTATGCTATAATATATTACATACTATTGAGACTTAATAATCAATGTATATTTTTTATTCATAATAGTTAAATTTAAATTACTTTTTTTATTTAAGCTTTTTAATTTATCTGATAAAACTTGTATAGGTTTAGCTTCATTAACAGGGACCAGCTGTAAAACATCTGCCTTAAACTCCTGTGGTATCTGCTAGATAATAGAACTACCGTGGCTTGGTCACTCAAATATTTTATGAGCTTGTAGGGTTCCCAAACTTTTGTTACCATCGCCCCCTTTACAAGACAAACATTTTTAACCCACTCCCCATCATAACAGTTTTCCCATTCAAACCATCTGATGTTTGAGAAAAGTAATGGCCAATATGTGCTTCATCTTGGAAACTGCTATTGCTATACCGATTTTGATTAAATGTAACACATATAAAAAGATTGGTACTTGTTGAGGCTTTTCTGCTTCACAAATGGACTAAAGTAGCCAACCCGCTGCCGCCCCCCTAGAAGGCTTCTGGTCGGCAGTACTGCCCACTTTGGGAACCTATGCTCTAGGAGAACGTCAACTACTAGCCACAGTACTGCTGGCATCCAATGACTTTGCTAGAAAACATCTATCTACAGTGCCTTGCAAAAGTATTTCTACCTATTTTGTTACATTACAGTCTTAAGTTCAATGTTTTGTTAATCTGAATTGTATGTGATGGATCAGAACACAATAGTCTAAGTTGGTGAAGTGAAATGAGAAAAATATATACAGAAAACTATTTTTTAGAAATAGAAAACAGAAATTTGGCATGTGCGTATGTATTCACCCTCTTTGTTATGAAGCCCATAAAAAGCTCTGGTGCAACCAATTGCCTTCAGAAGTCACATAATTAGTGAAATGATGTCCACCTGAGTGCAATCTAAGTGTCACATGATCTGTCAAGGAGGGTGTGTCCTTGTAAACGAATGATCTTTGCACTTGGCCTAATGAAAATACTGTCACAGTCCCAATGTGCATATAGAAACTTCCTGATTATTGAAAGTGTCGTCCCACCTTAGAAAGTTGGTCAACATAAATCAAAATGGCAGTTTCCAGAGCAGGATAACTGCACATAAAGCATACTACATTAAAAGTGTTTTTTTTATTTTATTCTAAAAGCATATTTACAAATGAAGTTTTTCAAAATGGTATATTTAAAATTCAATGTTTTGTTAATCTGAATTTTATGTGATGGATCAGAACACAATAGTCTAAGTTGGTGAAGTGAAATCAGAAAAATATATACAGAAAACTATTTTTTAGAAATAGAAAACAGAAATTTGCACGTGCATATGTATTCACCCTCTTGGTTATGAAGCCCATAAAAAGCTCTGGTGCAACCAATTGCCTTCAGAAGTCAAATAATTAGTGAAATGATGTCCACCTGAGTGCAATCTAAGTGATCTGTCATTACATATATATATACACCTTTTTTGTAAGGCCCCAGAGGCTGCAACACCAAAGCAAGAGGCACCACTTACCAAACACTGCCATGAAGACCAAGGAACTCTCCAAACAAGTAAGAGACAATGTTGTTGAGAAGTACAAGTCAGGGTTAGGTTATAAAAAAATACCAAAATCTTTGATGATCCCCAAGAACACCATCAAACCGGGACTGGGAATCTGGTCAGAGTTGAGGGAAAGATGGATGGTGCTAAATACAGGGATATTCTTGAGCAAAACCTGTACCACTCTGTGCGTGATTTGAGGCTAGGACGGAGGTTCAACTTCCAGTAGGACAATGACCCCAAACACACTGCTAAAGCAACAATGCCAAGAGGTATAAATACTTTGCAAGGGACTTTAAATGCACAAGAGAGGTGTGCCATGCCAAACTATGTTTCTAGAGCTTCATTCTGGAATATTTATAGTGGTTCCCTTAAGGGCAAGTTCCACCTAAATGTATCTTTTAAATTAAGAGTACTCATAAAGAATAACATTAACATTTGATATAAAAGTTATGAAACTTTGTCTAGTGATACTTAGAAAGTGGAGCTGAATGAGTCAAGAGTTTTAGAGAAAATTCAATAGCTAATCGATCTACTGAGTTCTATTTTCTCTTTTTATTTTATTGATGTTTAAAACAATATATAATACACTGCATGAATTAGGAACATGCAATAACATTAACAAATTAAATCTTAAAAATCACTCAGGAATGTTATCGAATGGAGGCGATAGAAGAACCTAGACATGATATGACAACATTTACATTTCAAATATTCTCCAAGACAGCGAAATCCCTAAAAAGTTTAAATTGCCAATATGCTCATATTTTTTCTTTATGGTCTGTTTAAACACTGTACTTGATAATGTGAAATATGTCTCTAAATGGAAAAACATTAATGCAGGCTTTGTATATTTAACCTTACATGTAAATATTTTTACTGCAGTGTTACACTTTTTCTCCCGTATGATTCTACTGCTTCTTTCTCAGGAGGGTGTGTCCTTGTAAACGAATGATCTTTGCACTTGGCCTAATGAAAATACTGTCACAGTCCCAATGTGCAGATAGAAACTTCCTGATTATTGAAAGTGTCCTCCCACCTTAGAAAGTTGGTCAACATAAATCCAAATGGCAGATTCCAGAGCAGGATAACTGCACATAAAGCATACTACATTAAAAGTGTTTTTTTTTATTTTATTCTAAAAGCATATTTACAAATGGAGTTTTTCAAAATGGAATATTTAAAATATATAACACTGGTCTGTTTACTAAAACACTAGATAGAGACGATGTGGCCACTGCAAAGCATGTTTCTTTTTGTGATATTCTCTAAATATGGACAGGTTAGAGTGATTACAATCAATTCATATGTTTCTTGTAGAGTATTGAGATGATGTGGGCAATATTTGTTGTATGAAATCAAAATAAATAAATGTTCTGCAAACTAGTGAAAACAGTAGTTTGAGATATAAATTCAAAGACAGCATAAATTCTCAAATAATAGTTTAAAATTATATGGAGTAAAACATTTTGAAACATGCCAGGTTGGGGAATCTAAATAAGGAGTTTCTCAACATAAAGTCTAAAGGGTTTTACATGGACTCTAACATCAAATAGCATTCATGAGGAAGTTCAAATTGTACCATTTTTGTAATTCAGTGGTACCCTTGGGTTATTGTGTACAAAGATAAGAAAATGAGAAATTACTTAAAAAGTGTTAGATGTTACATATGATTTATTGACCTTTCTCCATGTATGTGTACTCATTAACAGAGTTAGTGAATGGAGAGCCCCACAATTAGCTTCTTTTTGCAGGCTCCAAATGGGTTACGAGTAACGGCCTTGAAAACTTTGTGATGGTTAAACCCTGAATTTACAGCCTCCCGAAGCCTTTGATCTTTCACTTTTGCAAGAGTTACGATGGTTAAAATCACAAATCGCTATTCAATTGCTCCAATTCCCCAAGTCCACAAATGTATTCACACCTGTAAATGGCAAATGAAGGAGAAAATCCTACGAGTGCTAGAGAGGACTCGCAAGGGGGTTAAACACCTGATCGTAGCACTGTAAATGCAAAAAAAAAAAAAAAATCAATACTGCACTGTAAATAACAGGGAAAGCAATTTAGGACATTATAATTAATTGCACAACAGTCTATCAGCCTGCAAATTGGCAGGAAATAAAATTTATTTTTATGTTTCATTGCAGGGTTATATCGTCCTCGGGAGTCAATGAGTTAATACATATCAGGCCACCCATTTCAAATCAATTCTGACTCTCCAAAATAGTATTCATGTGCCTTTACAAAGTATAAACACTGATGAAAAGTCACTATCTATTATATAAGATATAAGGATCCTATTTACTTCCCTAATGCATAAAGTTACACCACTCGTAAATGGTCAGTAATTTTATTTAACTATTCAATTCACTCATTTTTTCATGTTTGCGAGCAAGGATCAAATAATTGTAAGCAAGCCACTCAATCTACTCTAGAACAAGGTGATTCAATGATTCACTCTCAAAATGACTTATGACTCGCAACTTGTAATATTACTAGATTTCAGAAGAAATATTTACGTGCACTGAAGAGCAGCTGCAAATACTTTAAAAGCCATGCTGAGACCTGGCAAAAGCATTTAGACAGTGCAGTACTAAAAAAGCATGAAAAGACATGCAAATGTACAATTAACAAATATTCATTTAATTAATATTTTTGAGTTTGACATTTGGTAACATCAAATATTGGCAACAATACACCTCCACATAACATATATTAATTTCCAGGTATACATAGACCCCAGTACAGATGTTAATATAAATTAGGAAACCCATATGGCCTACAACAGATGCTCTAATGCATTAACTATTAAAGGGTAGACAAACCCTAAACAATACTCAGCAACAGTATTTATCCTCACCTCAACACAGTACTGAGATCGATCATGTACGTCAAACCCATGCCAAGATATGTCATCAACACTCTAACCTCTGGTGTTATACACTGGGGTTTGAGAAATATCATTATGGACAGCCTCTGGTCTTAAAGAAAGGAGTGCTTGGCACTGATTGTAGCTCAATGGGGGAAGCTAATCCATACTGACCATGCTTACCCAACTAAACACGGACAAGGTGTGCTTTGGTTCTATACCGCCTGGTGCAGCCTGGCCATGTAGCTCTTCATCTGTAGTTTATGTTACCTCGCCTCCCTCTAGAGCCTCATGTTGCCTAAGCCCACCATTGCCCGGTGGGAGGAGAAGCTGGTCATGAGGCTCTGCATAGCGTCCTGTTACCTCTGCATAAAGACTAGCATCTCCTCTGTAGTAGTCGTCATTGGTGGTGAAAGGAAGGAGGTCTGTCTCCTACTGGGCCTGGCATGGCTGTGGAAGGAGGCAGTGGTGTTAGTGCAGAGGAGCAGGTTGGATCTGTGGCGGTGGTCAAGGGCTTGGTGATAGTGGGGGGAAGGAGGGGCTAGTGTTGTAGGAGGTAGCAATGACTGGAAGTCTGTCCAGGAAGAGGAGTCGATCTGGAGGAGAAGGGGACCAGTGTAGTTGAATGCCAACCTCCTGTGGCTACATGGAGGAATTGGACCTCCTGGCAACTAAAATGAGAGAACAATAGTATATGAGTTAATAACATTGTAAGATCATTTGACCACTGTGTGTTCCTGTATATCGGACGTCATGATATTTTGAACATACTCTGCTGAAGTTGCTGTGCAGTGTGTCATACTAACCAATCTGTGACCATCCCTCAACAATAGGTTATCACATGCTGCCGAGACGTGGTCCGTGAAAGGCTACTATACAACACTGCCCTAGAGAGTTTGTATCTCCATACTCTGCAGTGGATGTTTTTTCACTTTAAATATATTTCTTTGTATTCCAAACAATTCTTCTGGCAGTTGGGGCTGAAATCTTTCTTGGTCTACCTGACCTTCGCTTGGTAGAAAGAGATCCTCAAACTTTTTAGCACAACTGTATGTGAGAGGATGATGGTGCATATAATATTCACCTTGCATGGTCGCTAGATCCTATTTGGTCACCAGGGTTTGGAGGTCCCATGACTGTTGCTGGGGTGATCAAGTCCCTCAACAACCTCTTCCAATCATTGAACTGGACAGTCACTGTGGGGCCACCACCTGTAGCTCTCACTGTTTTTGTCTCCACTGCGATCTTCCTCCTCACCATGGCCCGGCTTATGTCATAGTGATGCTTGACAGACCTCTTGTCAAAACCCTCTTCTTGGTTGGGCTTGAAAGGGTTTTTCTCCCCACCCACAGGACAGCTTTACTGGAGGCTAGGACAAGTTGCCACGCGTTAGACCAGGTTGCAGTTGGAGGACCAAGTTGCAGTATTCAGGAAACGTTACCAGGACAAGTTGCAAAAATAATAAACACCTTTCTTCTAAAAGGAAACACAACATGCACATGTGTCCCAAACAGAGCTTAAACTTTATTTTACCAGTCACATATTTATACACAAAAATCAAACATACAGTTCACACATTGTAGCTTCCTTTGAACTATCCCACGTGGGTCAAGATTAGCTCCATGGACTTGGAGACATCTTGTCTCCACTGCCAAAAGGTGCCAAGGAGCCTGGAGACCCTAGCTTATCAGTCGCCTTTGACAGGATTTGGGCACAGCAGGGGTTAGTTAACTATTGTGGGCATGGAGACAGATTACGTTCTACAGGTCGTATTTCTGCAGGCTTGAAATTTGCTATAATTACAAAGCGATTCAATTGAACAAGCCCTCAAGTTATGGGCCAAAAGCCAAAACCGTAAACTATACAATCATAAGAAGCATTTCAGAGCGTGATCATGATCAATTATGCAAGGCCGTAACTACCGATTTAGAAATAGCCAATAGTAAATTAGACCGTCATCATTACATCAGTAAAACGCGTCAATCAATTAGCATTTAGAGGTCCCATATGTGATCAGACTCCCAATTCAGCCATGTAAAAAATATTAAAAATGACTGAAGAAAATAGTCCATGTGGGTGGCCCTGAAGGAAATAGTCCATGTGGGTGGCCTGATTCCCAAGATTGATAAGACAAAATTGTTATTGTAAATGTGTGAGCTTGAGACTTTTGTGCAATTATCTCTAATGGCTTTCATTGCTTTCCCTATATTTTAAAGTGCAGTATTGATTGTTAATTTGCATTTACAGTGCTACGATCAGGTGTTTAACCCCCTTGCGAGTCCTGTCTGGTACCTGTAGGATTTTCTTCTATATATGCCATTTACGGGTGTGAAAACATTGAGAAATTGTAGCGATTGAATAGTGATTTACGATTTTAGCGATTGTAACTTTTGTAGGCTTGAAAGATCAAAAGCTTAGATGGGCTGTAAGTTAAGATTTTGACAACCGCAGGGATTTTCAGCCTGTAACCCGTAGATCGTTTGCGGCTCGCTAAAAGACGCCAGTTGAATAGCAAATTAGTTTACCAGCTCCATTATGAGCTCCAGTAACTTACAATTGCTCAATCTAATAGGGGCCATAGTGTCTAGGGCATGTGGACTGTGACTTTTACCCCATGTGTGAACTTCGGGATTAAGGGGTTACTATTACAGGATTACTCCTATCAGGGATCCATATATGCAAGGACCCTAATGGATGCTAGTGGGGTGGATTGGTATGCTAGGGGTACTTCTTGCAAGATGTGGTGTGTGGTAGAACCTTCTGGTATTAAGTGACTTTACTGCTGAGTGTACCGAGGCTGTACCCAATCTCACCTGAGATTAAGTACCTTTATTGTGTTGGAGGGGAGTCAACTAACTTTTTCAAGTGGGGCGAGGGGCACTTGCTTTTCAGGGCCAACCATGACTTCCATAAGAATTAATCTCCAATTAGAATCAATGGGGGTATCAATTACAAATTATTTGACATCGCTTGACCTCTGTTTGTTAAAACAAGTCTTGTTAAAACAAGTGTTTTAACTGCTGTTTTTACAGTCTTGTTAATTATACTTGATGGATTAATCGATGCTTTGAATTTCCCATTGAAACTTACAGAACCTAAATTACACCTGACCCAAGTTTGACCCCAGCCAGGGATATAGACAAGCCTGAAGACTGGGAAAAAGCTATGCATTGCAGTTTGCTTCTGGAATTACATATTGGTCACCCTAATAGTTGTCCTGCCCCCAAAATATTTTTGGGCCATTACAACTGGTACAAGATGAAACACATCCTGTACCTAAAATAAACTGTTAGAAAACACAGAAAATGATCCTGAGCCTAGTATGCTCCAATAATTTATAGAAATTGGCTCTAGGGCCCCAGGGTACATAACCTGGGCCACTAACCCAACATTAAACATCATCAAAAAATCCAAGAATCCAGGGGGTGATGAAACCTCACATGCCTGTTAGCAAAGTTTAGGACAATGGCCTCTGCTGCCATCTCACTCCAAGACCCTGCACTATGTGTGCCTATATCCCGGGAACATCCTTCCCTTCCTTTACCTCACCTCCTGACATTCCCTTCCCAAAACTCCCAATACTGTTACTCATAGCCCTCCCTCCTCCTTTCACTCCCTCCTCACTGCTCCCCACCCCCTCTCCCTATCTCCATCCTTCCACTCCTCTCCCTCTCTCTACTCCTCTCCCCCTGGCACCCCTCTCTCCTCTTCTCCCCTCCTTAATTCTCCCTCCATCATTAATTCCAAAAGTAAAATAAGGATAAATGAAAATAAAATGTATGTGTACTGTATATGTATATGATGAAAAATAAAAGTGTGGGGCTATTGGTTGTATGGGTAGTGTTGTATACATATATACTGTATAGGTATGTGTGTGTATTAATCTATATGTGTATTATTTATGTTTTATCAGTAAATAAAGTTTAAAGTAATTATTTAGGAAATAGATATAAGTAAAATAAGCCCAACCTATGCTCCAAACATTCAGAACTAATTCTCTCTCCCCCTCTCTCTGTCTCACAAAATATCTCTCCAAATCCTAGACCTGCGTTTTCAGTGGTAAGGTTCTACAACACTGTCAATGTTGGGGCAGAACACACTATGTCCCTGTCAATTAACTTGACGGTTGCCATTTTGTATTGGTTCCCATGGCAGTGTCTCAGCTAGAAGTTCAGTAAAATTGTGATGATTGGTGTAACTTTAAAAGCATCATGTAATCCTGCCCCTTGTATTTTACTCACTTGACATGGGTTTATGAGTTGCGAGTAAGCTAAATTTATGAAAAAATCACTCGCATTTAAAAAAAGGTGTCTTTGCATATTGCAAACGTGGAATTGAATAAGGCCCTAAGTATGTATCTAACACTTATTACCATACTTGTTCATCTGTTTGACTTCAGAATCTTCTATAGCTGCCTTGGTCTCTATCCTTCTGCAGTATAGCTAATACCTCCCCGTCATAATACACTCTTCTTTGGGCTTGAAAAGACCAAGTAAAATAATTCTACGGCAGCTTGTATAGGTTCTGTATCCCTGCACATATGACAACTTAACCAGATTCTAGGACAGGTTGGTGATTCTCAGGCCTAGTTACCAGGTTCCAGGACAAGTTGCTGTAAATCATATCTGATTAAAAAAACAATAAATGCCTACCCTTTAAATGAAACATGCATATGTGTCCCAAGCAGATCATAATATTTCTCAATACATATTTACATAAAGTTGTTCAACCAATCATCAATGGGTCATTTCCTTATGCAAACACAGGTTTCACATCCTATGCCCCTTTTGAACTACCCCACGTGGGCCAGGTCAGTCTCCAAGAACGCAGCGCCAGTCTGTCTAACTCCACACCTAGATGTCGAGGGGTCTACAGCCCCAGCTATCAGCTACCTCTGGGCAGGATTGAATAGGCGGTCCCCAGCTATGGCTAAGGTCAAATACTTTTTTTTTAAATAATAGCAATTTCCACTCAGTACCTTTTTTTTATAAAAATGTAATATCCTGTAATATTAATTATGTTTTCTGCTATATGCCTTTCTCTAGCAACTGCACAGACCTTGTATATACAGTAAATATTATTTTTAGTACTTTGTATGACATTTAAAATTCAAATTTGTCACCTTGAAGGTCCTTAAAGGACCAGCACTACAATGATAATTAACACCTCTCTGGCTTACGGAAAATCTTCCTGGCTACTAAGTTTTAGGTATTTTTTTCCACACCTGTATAGATATAGCTATATTTTTTTCTCAATCTATCTATCTATCTATCTATCTATCTATCTATCTATCTATCCATCTATCCGCCTGTTTTTTACCATATAATCTTAAATAGAATGTTTACACTGCCCTATGGGAGTTTTTGGCTGCAATATCATTACGATTATTGGCTTTATGAATGCTTTTGAGAACTAGATATGTGTTATTTATTGTGCTAGATGGGAATATTTATATCCTGGTTACTGCTGTGTTAACATTTGATACTTTTTAGCCTTGTATTGTGGTTATGTTGTTCTTTATTTCTATTTGATTGTTTTATTTTGTTATAATTTTGTAAAACATCACTTTCTGGTTTGTATTGAAAAAAAGCCATATGTTATTTTTAAGTCATAAATACCATGTATAGTTTTATTTCAAAAGACTCTGTCTTACCATGATTGCAAAAGCCACCTCATACTAAGCAACAGCAACATCAAATTTTGTCCAAGCACATGGAGCCTCATTCAATTTGGGGCTCGCAACTTATGGTCCTATTGAATTGGTCGAGCTTGCAAGTCCGCCCCAATAGCGCACATCGCAAACTATGCTCTCGATAGTAGCATTTGCAGGCTTGAACATGATCGCTGATGCAAAGCTTCAACTCATGGTTAGAAACAGCCAATGGAATGTGGGTCCCATCGTGACTCGTGCTTCAAGCCCGTATAACTTTGAAATCCAACCTCCTTTTTTCATTGAAGTTCTACGGGCCTGAACCACGAGTTCAAGTTTACTTCCAATTTGGAGGCTATGAGAGACTTTGCTGCCAGCAAGCCCTCTATCAAGAAGGCTTTTACTTCCAGTGTTAGGTCTTTGGGGAAAATGTGGAGAAGGGCCACTTCCTGCATTATTTTTATTTCCCTTTTAATTAAGTCTATAATGTGTTTGTTAATTTCTTCCCAAAATGTTTGAATAAGTGGGCAATCCCACCATTTATGATTGAAAGAGCCCACTTCCCCACATTCTCTCCAACAGAATCCATCACTTACTTGCCTCGTAATGTGTGACAACTTCAATGGATCAAGATACCATCTGTTGTATATCTTAGAATGTTATTCTCTATATTAAACATATTTTATATATTTTCCCGTAATCGAAAAGGATCTATACAAAGTTTCTAGTGAAATGTTGTTTTTGAGTTCCTTTTCCCATAACGTTTGTTTTTAGCTCATTTTCTCTTTTCTTAATCAATTTGTTTGAGTTAGATATCAAATGGTTTTTATTTTGATTTAAGATCAATTCTTTGAAAGGCATTAAGCTTCATGATTGCAACAAGTGGAAGTTTGAAAATTTTAAGTTTTCACATAAGGATTTATAGTGAAGCCATCCACCACTTAATTTAGCCCCCCAGTATTCTTATATCTTCATTTTTTAAAATCTCATTATTAAAGTATAAATCCCTGAGAGACACAATATTAACTTTCCTCATTCTTTTCAGCCATGGGAATCCCAAATAGTCAGCTAAAGTGTCTAGAGGGGTAATGGGGCTAGGGAAGGGCAACAGCTAGTACTTTCAATTTAATTTATACCATCTTTTTAAATTATTTTTTATTCCAGAAGATCCTATGACAGATTTTATTTTAGGAATTTTCTCTTGAAATATCCATAATTTTCTTCTTCTAGATTTATTAATTCCCTTTCTCTTTCTACCCATTCAATATTTGAGTGGCTATCATTTAGATTAATCATATGTGCTATCAGAGCTGCATCCTGGTAATCCTTTATGTTTGGATATCCCAAGTCTACTGTACCAAAGCTACGACTAAGGTCAGTTTTTTAAATTCTCATTTTCTTCTGCTCATGGATAAATGTATCTATTCTCCTCTGTAACATATTCATTATCAATAATAGCATCTCAAAAGGAATACATCTTTGTATAAAACCTATCTTTAGGAGTCATCTTGGTGGCACTCATTCTTCCCATCCAAGAGATTTTAAGTTCTTTCCATTTCTTAATTATTTCTTCCACATTTTTCATAACTCTTTTATAATTGATATTGGTAAATTCCTTTATTTCCCCATGTAAAATAATTCCCAAGTGTTCAATTGTTTCTTGCCATTTACCTCAAAATGTATATTTTAAACTTTTTAATTCTTGTTCTCCTATATTAAAAGCACAAAACTCAGATTTTTCTAATTTTAGTTTAAAATTGGAACTATTACTATATTCTGTGAAACATGAGAATAGATTTTCCAGAGAAGAGGATGGCTGTCCCATTGTTATTATGATATCATCCGCGAAGGCAGTAACGTTATGTTGTTTAGATCTTATTTCTATTCCTTAAATTTTTGATCATTATGAGTAATGGTTCAAATGTAAGTGCAAATATTGAGGGGGACAGGGGACATCCCTGTCTCGTCCCATTGCGGATACCAAACTCACTTGAGGTATAACTTATCCCTCTGACATAGGCGGCTGGGAATCCATATAAAGCACGTATGGCTTGAGTTCCAATTTTGCCAAATCCGAACCTGGATAATGTTAAGTCCATAAATCCCCAGCCGACCCTGTCAAAGGCCATTTCAGCATCCATACACAACAGGACAGATGGTATCTTTTTTCGCTTAATATAAAATATTAGATTGATTTCTTTACTCCATGTTCCATTGCCACCAATCTCCCCAACACGGAGCCCAATCTCCCCGCCAAGATTTTAGCATATATTTTGACATTCGTGTTGAGAAGAGAGATGGGATGAAAATGTTTGCATTCAGGTCATTCTAATTCTTCCTTTGGGATAGTCACAATTTCCGCCTTCAACACTTCTGGGGGATAACGCCTTCAGTTTTAATTTGATTAAGAGCATCTTTTAGTGGCTCCACTAGTTCTTCCTGGAGAAATCTATAGTACCAATTCCGAAAACTGTCCGGGCCAGGTGAAGAACCCAATTTTAATCCTGCTATAGTTTCTTGGACTTCCTTGGTTGAGCTAATTCATCTTCAGTTATCTTAGGTAAATCTACTTTGTCCAGAAATGTTATTATCTCGTCTTTAGTCGGAGCTGTAAATTCTTTTGTTGATTCTAGATTATATAATTGTTTATAATAGTTTGCAAAAGTTTCTCCAATTTCCTTGGATTTAGTTACGACCCTGTCTTTATACTTAAGTAAATCTATTCTTTTATTCATTAGCTTTTTAGTTCTTAATCTATTAGCTAGCATTTTGCCCGCTTTATTGCCGAATTGATATAGCTTTTTTTAGTGACCCATTTGGATTTATCATAGATATCTCTTGCTCAACTTTTTTAATCTTTAGCTTTAATAGTCTCACTTGTGTGGTTTTATCTAAGCTATTCTTCACTTTGTGATATAATTTGGCCAGTTTTAAGTATAGATTTTGTTTCCTCCAATGGTGTTGCTAACTGATCAGTAGGACTTTTACAAAGGTTTTATGCATAGCCCATATGATTACCTTCAATTTAATTGCATATTTTTTAAGTCTATCTTTTATCTTTAAATCTTGTACTAAATGTAAGTTCAATTTCCATGAAGATCTTTCCATTTGAAGTTGATTCTGTAGGATCTTAATGGACACTTGTCCATGATCAGACCAACTTATTGGATCTATTTCTGTTTCTACAATTTTTCCTAAGATTATTTCTGAAACTAATATATAATCAATTCTTACGAAAGTTTGGTGTCTGTTAGAATAGTGAGTGAAATCTCATTCCCTCACGTGGAAAGTCCTCCATGAGTCATAAAGTCTATTGTTTACTAAAAAAATTGATTTTTTTTTACAATTTTCTTTAACCTGGGAGTCCACGTTCAGATGTTTTTTGTGATTTCCTATCTATTTCTGCATTTAAGCAGAGATTGAGGTCTCCGCAGATTATTTGTTTATTATTTCCATATTTATTAACCATTTTCATCAATCTATTAAGAAAACGTATCTGGCTCGCATTCGGCACATAAGCATTCACTATCGTATATGTTTCTTCTTCTATTAACCCTAACCAAGTAATGAATCTACCATTTGGATCTTTTTTTACCAGTTCTTCTTTTAATTTTAGTTTTTATTAAAATATATTGTTGACACTCCCCTTTTTTTGTTTATATGTTGCATGTATACCTTCCCCCAAATTTTTCATCTTACAATATGGGATCTTCCCTGTAACCCAATGAGTTTCTTGGAAACACACTAAATCATATTGGCTATTATTATAATTCTTATTCATCAAATATCTCTTTAAAGGAATATTAAGCCTCTGGACCTTTGACTAGCTATATTGAGAGTCATGTTTTCCTCTTTTTATATCTCTCTTTATCCTTCTTCTTCCCCCAAACCTTCTTCTTCCCCCAAACCTAATATTTTTATGTTAAGACTAAGGGACAATCTCCTCATCTGTGATATCTGCATTTAGTATATCTAGTTCCTGAATAGAAATGTAAGGCAAATCATATCTATCTAAGAAATCTTGTAATACATAGCTGTTAACCCGAGAATGAGAGGAAATTATACCTTGGAAATACTTTAGAAAAGTATCCTCGAGGGTTCTAATTTGGTGAATCTGGGTCCGGATTTTTTTAGTCCGGAGTTTTCTCACTAACATTGGTGATGGTTTGTTTACTTGGGTATAACATTTGTGGTGTGTTTTTCATATGGCTTTTTCCGTTTTATTGGAGAGGATCCTGTCCAGTTCTAGCCAGACTTTCTTAACCTTTTGCCTGGTTGTACTGGAGAATTTAATATGATTATGTCTTTCTAGGGTTTATAGGTCCTTAAGTAATTTCGTCTCCCTCAGGCATTGATTTTCTTTATAGGTGGAAGATAATCTAATGAGGGTCCCTCTTATAAAGGCTTTATGGGTGAACCATATCCACCAATTCCCGTTTCAGGAATGTAATTCTGAGTAAAATAAATTTCAAGTTCTTCCACCACTTGTTTTTGGATTAAGGGATTGGACATTAAAATTTTATTTAATCTCCAATTAAACCTGGTTTTGAGACTAAGACCCACATCAAGTCTAATAGAAACTGTGGCATGGTCTGCCCATAAACAGAGAAGAATTTGGGATTTAGATGAATAATCAAAGAGTGTTGAATCAATCAGTAGAGCATCTATCCTGGAGTAGACGTTATGATTAGGATGGTGCCCCTTCCAAGCGTCAACCAACCCAAGCTTTTGTAAGAGAATGTTCATTTCTTGTCGTTTCTTGGAATATTGCCTATTAGGTATACTCTTGGATCTATCTAAATCTGGTTGTAATGCCAAATTGAGATCACCCCCTATGATAATTTTGCCTAACTCATGAGAGGCAAGTACATTGAGTAGCCTAATCAGGGAGTTGTGTGGGGAGTTAGTGGGTGAGTATAGATTCACCAAAGAGATTCTCATGCTTAGCACAGTCCCTGTAAGTTTTAGGTATTTCCCTTACTTGTCTATTTTTTTGTGTTAAAGTTTAACACAAGTTTAACACATTAATATGGCGGCTCCTGCCTTTCTAGTCTTTTGATTGCTAGTATAGTAATCGGCATGGGTGTAGGAACTGGGGGGTATGGAGAGGACAAATCCACTAAGATTTTTCTGTGTTTGTATGTATGTGTATATGAGCTATTTTATGGTCTGTGTATACTATGATATGTATCCCCCCAGAATTATTCTGGCTCCTTCACCCCAGGTAATTGGGGTAATCCATATGCAAGAAGGAGGGAACTTGATTGTTGGCAAAGTGGGTCTCCTGAAAAATCACTGAATGTTTATATTGTTTATAAAATATGAAGGCTTTTCTCTGGTTGAAGGTGAATTAAAACTCCTCACATTATGGGTTAAAACTGTGTACTTTATATCTGTCATGTGAGTTGCAAATAAGTATTTAAAATCTTATAATGGGTATTACCTGTTTGTAGCTCTTTAGGGTACTTTAAACTGCCGGAGATACTGATCCCTGGCACACACACTCCAATCACATGGTCACATACATTGTCTCGCTGGAAGTCGCTCAAAGGTGGGATAGATAGGGAGAAAAGGAACAGGGAAAACTTTAGAACAATAACATTAAAGACTGTCTTATTTTTTAGGATAACTTACAACCCTACAACGGGAGTTCAATTGTCCGTGGAAGAGGACTACATGTATGGTTCCTCTTTGACTCCCTAGAGGGAGAATACCATATAATAGTTTACACAAGTTAACATATAGCATTAATATAAAACCCATTTCGGTTAATCGTCTTAAGAGCATTGAAAGGGATCTCACCTACACGTAATAGTATATTTTCAAGTCAAAGGAAGTTAAAGTATTCACATAATGGCTTCCCTGGATTTCAAGGTTAGTACAATATTTTAATTCTGGCTTAGTTTCTCTTAGCTAAATTGTTCTGTGTACATTTAAGCTTAAGTGCTAGAGATAACCTATTAATCCAGGAGAGCTATCTTGTAGTTTCACAGCCTATATACATCATGAAATTCAACAAGCTCTGTCGAATGGAAAAACTTAAGGAATGCAAAAATGTGGAACTGAGCCACCAGTCCTCAATTTCTTGTCCTATAGGCTCTGGAGGGTACTAGCGCCGTCAGAGATAAGAAGCGACAATCATCTGATCTTTAGAGAGCCTAAACCCCTATATGTGTAACTGAGTCAGTTTTTGGCTTAGGTCCCTCAACAAACAATCCACTAAAGTCTCTCTCTATATTTCACCGAATAATCTTATGGTATTTCCCCCTGAAATATTTAAGCCTGTTCAGTTTCCAGGCAATTTTCTTGGTCGCTTGCTCTTGAAGGTCTCTGTCAAGATTTGGCTTGGGATAGTCAGTTGCATGGGTTTTGAATGCTTATCTTGTTCATCTTACACTAATGATTAAAGGCAAATTAGCAATTTACAATGCTCTTTTGGAGAGCGAACTTTGTAGGTTGAACCCTTATATTGAAATATTAGTGTGAATAGGAATCCCCATCGATAAGGGATCTTCTGTATGATTAGTGCTTGCATGGTAGGTTTCATGGTCTTGCCTTTGTCCAGAGTAACCCGGAGACAGACCATATAGGCTTGGAGAGGGGCTCCATCTGCACTCTTGATTTCAGACATTTTTCTAGAAGCGGTGAGAACTAGATCCCTGTTTTTTTGTTTTATAAACCTGATGATAACATCCTTGGGCAGGTTTTGGTCATTGGCAGAGCCTAGAGCTCTATGGGCTTTCTCGATCTCCCAACTGTTTTCTGGATGCTTGTGTAATATTGTGCTTATCACCACTTGTATGTACTGCATCAAGTCCAGGATAGATTTGGTGATACCTCTAATTCTTATGTTATATCTGTGGGACCTTGTTTTCCTTCCAAAATCACTGATCCTGGAGGTGTTTTGTAAAATCTCCTGTCTATCATGGTCTTAGGTCTCTATTATGTAAACTATAGTCTCCTCTAGTTGCTGTGTCCTCTGGCCCAGTGAAAACAGGTCTTTGCTGAGGCCATCTACCGCCTAATTAATGTGTTCACATTAACTCATCCGTTCAATTTTAGCTAAAGAACGCTCTGAAAAGTCCATGTGTTAAGACAGTTGTCATCATTATCTTAGATTTCCCCATTTTAGAAGGATGTTTTAGACTTTAAGTTGGAGCGAGAATTTTAGGACTCAAAGCTGGTGGTCTTAGGTGATTTGTTTATAAATTATGTCATTCCAATGACATTTGGCATTAAGCATCTTATGTATATGTTTGCAAGAAGCCCCTTCTATTTTGCAGGTTAAGTCTTTATTTTTGAACAGCTTGTAATCACTTAATTGTTTACACAGTTAAGCTTGCTAATATACTGTATATACTCCTGTAGAAAAGCTTAGTTAGCCACAAGGAGGCAGTGTTACATTACTTATGTTTAATTTCACTCAGGTAAGCCTGATTGTGTATTTTGCTGCCTTTTGAATTTTTTTAAGAACTTGACATTACAGCACAGCTTGACCATGTCTGGGGTGAACCTTGGTAAATGGTTCCTAACTGCCAGGAACTAGGTTGGGCCACATGTAAAGTGGAAGCTTGAACCAGACATCTGGGAAAATGGCAACCACACAGTAGGAGGTTAGGGTAATTTGACTTACCAGGACTAGATACATATCCAGGGGGTCACAAAAGCTAGTCCTAGCCAGACTTGAAGTCACTAGTCTCCATGTTAATTTTCATGGACCATTGGAGCAGCTAAAATTTTCCAGTTTGGAATTTCTGGGGTTGGCCAAACCCTGTAACTACGGACTAATTGAAGAGTCAAATACTTTTGCCTCCAACAACTGTGTATCATTCCAAGGGAGGGGAGTCCGAGTGTCTATTTGCTTCTGTTAATATTTATACCCCACATTGTTCTGCCCATGTTAAATACTCCCAGTCTTTAAAGACACACACACAAATAAAGAAATGTCTATTAGTAGTTATTCCATTTTTACATATTAAAATTGTCAAAGCACAAACAGCATATCTGAGACTAGTGACTGACGCATTTCACCTGCCATAATTCTTTATTATAAACCTTTTTGACCCATTTACCAAAACTTGAAGGGATGGTGTAAAAGTACTTCCTTAGTCATTTTTATTAGTATTTTAAGTTAAATGCTTAGCAATTTTTAATTTTGCATTGTAATTAAATACACTACAATATAGGCCCCAACTTTATATTCAACCTATTTTTTTTTTTTTCAAGGCTGTTTATTTTTGAGAAAACCCGCAAAATACAGAATTATGAAAATGAATGCCAATACTGTTCTAGTCCTGGTGGATGGCCTGATATGTTTTAACTCATTGATGCCCAAGATTGATTTGACCCCAAAATGAAACATAAAAATAAATCTTATATACTGCCGATTTGCGTGCTTGTTGTTCAATTAATTCTATTGTCTTTCATCGCTACCCCCATTATTTACATTGCAGTATTGATTTTTTTTATTTTTAAAAAATGTAACACATGTTTTTTTCTGGTGACACATAGGTGTTTAAATAGTGTGTGAGGTTAAGAAAATATGTTTACTTTATATATATATATATATATATATATATATATATATATATATATATATATATATATATATATATATATATATGTAAGAAAGCATAACACAATTGAATGGAAATAAAGATAAAATTGTATTTGTAATTACTTATTTATCAGTTATACTACTCTTTGTAAAACTGCATCAAATACACTTTCTGCAAATAAACTGTGTGTAATTTTACAATTAAGTAATTGAATCTAATAACTTATTTCTAGCAAATGTTAATGAGACAATACAGTAATTTGACTAATAATTTGTTTTGTTTTATTTTGATTTTTATATTTCTAAAAATTATCAACTCAACATCAAACTTTAGTCCTATTTTTCATATCTAAAAATGTATTCTTGTGTGTTTCTACAGATAACCACTGGAGAAGCAAAGAAACAAGACTGACGGTACTGAATAAAACATTAGAAGATGATGCTTTCTTACATCTCCATGCAAATGATTCTCATTTTCCTTGTTCTTCAAGGTAATGCAAACCTATGATCACTTATATCTTAATATTATATCTTAACTAGCGACTTGCCCGTCAATAAAACGGGGCAATAAAATTGTAAGGCAGGTAATGCTATTTGCCACAGACATAAATTTTTTGGGTGGTCTGAGATCCTTCGGTGCTCATTGCGAGCATTGCGCTGAGCGCCTTTGGCACTCATTGCGAGCCTCTTGGTTGTGGTAGTTTTTTTTGTCAGAGGCGCTTTTGCTGTCATTGTAAGGTCGGCGCTTATCTGCTTTTTGCGCTTATTGCAAGGCTGTCTCCTGGTGTAGTTTGTGTGCTATAAGCAGCATTGACGCTCGTTGTGAGGCGCACAGTGAATGGCTTTTGCATTTATTGCGATAGTGTTTTTTTTTGTGTATATGTAGTTTTTTATGCTAATTAAATAAGTAATAAATGAATACATTAATATACTTTACCTATTTGTAATTAATATATGCAGGAAGCATTGTGCTGAAGAGCTGACAATCTGTTTTGATGTTCCTGCAGCATACAATGTAGATTTTCACTGTTGTGGAGCTGAGGTGTAAGTGTCAGCAATGTGTGCAGTGTGTAGTGTAAATAGGCTGCGTGAGCGAGCATTCTGTAAGTTAGTGTTGTAAAATGGCGGCGAATGTGTATGTGGTACGCGGGTGTGGATAATTTAGTATCCTTGCTAAAAGTGTATCTTGTACTTCATACGGCTTTTTTGAAAAGCTGTATGTGCTTGGTGGTGTTTTGCGGCTTTAGGGTTGTATAGCCTCGTTTTCGTTTTTTGGGTGGCAATTTTTTCTCTTGATTCAGGGATTTTCGAGTGTCTAAAGTCGGTAAATTGGACTTAAATTGAGGTGTAACTTCACTTGCAGAGGTCATGGGTGCCTCCCCCTTTGCTGTGGGTAAGGTTTTTATGTTATTTTTTTGTGTATTTATTGTTTATTTTATGTTTTCCACTGCAGTTCGGCTGTTAAGGTCGTATTTTTGGGAATTCGTAATGGTTTCTTTTCTAAGTCCCGCGGCTCGTATTTTTTTAGTGTAAGTCTGTAAATTTTTATTTCTAAGTCCTGCGGCTCGTATTCAGTCATTGCTTGTATGATGTTTTTTTCAAAGTCCCGCTTCTGCTGGCGTTTGTAACCACTTGTGATGCACGATAAAGCCCTCGGCTCATTGCAGCCGACGTTGGAGCCTCCACCTTCGGCAAATGCGGCCCCTCGCATGTCAAAAACTGTGTAAAACATTCTCGACCATCTGTACATTAAAGGAACTGTACAATGTTTTTTTCTCCGTCATGAAATACATCTAAAATTAAGCTGTTCATATGCACCCTAAAACTGCCTCATGAAAAAGCTAGGTCCAAATGATTTTCGTTTTCTGCTTCTGCCACATCCCCTTTAAAGTGAGAATATTTTTGGGGACGCAAAATCAGAGATTATGACGTGTCTAAGGTGGGAAATAATTTTACTGGGATTTTTACTTTAAATAAGATTTGGTAAAATAAAGAGGTTGCATGTACAGTTGTCTTCCTTATCGAGAATCCAGAGGGTTTGGAATGAATTTATCTTCAATGTATCAAAATAATTCACAGAAGTAGCAAAGGAAAGATATACATTAGTCAACTTTAATAGAATAATCAAGGAAAAGTATACCTTTCCTTGAACATATTATTCATTCATAATGCACTACAAGTAGGTAATTAAGGCTCTGAGTGAAAATATTCCTACCCATATTGAGTAGAGTCAGGTCTATGAATCCTTACCCCTTGTAAGCATAAAAGTAAGATTGGTCTCTTGTCCTTAGTGGAACTTATTTGTATGGGAGAGAAGAATAATTGGATCATCAATATCTTACTCATAATTGAAGAGCAGATGTTTTCCCTCTTTATTTGTTTAGTAAGTATTCAACTTTACTCACGTAACATAACTCTATTCATTAGCTCCAATAAACATAAATCTTTATAAAGTGAACTTGCAAAACACCAAGTTATTACATTCCACAAATAAATATAACCACTGGGAATATGATAAATCATAAGCCCTGAGTGTCTGTTCTATGGATATTTTTAAAATCAATATACTGGAATGATTTATGAGCTATTTGAAGTTTATCTGGAAGTCACTCTGCTCAAAATTTGAAAATGACTCATGGCATCTTCAAACCCCTCATGAAGGCAGGAAAATGCATCCAATAAGTCTGGATTACTCAAATCTGATGCAATTAAGAAAATATCTCCACCTACGACTCACTACCCCTATGAGCCTGGGTATCCCCTGAGACCTCTCCTTAAAACCAGAAGACCATCTTGCCCTAACCACTTGTGCTTTGGGGTGGGGTATCCATTAACTTCATGGAGGATCCTATAGACACAATGGCTCCTAAACAAAACCAATAACAATGGGGATATCTATTGACCACAATGGTATTAAAAAGTATAACCATGTGACCCCTATGGCACCAAGCTACCATCATAGGGATCCTCATGGACCCCATTGACCCTACCCTGACCATATCATTATGGACCCCCATTGTAGAATATGGTACATGGGACAAAATAGGATCCCCTATGGTAGTAGTAAGTGATCCATGATGGTCCTTAAGGGGTAGTGTCAGGGCCTACAGTGGTTCTTGTGGACCTATGGTAGGGGTTTAGATACCATTGGGGTTTAGGTATCATAGTATATGGGTTTTAGTATAGCTTACTATTCCCTTCTGGATCGCTACCTTGTTATGGTGAAGAGGCTTGTGTACCAAGATGGGCAGGTCATAGCAGAGAGGTCAGATAAATTGTGTCCCACTGGAGAAGGAACTGGCTACCCACTCTAGTAACTTTGACATGAATTGGATTTAACATATTTATTAATGACATTGAAGTAGGACTCGAATGTAGTGTCTCCATTTTTGCTGATGACACTAAGTTGTGCAAGGTAATAAAATCAGATAATGATGTACTTTCCCTACAAAAGGATTTGCATAAATTAGAGAAATGGGTGGCTAAATGGCAGATGAGATTTAATACAAATAAATGTAAGATTATGCATTTTGGAAGGAACAATAGCCAAGCAATCTATAATCTTAATGGAGCAAATCTAGGGGTATCAGATATTGAAAGGGATTTTGGAGTACTAGTGGACAACCACCTAGGTAACAGCGCTCAAAGCCAAGCAGCGGCTGCAAAGGCAAATAAAATATTAGCATGTATTAGGAAGGGTATAGAAGCCAGGGAAGAAGATATAATTCTGCCACTATACAAATCTCTAGTACGTCCTCATTTGGAATATGGAGTACAATTTTGGGCACCACTTCATAAAAAAGACATTTTAGAGCTGGAAAAAGTACAGAGAAGGGCTACAAAACAAGTAAGGGGAATGGAGGTGCTAAGTTATGAAGAAAGACTAACCAAATTAAACTTATTTTCGCTAGAAAAAAAGGTGTCTACGAGGAGATATGATTACCTTATTTAAATACATCCAGGGTCAATATAAGGCTTTGTCAAGTGAACTTTTTGTAGCAAGAGATTTTCAACTGACAAGAGGACATCCTTTGAGGTTAGAGGAAAAAAGATTTCACCTTAAACAAAGAAAAGGGTTCTTCACAGTTAGGGTGGTTAAACTGTGGAATTCTCTACCAAAGGAGGTGGTGACAGCAAATTTGATAGACAACTTCAAAAAGGGGTTAGATATATTTTTGAATAAAGAGGGCATTCAAGGCTATCCTAGATAACTAGCAAAGGAATATTGATCCAGGGAGAAATTTGATCGCCAGTTTCTGGGGTCAGGAAGGAATTTTGCTTTTTTTTTCTTTCCCTTATGAGACAATTGGCAAAGTTTCAATGTTTTTTTTTTTCTGTTTGCCTTCCTCTGGATCAAATAACAATTAACAAATAATAATAAATAGTCCACATTAAAAAGATCAATAGAGATCTAAAAAGGTTGAACTTGATGGACTAACTCTTTATTTATCCTCCAATACTATACTATTTTTTTTTTTTTTCAAACATCTTTTTATTAAATGGAGTTTGCGTCAGAACATAAGTGGATTAATACATTTCAACCATTGGTGAGCAAATATATGCAATGTTCATAGTAGCCATACTTATTGCATCATATTTATCTAGTACATATAGGAATTCCTTTATAATTGTTGTGCTTGGAATTGTACCACATTGCTTAACATCACCTAGATATCCTTTGGTGTTCTCCAAATGTTTTTTTTTTTCCCCTTTTATATTGTCTTCTAACATTTTATTCTTTACACAAGTTAAAACAAAAATACAATCAATTATCCACTGGGGAGAGAGGGGGGGGGGGAGAAAGGGTAGATGGGGAAATAGCACACTCACCGTCTCGAGTAACACTGGTCGCAAGTATGCTCTGGGGCCCCATCTGTCACCCCCGCGGCCCTCCGGCCCATCCCCACCCCGAGGCTGGGGTCTGAGCTAAACTGTGGCACTATGTGGGGAGTCCAGCCAGAGAGACCAGATATCCAGAAAGCTAGGATAGCTGTGTTGCATGTAATGTGTAAATTTTTAATTAATCATTATAAAGTTTATCCTGGTAATGACATCATTTAAATTTAGTGTAGGGGTTCTCCAGTGTCTGGCAATAGTATGCTTAGTGGCTAAAGTAAAATACTGTAAGAGTGCATTACACTTGGGGGATATGTTCTCTGCCTTCCCTCCTAACAGGCAAACCTCTATTGTGGGTGTTAGTGGGCTATGTATTAGTTGTGAAAATAGTTGGAACACGTTCCCCCAGAGAGCTTGTGCCTTTGTGCAGTGCCACCAAATGTGGCTAAAATCTCCTGTAGCTTGGCAGCCCCTAAAGCAAAGTTTATTTATCGTCGGGTTAATTTTGTGCATTCTGGATGGGGTGAGATAGGTTCTGTGGAGGACTTTGATTGAGACCTCTAGTAGGCTATGGGTAAGTGAGCCCTTGGTCAGATTTCGGCTAATCCTATGCCAAGTTTCTATAGTCAGTTCCCTGCCTAGGTCTTGTTCCCAGTGTGCCATACAGGCGTGTTTCTGTTTTTGTTTGGTATTGTTAAAGCTGGAATACAAGAGACCCAGGGTGCCTCTAGAGTTGGAAATATTCTTACAAATTGTTGATAGCCAGCACTGTTTTGGTGGGCCCCAGTCTTTTGTCAGGGATTCTAACCAATGTCTGATTTTCCTATAATTCCATAGTTCCCCTGTTGGTATGTTAAAGTTAGTGACCAGTTGTTCGTGATTTACCACTCTATCGTCGTGATACCACGCCCCTATTCTGTTAAGGTCACTAGAGAGCCACCACCTTTTTGAGATTGAGCTCAAGGTCGTCTCAAAGTCTGGGAAAGATTTTATAGAAGTCATAGGGGTGATTGGTGGCGCTAGTTGGTGTTTGGTACAAGCCCAGGTCCACGCCGATGCCGTGAGTTTGATCATCGGGTTGGTGAGGTACTTTTTGTTTTTGATTTTATGAATCCCCAGGTCCCAGATCAACATGTCCCAGGAGTGGGGTTAAAGTTCCCAGTTCTCCATAAAGACCCATATGGGTTGATGTGTCTTTGTGTGGGTTAATGGCAGGAAGGCCAACTGGGCTGCTTTGTAGTAAAGCCTGAGGTTTGGGCAGGATAATCCCCCTTGGTTTTTGTGCTTATACATCATCTGCCTAGCAATCCGCGGGGCTTTATTGCTCCAAATAAATTTAAATATCATATTCTGCAATCTGTCTAGATCTTTGAGATCTAGCGGTAGGGGAAGGGTCCTGAAAAGGTACAATATTTTGGGCAGAATATTCATCTTGATGGCTGTGATGCGGCCCGTCCATGATATGTTTAGCTTTGACCAGCTTTGTATATTCTTTGTTAATTTCTGAAGCAATGGGGGGTAGTTTGCTTTGTATATTCCCGCTACCCTCCTTGTAATATTTGATTGATGTTTTTGGCCAGGAAAAGTTATAAGTCCTTTCCAATTCTGTAAGATCTGTCAATGGTATTCCTACATCTAAGGCCTCGGTTTTCTCCAGGTTAATTTTTAGCCCCGATATCTCCCCAAAGTCACGTAATACCATCAGCAAGGCCGGGATCGAGCTCTTGGGATATGTCAGAGTGCATAGGAGGTCATCCACAAACAGGGAGCATTTGAGGTCTTGGAGGCCGATTCTCAGGCCCCTTATGTTTGCGGTGCATCTGATTTTTTTGGGCCAAAGGTTCCATGGCCAGCGCAAAGAGTAATGGAGACAGGGGGCACCCCTGTCTTGTTCCTCTCCGTATGTCTATAGTCTCCCTGTTTGGCCCTGGTAGTTTTAAAGCCGCCTGGGGCAGATGATAATAAGAGCGTAGCAGATTTATGAAGCGTCCTTTGAAGCCAAATTTGGCCAGTGTCGCGTGTAAGTAGGGCCACTCTACCGTGTCAAAGGCCTTTTAAATGTCAAGGGCCAAGACACAAAGCGGGATACCATCTTTTTGCGCTAGATGTAGTACATTTAAAGTTCGTCTAAGATTGTCTGCTACTTGTCTGAATGGGATAAAGCCCGTCTGGTCTTTATGTACTAGTTCCGGTAGGAACTTGGAGATCCTGTCCGCCATTATCTTTGCTAGCATCTTAACATCGCCGTTTAGGAGGGATATTGGGCGGTAGTTTTTGGCCTCCAGGGGGTTACTGCCCTCCTTAGGGAACACCACCAAGTCAGCCCTATTGAGTTCAGGTGGCATGGCTTCTCCATTCAGAATGGACTATTAATAATTATTTAACCAATAATTTAATTAATAACTATTCCGCATATTGCAGATCAGAGGAGATCTTAACAGGTTGAACTTGATGGACTGAAAGTCTTTTTTCAACCTTAATTACTATGTAACTATGTAACTATGTAACTATGATTGGCACAACCGGACACAAGATGTGCCTGGAGTGCTGCAGTCCACAGGGTCATGGAGAGTCAGACTTGACTGAATGACTAAACAACAACAGCAATAGTTTACCATGAAGGACCCCCATGGTAATGGGTTCATTTGTGGTACCATAATTATCCATTATTATTATTATATTTGTTGATTCCATGGATTCCACTGTCTATATTTTCAAAATATGTGTTTATTATTATCAATTGTTTTTGAAACATTTGCAAATGTGATATTTACCACCAAATACATCCGAAATATGTAAATACAAATATAGGTGCTTATTTTTAGAAGAGCTTTATTCTAGAGCTTCCAAATTATATCACATATAATAGTTGTCAAACAAGGAAACGTCGCCACGCTTTGCAAGCTCGCAAATGTGGACCCCCGCAAAGGTCATATGAAGATCATAAGCTTCTTTAAACAAATGTATTTTTAGTGAGGTTTTTAAGGGTTTGAAACAGGAAGATAGTCTAATGGAGTGAGGCAAGGAAGTCCAAAAAAATAGGGACAACACATGAAAAATTCTGAAAGCAGGAGTGAGAGGAGGTGATAAGAGAGGAAGAAAGAAGAAGGTTGTTAGCAGAACAAAGAGGACAAGTGTGGAGTATTTTGAGACAAGAGCAGAGATATAATGAGGTGCACTGTTGTTGAGAGCTTTATTCGTTAGAGACATTATTTCAAATTGTATTTTTGATTGACAGAGAGTTGAATATGGTAGATGAGTCTAGCGGAGCCATTCATTATGAATTGGAGTGGAGAGAGACGGGGATGGGGAGGCCAGCAAGGAGCGAGTTACAGTAGTCTTGACACATATTTGTAATTCTATAAGCAAAGTTATACCTGAAACTTTACCTTTAATACGTTCATTGTTTTTCAAGGAATCATGTTTGTAGTTGTGATTGTATTTTTCTCTTGTGTTGAATTAACATTTATTATAATCCTTTGTTTTAGGGTTTTTTCCACATTCAGCATGTGAAGAATGGTCTTTTACATTCCCAAGCTCCATCCAAGCATTGAAGGGTTCCTGTGTGGAGATTCCCTGCTTGTTCACAAGCCCCACGGATTATAAAGAATTCAGCTTGATTTGGTACTTGTACAGAAGAACGAATTACCCTGAAGTATTCAATAGTAGAGATCAGTCTAATGTGCTGGCAGACTATAGAGGACGCACCTCTCTGGTGAGGAATGAACCAAACAGCTGCACCTTGAGGATTAATGATGTTACAAAAGAAGAAGCATATTATGCAGGAATAAGTGAAAGTATAAACTCTTGGCATCTTAGTGTCGATAAAGTGGTTACAGTCCAAGTCACAGGTAAAATGCTGCAAGAAATAAAAATGGTAAATAGACAGAGACTACTTCTGAATAGTTCATGACTATAAAAGGGTGTAAAACAGTAATTAAGGATAAATTAGTCTGGGGAAAATGTATCTGAGAAGCGATTATTTTTAGGATGCTGCACACAGAAGCAGTGATTCCCACTCCATCATAGAAAGGCACACTTTATCAGAATGAGGCACTCGCATGAAGAGTGTCTTAAAGTGACAGAGAACTGTCACTTGCTTTGACTTAGGATTTTTATTTACTATGATGTGCTACAAAATCAAAAATAAAGCAACAATTTTAATGAATACTTTAAGGCACTCTTTGTTGATGACCACTGATGTGCCTTGTTGGCAAACGATAGAAAAGATTTGTCGCCATGCTATCAGATTTCCAATTTTCTTTATTCATTTTAAAATTAAAAGTCAAAAGTGTTACTGAAAAATTCCTGCAATCCCGCAAACTATTTTAATTTCAACTTCAAACTAAAGCAAAAATAAAATGCAATTATTGATTGTGGCAAAGTGTGTTCAAATTTCCCTCGATTAATCCAACGTTATTGCTATATTTACGCATTAATATAAGCAATTTGAAAAGGAATTGATGACGCATTAATGAATTTCCGTTAAGTATTTTCCGCTAAGTTTTCTGCCAGTAAGCTGTTACACCATGAGAATGTAAAAAACAATATTTCAGTGCTAAGGATTGTACTTTCCTCATGAACCTACCAGTGTTAAATGACTAATCACTAACTCAAATTCTAAGAATCTCAAACTCCATGTCTTCAAATTCACCAAAAGGCCAGGATATAAGGATATGTCAACCCAGTCGCAGTTACCTATATAAATATGACACAGAACATTGACATTGTCTTTGCTTAAGCAACGGAGGCCTTACATTCTTGAGTTCAAAAAGCCCTATCACAAGTTTCAAGATTCTTCTGCCACTGGGCTTGAAGTGTAATTGAAGGATATTATGATAATGTCTGTATGGATAAAACGTGTATAAACCAGATTAAAATACATAACGATGAGTCGGAATGGGGCTGGGGACCAGTATAATGTAATTTTCCATTCATTTAGGAAACAATTCTTCCGACCAGGTTAAAGAAGAGTTCTTTTCAAAGATCAACAATTGGAGTAAGGCGGTTCCAAACATTTCAGTGCTATTGAGAAACTGTAGCTTATGGGAGCCCATAATGTAGCCCGTACACTAATTTGATATTCAATTGGCGTCTTTTTGCGGGCCCCAAATCATCTACGGGTTACGGGCTGAAATCTCCCAGCAGTTGTTACAACCCTAACTTATGCCCCATCTAAGCCTTTGATCTTTCACGTCTGCAAGAGTTATGATTGCTAAAATCACAAATCGCAATTCAATTGCTACAATTCCGCAAGCCTGCAAATTATTACACACCCGTATACGGAAAATGTAGAAAAAACTCAGACATGTCCGTAGCACTGTAAATGCGAATAAATCTGATGGGGAAAGAGATGAAAGGCATTAGATTTAAATACACAACAGTCTCAAGCTCGCAAATTGACAATAAAAAATAATTTAGATTTGTGTTTCATTTCGGGGTTATATCAATCTTCGGAATCAATGAGTTAATACATATCAGGCCACCCATATGGACTAGAACAGTATTGGCATTCATTTTTATTATTTTATATTTTGCGTGTTTGCGAGTCTGATAGCATATCGGACCTCTAAACGCTCATTGATTGACATGTAACCTCCATTTTATACTGCCGTAATGATGACGGTCTCATTTTCTATTGACTCCTTCTAAATGGGTAGTTACGGGCTTGTTTACTTGATCATGTTCACGCTCTGAAATGCTACATACGATTTGCATGGTTTACGGTTTCAGCTATTTGCCTGTAACTTGCAGGCTTGTTCAATTGAATTGCTCCGTAATTGTAGTTCAAGCCCACAACAAGCCTGCAGACATATGGCCTGTATAGCGTCAGTTGCGACCTTACAATTGAATGAGGCCCTAAGCATTTATATATATATACTAGCGACTTGCCCGTCAAAAAATGACGGCAATAAAATTGTAAGGCAGGTAATGCTGTATGGTCGAGACATTAATTTTGTTGGTGGTCCGAGATCCTTCGGCGCTCATTGCGAGCCTCAAGCTGAGCACCTTTGGCGCTCATCGCGTGGCTCAAAATGAGCGCCTTCGGCCTTCGGCGCTCATTGCGAGGCTGTTGTTTTTTTTTTTCTGATAGGTGTGCTTATTGCAAGGCTTTGTGTGCTATGAGCAGCATTGGCACTCGTTGTGAGTCGCGCGGTGAATGGCTTTTGTATTTATTGTGAGTGTATTTTTTTTTGTGTATATGTTTTTTTGTATGCTAATTAAATAATTAATAAATTAATATACTTTACCAGTTTGGAAGTAATATATGCAGGAAGCATTGTGTTGAAGAGCTGACGATCTGTTCCTGCAGGTTTGGAGTGTTGTGGAGCTGAGGTGTAAGTGTCAGCAATGTGTGCAGTGTGTAGTGTAAATAGCCTGCGTGCGTGAGGGAAAGCAGTTAGTTTAGCTGTGTAATTCCGCATTGAGTAAGTTAGTGTTGTAAAATGCCGGCGTATGTGGTACGCGGGTGTGGATGATTTAGCGTCCTTGCTAAAAGTGTATCTTGGGCATCGTACAACATTTTTGAAAAGCCGTATGTGCTTGGTGTTGTTTTGAGGCTCTAGGGTCCTGTAGCCTCGTTTTCGTTTTTTTCGGTGGCCATTTTTTCTCTCGCTTTGGGGATTTTCGTGTATCTAAACTCTGGAATTTGGACTTAAATTGAGGTGTAACTTCACTTGCAGAGGTCCTGGGTGCCCCCCTTGCTGTGGGTAAGCTTTTTATGTATATTTTGTGTGTATTTATTGTGTTTTCAATGTTTTCAGGTGCGCGCAGTTCGGCCCTTAAGGTCTTATTTTTGCGAGGTCGTAATGTTTTTTTTTCTAAGTCCTGCATCTCATATTTTTTTATGCTAAGTCCGTAAATTTTCTGTTCTAAGTCCCGCGGTTCTTATTTTTTGTGTAAGTTCGTAAATAGTGATGGCGTGTTAGATATATTTTGGTAAAGTGCCGCTTGTGTGGGTGTTTGTAACCGCGTGTGAGGCGCCGTAGAGCCTCCTCCTCCGCAAAGGCAGCCCCTCGCTTCACGAGGGTCCGCATTTGTGGACCAAACTGCGTCCCTCGCTTCAACTATTAAAAGGGATACAACATTTTTTCCAAAACTTTATTTTTCTTTCTGATATTTCTTTTGAAGAGAATTTCAGGTACTGTAGTTGTTTTTCACACAACCTTTCCCGTCCTACACCAACTCAATTGTACTCTCTTTTTCTTCTGACTACATCATCGAGGCAAATTACATCAGTCAAAGCTAATTTAATTCTTAAACAACTTTAGGCAAACAAATACATAGCAAAAAGCCCCTGTGGAGACCTTGGATTGTTTTTAATTTTCATCATTTTTTTTTATTTTTTTAAACAGACATATAAAACAATCATAAAACAATCATAAAAAAAGTCATAACATTTCATACTGAATTAATTGTCATAATTTCTAAGACTTATGATTCACTGTTACTCAAAACATTTTGTGACATTCTCACTCCCTAAATCATAAATAAATTAATCTGAATCCAACCTTGTCCTATGTAACGGATTGACGTTTCGTCTTTAATATATTTTATAAACAATTTTTTGTTTTTTACTTTTTCACACTTTAATTCACAAAATACAAAACATCATGTCTCCCATAGAGAATAAAGAACACATCGAAAGTAATAATTTAAGCTCTTCTTTCAGACTTTCCAGGTACACCATTGCTAACACAGTTTGGGATTTTAACTGAAGGAATTCCTGTTATAATATCCTGCTCTGCAAAACACACATGTGCTTCTAATCCTCCTTCTTTGGAATGGAATAAGGATGGTCATAATATAAGGGTGCAGCATGAAGATCTAACAGGAGGATATTGGAATATTTTATCAGAAATTAATTATGTTCCTATCTATCAAGATCATAAAACACAGTTGTGCTGTACCTCCCTTTATCCAAATGGCCAAAGAAAACATAAGGGATTTACCTTAAATATTAAATGTAAGTAATTAAAATATTTTTCCTTTCCTTGTACTATTTTATTTTAAGCATGGTAAATAATGGTTTCTGATTTGTTTTATAATCTACAAAAAACTTCTACTGCCTTTGTACTCTGGGGTGTTGTAACATACTAAAGAAAAGGTGTAAGGTGAGAATGAGAGAAATTTGTATTTTAGAGAAACCGGAGTAGATAACTGGAACAGCCTTCAAGTGAGAGTGATAGTATTAAACAGTTAAGGAATTTAAGCATACCTGGGATACGCATAAGACTATCTTGATTCTTAATCAAACCAAGCTATTAGGTAAATAGAATTGACAGATCTGCTAGACCTTTTTGGGTTTTATCATTTATCAAATCTGTGTTTCTATGTTAAACTAAATCACAGAATTAATAATTAATTAACAATACTATTGTGTGTGCTTATAAGTGAAAGGCATAGATAAAACAACACATAACCATTATTTCAACTATATAAAATTGGTATGTTAACCAACTTTGTAAGATTTTCTCTTAATAAACCACTAAATGTATGATGAAATAGATGCTAACAACATCTAAATGAAGAGAATTCTGGTATTAGAATTGTCGTGGTGAAGGGGCTTGTGTACCTCAATGAAGCTGTTAGCTATACCATGAAAGGTCACCCTAGATGGGCAGGTCATAGCAGAAAGGTCAGACAAATTATGGTCCACTGGAGAAGGAACTGGCAACCCACTTCAGTAAATTTGCTAAGAAAACTCTATGGACAAGCACAACTGGGAGATAAGCCCCTCAGGTCAGAAAGTGCCTACCACATTACTGAGGAAGAGCAATGGGCGAGTATGAGTAGCACCAGATCTAATGAAGTGGTTGGGCCAAGGAGGGGAAAGGAAAATCCCATGCTGCCAAGAACAATTCAGCATAAGAAACTGGAATGTTAGAATTATGAACCAAGGGAAACTGGACATGGTCAAACATGAGATGACAAAGCTAAACATCAATATCCTGGGAATTGGTGAACTTAACTGGACTGGAATGGAACATTTGACATCGCACAACCACTAAATCTTCTACTGTGGTCAAAAATGCAGCAGAAGAAATGGAGTAGCCCTTATAGTCAATCAAAGGGTGGCCAAAGCGATGCTCCGTTACAACCCAAAAAATTATAGAATGATTTCAATTCAAATTCAAGGCAAGCCATTTAACATCACAGTGGATGCTGAAGAGGCTGAAGTTGTCCAGTTCTATGAAGATTTTCAACTCATCATAGATGTAACACCAAGAAAAGATGTTACTGTCATCCTAGGAGATTGTAATGCTAACGTGGGAAACCAAAAGACACCTGGAACAACTGGCAAGTTTGGCCTTGGAGTACAGAATGAAGATGGTCAGAGATTAGTAGAATTCTGTCAAGATAATTCTCTGATCATAGCAAACACCCTCTTCCAACAGCCTCCGAGACAACTCTACACATGGACATCACCAGATGGACAACATAGAAATCAGATTGACTATATACTCTGTAGCCAAAGAAGGAGGAGCTCTATACAGTCAGCAAAAACAAGACCTGGAGCTCAGACCGAGAACTTCTGATTGCAAAGTTGTAAACTGAAGAAAAGAGGGAAAATCATCAGACCAGGCAGATACAAATAAATAATATACCTTGTGAATATGCACTGGAAGCAAAGAATAGATTTAAGGGACTAGACATGGAAGATAGAATGCCTGAAGAACTCTGGACCAAAATTTGCAACATTATCCAAGGAACAGCAACAAAGAATTTTCCCCAAAATAAAAAAAAAACTAAGAAGGAAACTGTCTATCTGATGAGGCTTTGAAAAAGTGAAAGGTGGTGGTGATAGGAAAAGATTTGTCCAACTGAATGCAGAATTCCAGAGGATAGCAAGAAGAGACAAGGAGACATTCTACAGTGTGCGATGTAAAGCAATAGAAGTAGAACACAGAATAGGAAAGTCGAGAGATCTCTTCAAGAAAATTGGGGTTTTCAAAGGAACCTTTCATGTGAAAGTGGATGTGATAAAAGACCAAAAATGGTAAGGACTTAATAGAAACAGATCAGATTAAAAAGAAGTGGCAAGTCTACACTGAAGTTCTGTACAGAAAGGAACTTTACAGCAGTGATGACCACAATAGTTTGTCCAATGAGTCCTCATTTCACATGCCAGCAAGGTAATGCTTAAGATCCTACAAGCCAGGCTCCAACAATATATGGACCGGGAACTACCAGATTTGAAAGACGGGTTCCGCAGAAGAAGAGGCAAAAGAGATCAAATTGCCAATGGCCGATGGATAATAGAAAAAGCGAGAGATTTCAAGAAAAACATTTACTTCTGCTTCATAGACTATTCTAAAACATTTGACTGTGTGGATCACAACAACCTCCTCATCCACCTCCTGAAGAAATTGTATCTGGACCAAGAAGCCACGGTCAGAACCGAACATGGGACAACAGAATGGTACAAGATAGGAAAAAGTGTGTATATTATTACCTTATTTATTCAACCTCTAGAGTACATCATGCGTAAAGCAGGGCTGGATGAGTCCAAAGCCGGAATCAATATTGCTGGAAGAAACATCAACAATCTCAGATACGTGGATGATACTACTCTGGTGGCTGAAGGGTAAGGAGGAACTAAAGGATCTATTAATGCAGGTAAAAGAAGAAAGTGCAAAAGCTCGCCTGCTGTTTAACGTTAAAAGACAAAGATTATGGCAAATGGCAATATCAGTTCCTGGAAAATAGATGGGAAAGAAGTGGGGGCAGTGACAGATTTTATTTTCCTGGGATCCAAGATCCATTCAGATGGAGAATGTAGCCATACAATTAAAAGATTTTTGCTTCTGGAGAGAAAAGCTATGGCAAGTCTGGACCAGCTAGTAAAAAGTAAAGAAATTACACTATCAACAAAGATCTACATAGTTAGAACTATGGTATTCGCAGTAGTAACATACAGAGCTGGATCATAAAGAAGGCTGAGCGCCATAGAATTGATGCCTTTGAATTGTGGTGTTGGCGAAAACTGCTGGAATTGCTTGGACTGCAAAAAGATACAATAAATCAGTACTTCAGGAAAACAAGACCAACTGTTCAATGGAAGCGATGATCATAAGGCTGAAGCTCAAATAGTTTGGCCATATAATGAGAGGAAAGGATTCCCTAGAAAATACTCTAATGTTGGGAAAAATTGAAGACACAAGAAGAAGGGGATGATCGAGGCGGAGATGGATAGATGAGATCATTGAAGCGATGATCATATACTTAATCAAGCTCAGAGAGGAAGTGACTGACAGATGTATCTGGTATGCTGTTGTCCATAGGGCCATGAAGAGTCAGACATGACTGAATGACTAAACAACAACAATTACTACTACTCATGTGCATGCATGCCAAGGACACCAGCTCTAAAACATAGGTGACACAAAAGCATTACACACGTGGTACCCACTTATAATCTAGGCATCAATCAAACAACAAAATCACACACGTTCTAACAAACATAAAGGACCATTAATGCTAGATCTAAAAAACTGCCATGAATGTGCATGATTGGTATCTCATAACATAAAATTATTTACAGGTGATGAGGAAACAAAATGTATTTGCCTATCTACATGAAATGTCTACATGAAATAATCTAGTGCATCTAAATTAGTATATACCTGATAGATACAATTAAATAAAAAAATGTGCCAGTAATTTATATTGCAGCAACAATGTGATGTAATAGCAAATTTTTCTATATTCCCTAAATAGCAAGGTCAAATATTAAATGTAAATTGTTATTATACCTCTCGATTTCATGGGGGGGGGGGGGACAAATCCGCCCCCCCCTCTGATTAAATGAATAGGGGACACAAAAAATAGCAAAATTAAACTGAATCATGCATTTCCAGAGTTGGGCACTAGAGAGCTATGGAGCATTATGATTTCATAAGACATTACATTTTAATAAATAAATTGTTTATTTATAAATGTTTAAGTGTATAATTAAACAACTAATGTTATATCCTGACAGATTACCCAAAGAACACAAGCATTTCTATAGTTGAAAGTAAGAAGATTAAAGAAGGAGACAGTGTAACATTAGTGTGTAATAGTCATGGTAATCCTGATCCTGATACTTACATGTGGTATAAAGTAGAGACAACTACACACGTTGACCTACAAAAGCACAATAAAATAATAACCCTACGGAATGTAAGCTGGATGGATGAGAAATATGTTTGCTCTGCTATTAATCAAGTTGGAAGAGGAGATTCTCCTGTAACAGAAATACCTGTGCTATGTAAGTACTATAAAAATGTGAGTAGAAGTTATACTTGATGTGTTAGCTGTAGAGTTCTTCCATCATTGATTTGATTTGGTTGTATAGATGGGCCATCATACATGAATGATGGGAAAACATACGATTGAAGAGCAGCGGAGGAAAGAAGGGAACCCCTTTGTTAAAATGTATTTTTAGCAAGTTTTTTCAGATATGTCTATAGGGCAGGCATGCCATGTCCTTTGTTAGCAAGGATTCAATGAATTATGTATGTATAGCTTCAAAGCTCTGTGATGATGAGATAGTTTGACCATAGTCTTGTGAAAAAGAGGTTCCTAAAGTTCTTTGGTGATCTTTTCATAATGTAATAAAATACAGTAGATGTGTCTAATTAGTGTCTTATTAATCTCTTCACCATAATGCTATGTAGTTTGTAGGATAATTTAATTGCAATCTCTACAAATTCAACTGTTTAAATGGTGAAGACTGCAAATCTAAGCTTATTTGAATGATAATTTCACCAGCCTGAACATTACATAAAGCATGACCCTCTCAACACACAAAATATAATTCTGTAAATGTTCAATATTATTGTATCTCATAGTGTTGCAAATGTTTATTCGCAAATATAGATAATAATATTTTATGTTAATTTCTCCCATGTGTAGGGGTAAAGACTGTAGACACTAGTTTTGGTCATTGTGCATCTATTCTTGCTTTAAACGTTACACTGTATGTGCATATGTTATGGATTTTAACAAGAGAAACTAGGTGAGATGACATATAGATGTGTTTTTTTTATCAGAGTATTTATCTACTTTTTATTTTGTATGTTTAATCTATCCATAATGTCATTTACAATGTTTTAATTAATCCATGCTGTACATATTGGTCATCTCACTCTTTTAAAACAAAGAATATTAAAATGAACATGATATACCTGACCAATTGGTATAGTTTTATCACTTTGGTATTTATATTTAGCTTAACCTAAGTCTCTTTCTACAGACTCTGCAAAAGATGTCAAGATAATTAAAGGAAAAAAGCAATTTCAAGAAGGACAAGAAATGGAGCTTGTATGTCAGTTCTCTAGAAGTAACCCAAAGCCAACACACTACACGTGGTACCAGGATGGGGTTTTGATACCCGATGAAACCGGACAAGCCCTGAGATGGCGAAATATTTCAACAACACATTCTGGCAACTATAGCTGTGTGGCACACAATGAAGTTGGAGATTCCTTATCATTACCAGTAAATGTTATTGTAACCTGTGAGTATATTAACACTCACTCTCAACTAATTATTTTGATACTTTAATATTATTCTTACATATCATTAAATGTAATGATTAGTTGATGATTAGTTAATGATAAGTTTTTTATCAATATCAAACAACTTGTATAGTAAAAGGTTTTATTTTAAAAAATGAGATTGAAATGCATAGTAATATATAGGTAGCATGGTGTTGGTTAATATCTAAGATACAACTCAATGACGAACAATTTTTGCAAAAATATATATTTGCAATCTGGACAAAAATTAAAAAAATTCTTACCACAACAATTTCGATTTTTTTAGTGAATTGATTGCATTTTATATATGTTCTTACTTGGATAATTGTAAAATTAGAACAATTGTAAGTAATCCTACCATTATGTAGAAAGTGACAAGAACAACAGGCAACAACAACCCCATCTCACTTTACTGTAAGTTATTTGCACAATAGACAACACTTTTAGTAGAAATAAAATACCTTTTCTAGTGCTTAAACATGCTTATTTGAAATGTCGTGATATTACATTTGCAGTTTTCCTTTAGCTATCACCTCAATCACATAATCACAAGCTTTTTATTTCCACAACATTATTTCCACAACATTCATCATATTACTGTGTAGTTCAATTACGTTTCCTGGATTATGAATTTATCTGAATTATCTGATAGAAGAGAATCAGTTGTGTATGAAAAAAAAAATTGCATTAAAAATACCAAAATAAACATTATACTTACCCTAAAGTTTGCTAAATTTGTTGAATTTGCAAGCTGTTAATTTTCAGATGTAACACCCCTAGAAATCTCTTAAAAAATTAAGTTAAAATTCATCATTTGCTTTGGCCAATCACAGGCAGCTAATACATTGTACCAATATGTGATGGCAGCTTGTGCAGGAAGGCATTATAGGATGTGTAGTCCCCTGTACATTAAAGCAAGAAGGAGTCACAGTGCTGTGTAGATCTCTGCATTGTGCTGCTGTTGGCTTGAAGGTCAGTAAAAAGTTAAAATCCATACCCAAATGCAGTGTTTCTATTGGGAGGTTCCCTGAGCCTATGTAAACATCTTGTAAAGCCCCAAAGACGTTAAATGCACTTTCAGTTTCACTTCACTAACAGTTTGTAAAGACAAAGCCACTCTAGGTACATTAAGCAGGCCCAAAGCAGGCAAGGAAGCGTGTTTTCTCGCAGGCTTACTCAGTGACCAATATTTCCAGAGCCACAAAGGATTCTGGGTAGTGATATGCAAACAAGGCTAAAAATGTCACCTTTGTGCCTCTAGACTACTTACATGAGATGCTTCATAACTGTCCTGAACACATTAATAATTGTATTTTTCTCTAATCTATCATATTGTTTGTGCTCCTACAGTGGGGGACGATATGGGCAGATATATTGCTGCATTCGTGGTATCAGGAATCCTACTTCTTACTTTTCTTATGCTGATCATCTACTTTTCTTTGAGGTAGAGCAATATAGTTTTTTCTCAATTTTTATTTTTCTCAATCATTAAGATTGCATATTGTCATCACTTTATCAAGAATACAATTTTACAATTTTACTACATACTGTAATAACTCAATGGATTGTGTTGTAATCTTATGAGCCTTAATGTGAATGTTTTGTACCAAACATATATCAAAAGGCATAGCATGATTATTAGCCCTATGACCTCAGTGGGTCCTCTTTCCTGTAAGGCTTTCAAGCAACAGCCCCAAATCTGGTTAAACTCTCTACCATAGTCGGGAAGAAGCAGAAGATATTGATAGAGTAAAAACAATTTTGTAGAGCCGTTTATGTATCTTTTAAACTTGATATAATTTGGTTAAACCTCAATTTGTATATAAAAGGCTACAATAAGTACTCAACAATCCACAAGTATAATTAAAACCTCAATATCTTTGTACGTCTATCCATTCTTATGAGGAATCTCTAAATGTAAATAAAGCTGAGGTCTACCTATAGGCTGTAACAATGCGAAAGTTAAAACAATATACTAATCCCTATGTCTGTTAGGAAACCTCACAGGAGATCCTAAGTTAAGTTATGAAGAAAGACTAACCAAATTAAACTTATTTTCTCTAGAAAAAAGGCGTCTAAGATGGGACATGATTACCCTATATAAATACATCCAGGGTCAGTATAAAGATTTGTCAAGGGAGTTTTTTGTGCCAAGAGGTTTTCAATTGACACAAGGACATCCTTTGAGATTAAAAGTAAAAAGATTCCACCTTAAAGAAAGAAAAGGGTTCTTCACCATAAGGGTAGTTAATATGTGGAATTCTCTACCAAGGGTGGTGGTGACAGCGGATTCAATAGATAACTTTAAAAAGGGATTGGATATGTTTTTAAATGAAAATCGTATTCAGGGATATCCTAAATAATTAGAAAGGGAGTATTGATCCAGGGAGAAATCTGATCGCCAGTATCTGGGGTCAGGAAGGAATACATTTTTCCTCTTTTGAGACAATTGGAAAAGTTTCACTTGGGTTTTTTCTGTTTGCCTTCCTCTGGATCAATTAAAAACTAATCAGCATATTGCAGATCAGAAGAGATCTTAAAAGATTGAACTTCATGGGCTAAAAGTATTTTTTCAACCTAAAGTACTGTGTAACTATCCTAAGCTGTAATATAATAACAAAACAAAGATAAATACCCAGACTAAAACCTAACATCTGTTGTAGCTTTCTCAGAGGCTACTAGTATAGTATAAACTAGTTTAATTTAGTTAAAATCATTCTGCTTTAATATAAGGACCATTTATTTCTGTCTTCGGCATACCTTATAGCCTATGTGAAGAAGATGGTGATTTTGTATGCAGTACTTATTTTTTTTATTTTTATTTTTTTGCTTCTTTGTTTGTTTTTATAGAAAGAAAAGGGTTCCAGTAGTTTTGCATTCAGAAAGAAACAGCCCTACACAAGTGAGTCCAAACATGTCAATATGATTGATCATTTTAGCTTTCACGGATTTGTTTTTGGTTTCTATTTTAAAGGGATACTCAGATATTTACATCTGCCTGCCTAAACAGTTAAAAACAAATACAAATGGGTAAAGATGTTTAGATTTGAAGCTGTTTTCACTGTTATGACTCTTAAATTGTTGATTTAGCAAGACCCTCAGCAGACATCTCTGCACAGCAAGGTACATTGGGCGTATAGGCATATCCCTTCATGTCTTGAATGGACCAAACAAAAATGACAAGCTGATATTTACTGTATATTACTGTAATAGTAAATTCCAAATGTTTCCATAGAGTGTCTAATGAACTCAAAGAAACAAACTTAAATTCTCGGTTGCAGCAATGATAGTTTGATTGCCATCTGTATCTTCTTAGGGATTTTCAGTCTTGCAAGAACTTAGTCTAAAGCTCTCTGTAGAAGGGCTGGAAGCTGACGAAATAACATTATATGAAAGTGCTCATAAAACAGTGAAACATGCATTAATTAAAAAAAAATACAAAAACATGACTTGATTTTCGGTGTAGACATAATGCAGTCACAACTCAAATCCCTAACTCAAGGTTAGCTACAGAAGGATTAACCATTGCTCTCCATATTTTCTATATTATAATATATCGGCAAGATTACATTTACTTCAGTTGAAAGGAGATACAGAAAGGCAATTTAATTGCAGTCAGTTAAAGGCTCAACATGTCAGTAATTACATACATAAAAATAAAGCTGATATGTGTATTGAAAAAAACGTAACTTGAGGTGATTTATATTACCCGAGTGACCAATAGCAATGCTTTGATTGAATGACTCCTGTAGTAATGGCAGGAATAAAGAGGACTTTGTCACATAAACATCACATATTTTTACAATTAAACTTATGGAGAATACAAATCTGGCTATTGTTTGTATTAATCACTTTTGTTTTAAAATAAATAATTCTTGAGATATTCAGAATTGTTGGTGACATATTAATATGAAATTAGTGGCTTCTGAATACTAATTTGCTGCTTTGATGAGCTAATTAGGATCCCAGGCTTCTTGTGATTGCAATGACAAGGTTTAACCTATAGTTAATCACTATTAATTCCCATTACATTTTAATCTTACTGTATATTAATACATCACAAATTATTGGGCAGTATATTGAGGAAGTAAAATAAAGCAGCCCTTGCACGTTGATGGGTTTAATGAATTATGAAATAGAAAAACATTTACAGAAACAGGGAAATTTCATTAGATGTCAAAATATCTGTTCTGCATCATTTTTATCTTTTTCATAGGGGGCAAAGTCCTTTGAGCCAGTATATTCTGATCTTTTGAATAGAGCCGGTGTTGCTGAATATGAAGAGTTTATGGTAAGGTAAACTATTGCATTTAGTTGACTTGGACTCTTGGCTCCTGGCTCCTCTGCAAAAGCTAAGACCCTCTATCTCCATGGTCTCTCTCTCTGACTCCTGGCTCCTCTGCAACAGCTAAGACCCTCTATCTCCCTGGTCTCTCTCTCTGACTCCTGGCTCCTCTGCAACAGCTAAGACCTTCTATCTCCCTGGTCTCTCTCTCTGACTCCTGGCTCCTCTGCAACAGCTAAGACCTTCTATCTCTCTGGTCTCTCTCTCTGCTTTCAACCAATCTTTTCAAGTGTCTAATCTCTTAGGAACCAATACAAATTGTCTTCAGCAAAGTAACATCAAACATAATTAGTAGAAATTAAAATTTGTATTTATTTAATTTAGACATTTTGTTCTTTATTAAGTCAAGTTCTTCAAAAGAGTATTTTATAAATTTGGAACTTCAGTTGCTCTTTACGATTTCTAAAGAGCCTGTATATTGGTTAACATATGTGTATGTGTGTGTGAGGGAGAAAGAAAGAGGCTGCATGCAATTTGGTTTTTAGGTACATAATTGTATTTGTGAAAGTGTATGTTTGATGCAAATGAGTGTGTTTGTGTACCAATTTATGTATAAGCGAGTCAGTGTATGTATCTCAGTAGGTAGATGTCTACTGTTATTGTCAGTGTACTATTTGTGAGTCTCTTAGTTAAATGTAAAACATATATATCTTTACGCGTGAGTTTTTTTTATTACAATATTTCTTCTTTTTTTTCTTAGGGTAAAAAGTCATCTGATGACACATATCATGAACTTATGAATCAAGCAAAACTAACTGAATTTGAAGAATGTCCGGTAATAATCAATTCATTTATTTGTGTGTACTGGCTGTGTATGTCTCTAAGAATGTATGTGTGTGTTATTGTCTGTGTGATTGGCAATCTAGTAGTGTGTTTGGGAGATGTGTTTGTCATTGTGTTTATGAATAGGTGCGTCAATACATGTCACGTGATACCTGTGCCTCTGTGTACATGTGTGTGCTTGTATATGTATCATTGGTAGCAGTGGTGGAGCTAGAGAATGGAGGGCCCGGGTAAAAAAATTAATATTGGGCACCCCTCGAGGGGAAGTAAGAAATGTTTTGCACTGGGCCCCTCCGGGACATAATCAGGACTTGCGCACTACACTTTTCTGCGACATCCTCTACGGATATATATGTACACATATAGAAAAATCACCCCACACAGCAGCCACCTCTCTTAGCATCCATCCCTACATAGCACCCAGTTCTTGTCAGCAGCTACCCTTCTCAGGATCCATCCCCGCACAGGACCCAACCCCAGTGTGATTTACAGGTCTCTATGTGTGAAGGGGCCTGAGTGTGTGTCAGCTTTGTGTGGCAGTTTTAGTGCTCAAACTGTGCAATTAAATACATTTTTTTTGTTATGAATTTGACAACATTTTTGTAGGCAAAGGTGCATTGCATGGGCAGTGATTAGTCACAATGAGCTATGAACTCCAGTATATATCGGCTTGTAGCAGTGAGAAATAGCTCTCTCGGAAATGCCGGAGCGTTTTTTCGCAATCTAGGGAAACATTACATCTCTAGTCTCATAAAACAGCCCCTCAACGTAGCTGACTCAAATCAACAAGCTGTTTGCTGGTGCTCCCTGCAAATGTATTATGCACACATCCTGCAGAAGACTTGTAGTCTCCATAGCAATGCTGCAGAGTGTTACCCACCAGTGAACACACTACATATGGACCCCCATGACAACTAAAAAAAAAACCTTATTCCATAGGGGTACGTAAGGACCCCCATGTCACCCTTCTTAGCATCACAGGGGACTATATTGTAAACTTCCCCCAAAATATTTCCTACATATATAGTTTAAAAATATACTACATAAAATAAAAAATAAAGTTACTGGAAAAAATAATATTACAGAAAAGAATAAATAACATAAAATAAGAAATATTTTAGATGCCATGGGGTCTATATAGACCCCCATGGTTAAAGATAAATGGGGGATCCCAAGGTATAGCATGTGGGTTCCCCAGGTTGATAGTGGCTATTTTGGGGGAATCCTGGTTATACCCAGTATCACTGTAGGTTGGGCTATTGGGAGGGATACAGAGGATCTATTGAGTAATTTTACATAGTGGACATTGGGGGACTCAATTGTGGGGCATTGTTAACCCCTTAATCATATTGGATATGAGTAACCAAATCTCATATCTGACACAATTAGGCTTTTAGATAAATAATAGAGTAAGATTTGATGCTTATATGCTTCTCAGAGATTTTTTGTGTCCCTCTACTGGTGGGTCAGAGTATGCTTATGATGTTTCAATGTGATAAGCTTTTTGAAATTTTTTATGTGACAACTACACTTATAATTTCTGGAGTTTTTACAACATTCCACATGCAGTTCTGGTAGGGCTAGTTTTTGTGTGTCATATACTTGTGAGGTAGTGATTTAAAAGTAAACTTTACTTATACATTTTTCAAAGTCGGCCTTGTACCAGAGCCTCCATGTTATCAATTTTACCACTATGAAATGGTAGTCATGTAGAAAGTAACACCATAGAGACTGCTTTGTGAATCACCCAATTTACGTTATTGTCAGGGGAAGATTTTAAAGTGGTTCATTTATTTCTGAACAACTGGATTATTTAATAAATGCTCTATTAAATGCATGTAAACCTATAGATTTAAGCAACCATCCTATATGTAGGGCTGTATGTTGTCCTAAAAATAAATCAGAGCATATTATAAATTTTATGTTATTAGATCAATAATATATTTCACATTAAATATCACTATCTTTTTTTCTGTTAACAGAACAGAATATATTCCCCAACACCCGTGAAAGGAGAAGAACAAGATGTTTCAACTGAATATGAAAATATTTTATTGAAGATCTGAACTATTATAATAGTGAGAGCATGCAGTTAGAGGAGAAGGGGTTTATCTACAGAAACAGTTTCATAGACATGACAGCAAAAGGCTCAACCACTTTTTAACCTATATTATTAGGGGAACTATAGATGCCTTTTAATATTGGGGTCTGGTCGAAACAAAACAAACAAAAAACTTTGATCCTTGTTTGCTTTTTTATACTTGTGTATCGTTCCTTCATTTTAAGATATACATTTTTTGAAGTTGAATTTGATTTCAGTCATTGCCTGCTTTGCAACTTTATAAGTTTAAATAAAAGAAAATAAATAAAAATATATGTCATCGGAATGAAACTTGCTGATAAATGTAATAAAAAACTTGAATAAAATAACAATGCATTGTAAGAAAAGTAGTAGATTTTCCTTAATAGCATTACCTCAAAGAGTCTATACAAGGACACTTAACTTCATATTTATATAAACCAGTCAATAAAATGAATAGCAGTATTTATACTATTTTTTATTACTTTTTAATACATAGGAGTATTTTTATCAAGCAAGGGTAAAGGCAAGGATGCAACAGTGGAATTACATTTACTAATTTCCTATATGTCAATTTGGAGTTATTTATCAGATTTATAGACACATACAGCCTTATTAAATTGCAATTCGGCCAATGGAATATGGCTCTATATAAGCACGTAGCATATTTTGTTACAGAAGTTTTTAGTTAGTGAAGACCTTGCTTTTGGATAGAAGTTCACTAACTAAAACTTCTGTAAAAAAAATATGCTATGTGCTTATGTAGAGCCCTATTCAATTTGCCAAATAGCAATTTATTAAGGCTGATAGAATGCAAATGTTTCTATCATGCATTTAAAAGAGCATGTTTTAAACATTGGAAGTGTCTTTTTTCATGAAAAAATATTTGGTAAACTTTTTTAAAATTAATCAAAACTATGTGGAAACAGAAAATGCAGCAGGAAGTAACTCTAATTGAGCATAGTATACACAACTCTAGCAGCCCCATTAAATTCAAAGCCTGTAGTGGCAACGGGGACACCCGCAACGCCTGCAGGCTTGAAATTCTGCTGCGTTACAGAGCTATTACCTTCCAGCATGCCTCGACCAACGGGTCAGAGACGCAAACCCGTAAACCATTCTTGCACACGTTGCATGTGCGGCCTGAACATGATCAATTAGTAAAATCCGTAGTTACAGGTTTAGCGGGAGCCAATGGTACAATAGATTGTCATAATTACGTCACTGAAAAATGGAGGATAGATTTCAAAGCCTTGCCGGTTTAAATTACGAGTTACGATCGGACCCGCATTCCAGTAATAATGCAATATTAATATATCAGTAAATATGATATTCTAGTCCATGCAAGTTCCATTTGATGTAATTAACACATTGATTGCCGGGATCGATATAATACGGAAATTAAACATCAAAAATAGTATTTTATATTGCAGATTTGCGAGCTTAAGAATGTTGTGCTATTAATTTGAATGCCTAACTTTCCCTTTTCATAAAAGTATAGTAGTGTGTTGATATTGGCATTTACAGTGCTACAGATCGGACTTTAACCCCTTGTGGGTCTTCTCTAGTACTCGTTGTTTTTTTGGCTCCATTTGCTGGTTACGTGTTTGAACGCAAGTGGATTCGTTGCAATTTAATAGCGTAATTGGAACGTAACAGTTACGGGCTTGACAGAGCAAAGGATTTGCTGCCCTGCAGTTCCAATTTTCACATCCTGTATTGTTTTTTCGCCCTTAACCCGCAAGTCGTTTGCAGGAAGCTTTGAGAGGCCAATTTAATAGCCGTAACTCATGCGGGCTACGTTAAGGGCTACGGTTTAACGCGTTGAGGGAATTTAATGGGGCTGGTGATCTCATTGGCAAACACTTATGACTCATGTAGATATAGGGACAAACATTCAAATTGTTATACTCTGCTCCTGGAACTTTATTTTCAAAAAATAAATACACTGTTCAACATTATCAAATTTCCTCTTTCAGATACAACAAAGAATACATGTGTCAATTCCCTTGACTAAGTCAAATCAGAAGTAAAACATAACATAGCTATTACATGTTGCACATAAAAACCTAACTCTTTGAAAGTCCTCCCTGCCTATACATTTCTCTGCGATCTACATGTGGTTTAGCCTAAAGTGCTATTACATGGACCCAGCTTAAATTCTCCATGTGCACTATAGGATCTAAGAGCACTTGTTATGGCCCAAAAAGTAACTTGCATTTTAAAACACACACACACCGACTTCAACAGTCTTAGTGAGGCACTAAATATCACTGTGTCTACAAAAGGAAAATATTATTAAAAAGGTCTCAGACGCTTTCCACGTATGCCCCCTCCCCTCAAAACCTACATTAAGTTTAGGATCTCTAAAAAGGACATCTACACCTGGGAGGGCTATCATCCCCACCCACACTAAACATCTAAAACCTTATTACTAGCCCCCATCAGTGTTCAAACAAGTATAAAACACAGCATAGCTATTATATGATGCTTCTAAAAAAATCTATCCTTTGTGAGTGCAGTGCTATAGCTCTTTTTTAAATAAACACATTTCTACCTACAGTTTCTCATAAAAGTACACCCCTCAAATTTTTGTAGATATTTTATTATATCTTTTCATGTGACAACACTGAAGAAATTATACTTTGCTACAATGTAGTAAGTGTACAGCCTGTATAACAGTGTAAATTTGCTATCTATTTAAAATAACTCAACACACAGCCATTAATGTCTAAACTGTTAGCAACAAAAGTGAGTACACCTCTAAGTTGAAATGTCCAAATTGGGCCCAAAGTGTCAATATTTTGTGTGGCCAACATTACTTTCCAGCACTGCCTTAACCCTCATGGCCGTGGAGTTCACCAGAGCTTCACAGGTTGCCACTGGAGTCCTCTTCCACTCCTCCATGATGATATCTCGCAGCTGGTGGATGTTAGAGACCTTGCACTCCCCCACCTTCCATTTGAGGATGCCCCACAGATGCCCAATAAAGTTTAGGTCTGGGGACATGCTTTGCCAGTCCATCACTTTTACCTTCAGCTTCTTTAGCAAGGCAGTGGTTATCTTGGAGGTGTGTTTGGGGTTGTTATCATGTTGGAATACTGCCCTGCGGCCCAGTCTCCGAAGGGAGGGGATCATGCTCTGCTTCAGTATGTCACAGTACATGTTGGCATTCATGGTTCCCTCAATGAACTGTACCTTCCGAGTGCCGGCAGCACTCATGCAGGCCCAGTCCCACCACCATGCTTGTAGTAGGCAAGACACACTTATCTTTGTACTCCTCACCTGGTTGCTACCCCACACGCTTGACACCATCTGAACGCGAACCGCCGCAAATGTTCGCGAACCGGCGAACCCGGCGAACTTAGACTTCAATGGGCAGGCGGATTTTAAGACCCACAGGGACTCTTTCTGGCCACAATAGTGATGGAAAAGTTGTTTTAAGGGGACTAACACCTGGACTGTGGCATGCCGGAGGGGGATCCATGTCAAAACTCCCACGGAAAATTACATAGTTGATGCAGAGTCTGGTTTTAATCCATAAAGGGCATAAATAACCTAACATCCCCCTCCATCATCATCCTCCCCTATATTTCTTTACCCCCTCCCTCATCATCCTTTCCCTGTGTCTTTTTCCCCCCTTCCTCATCACCCTCCCCTGTGTATCATCCCCCCTCCCTCATCATCCTCCCACCTCCCTCATCATCCTCCCCTGTATTTCTTTACCCCCTCCCTCATCAACCTCCCCTGTGTCTCTTCCCCCCTCCATCATCATCCTCCCCTGTGTCTCTTTCCCCCTCCCTCATCATCCTCCCCTGTGTCTCTTTTCCCACTCCCTCATCATCTTCCCCTGTGTCTCTTCCCCCCTCCCTCATCATCCTCCCCTGTGTCTCTTTCCCCCTTCCTCATCACCCTTCCCTGTATCTCTTTACCCCCTCCCTCATCCTCCTCCCCTGTGTCTGTTTCCCCCCTCCCTCATCATCCTCCCCTGTGTCTCTTCCCCCCTCCCTCATCATCCTCCCCCCTCCCTTGATGATAAGGGGGGGAAGAGACACAGGGATAAATGTGAAGGGTGTTAGGGTAAGGGGTGTTAGGGATAAGTGTGGGGGGTGTTAGGTCTTAGGGATAAGTGTGAGAATGTTAGGGTTAGGTGTTAGGTTGATGGGTGTTATGGATAAGTGTGAGGGGTGTTAGGGTTAGGGTAAGGGGTGTTAGGGATACGTGTGAGGGGTTTTAGGGTTAGGGTGAGGGGTGTTAGGGATAAGTGTGAGGGGTGTTAGGGTTAGGTGTTAGGGTGAGGGGTGTTAGGAATAAGTGTAAGGGGTGTTAGGGCTAGGTGTTAGGGTGAGGGATGTTAGGGTTAGGTGTTAGGGATAAGTGTGAGGGGTGTTAGGGTTAGGGTAAGGGGTGTTAGTGATAAGTGTGAGGGGTGTTAGGGTTAGGGTGAGGGATGTTAGGGATAAGTGTGAGGGGTGTTAGGGTTAGGTGTTAGGGTGAGGGATGTTAGGGTTAGGTGTTAGGGATAAGTGTGAGGGGTGTTAGGGTTAGGGTAAGGGTTGTTAGGGATAAGTGTGAGTGGTGTTAGGGTAAGGGTGAGGGGTGTTAGGGATAAGTGTGAGGGGTGTTAGGGTTAGGTGTTAGCGTGAGGGGTGTTAGGGATAAGTGTAAGGGGTGTTAGGGTTAGGTGTTAGGGTTAGGTGTTAGGGTGTGTCTGTTTCCCCACTCCCTCATCATCCTCCCCTGTGTCTCTTCCCCCCTCCCTTGTCATCCTCCCCCCTCCCTTGATGCTAAGGGGGGGAAGAGACACAGGGATAAGTGTGAGGGGTGTTAGGGTAAGGGGTGTTAGGGATATGGGTGAGGGGGTTAGGTGTTAGGGTGAGGGGTGTTCGGGCTAAGTGTGAGGGGTGTTAGGGTGAGGGGTGTTAGTGATAAGTGTAAGGGGTGTTAGGGTGAGGCATGTTAGGAATAAGTGTGAGGGGTGTTAGGTCTTAGGGATAAGTGTGAGAATGTTAGGATTAGGTGTTAGTGTAAGGGCTGATAGGGATAAGTGTAAGGGGGTATTAGGGTTAGGTGTTAGGGTGAGGGGTGTTAGGGATAAGTGTGGGGGGTGTTAGGTCTTAGGGATAAGTGTGAGAATGTTAGGGTTAGGTGTTAGGTTGATGGGTGTTATGGATAAGTGTGAGGGGTGTTAGGGTTAGGGTAAGGGGTGTTAGGGATCAGTGTGAGAGGTGTTAGGGTTAGGGTGAGGGGTGTTAGGGATAAGTGTGAGGGGTGTTAGGGTTAGGTGTTAGGGTGAGGGATGTTAGGGATAAGTGTAAGGGGTGTTAGGTTTAGGTGTTAGGGTGTGTCTGTTTCCCCCCTCCCTTATCATCCTCCCCTGTGTCTCTTCCCCCCTCCCTCATCATCCTCCCCCCTCCCTTGATGATAAGGGTGGGAAGAGACACAGGGATAAGTGTGAGGGGTGTTAGGGTAAGGGGTGTTAGGGATAAGGGTGAGGGGGTTAGGTGTTAGGGTGAGGGGTGTTAGGGCTAAGTGTGAGGGGTGTTAGGGATAAGTGTGAGTGGTGTTAGGGTTAGGGTGAGGGGTGTTAGGGATAAGTGTGAGGGGTGTTAGGGTTAGGTGTTAGCGTGAGGGGTGTTAGGGATAAGTGTAAGGGGTGTTAGGGTTAGGTGTTAGTGTTAGGTGTTAGGGTGTGTCTGTTTCCCCCCTCCCTCATCATCCTCCCCTGTGTCTCTTCCCCCCTCCCTCGTCATCCTCCCCCCTCCCTTGATGATAAGGGGGAGAAGAGACACAGGGGTAAGTATGAGGGGTGTTAGGGTAAGGGGTGTTAGGGATAAGGGTGAGGGGGTTAGGTGTTAGGGTAAGGGGTGTTAGGGCTAAGTGTGAGGGGTGTTAGGGTGAGGGGTGTTAATGATAAGTGTAAGGGGTGTTAGGGTGAGGCATGTTAGGAATAAGTGTGAGGGGTGTTAGGTCTTAGGGATAAGTGTGAGAATGTTAGGGTTAGGTGTTAGGTTGATGGGTGTTATGGATAAGTGTGAGGGGTGTTAGGGTAAGAGGTGTTAGGGATAAGTGTGAGGGGTGTTAGGGTTAGGGTGAGGGGTGTTAGGGATAAGTGTGAGGGGTGTTAGGGTTAGGTGTTAGGGTGAGGGGTGTTAGGGATAAGTGTAAGGGGTGTTAGGGTTAGGTGTTAGGGTGAGGGATGTTAGGGGAGGATAATGATAAGGGGGGGGGGAGAGACACAGGGGTGTCCTTGCAGCAGAGATCAAAAGAGTCCTTCAGGACTGTATTGCACACTGTGTACAGTAGCCTAGCTATGGTTTTCCCTATTGATGCAGTATCACCTACACTCAGCCTCCTCTCAGAAAGACTGCAAGTTAGTTATGATTCCAAAATGGCTGCTGTCCATGAGGTAGAAGGGTGTGGAAGGCAGGTTATGATGCTGATTGGCTGGAATGTGTCTGCTGACTGTGAGTTGCAGGGTCAAAGTTTGCTCAATGATAAAGTATAGGGGGGCGGTCGAATATCGCATATGTTCGCAGTTCGCCACGAATGCGAACATAATATGTTCTTCGGGAACAGTACGCCGGCGAACTATTCGCGACATCTCTATTTGCAGGCTTTCTTGTGCATCATCTTTAGAAGAGGCTTCCTTCTAGGACAACATCATGAAGACCAATTTGATGCAGTGTGTGTCTTATGGTCTGTTTACTGACAGGCTGACCCCCCAACGCTTCAACCGCTGCAGCAATGCTGGCAGCACTCATACGTCTATTTCCCAAAGACAACCTCTGGATATGACGCTGAGCACGTGCACTCAACTTCTTTGGTCGACCATGACGAGGACTGTTCTGAGTGGAACATGTCCTGTGAAACCACTGTATGGTCTTGCCCACAGTGCTGCAGCTCAGTTTCAGGGTCTTGGCAATCTTCTTATAGCCTAGGCCATCTTGTGTAGAGCAACTATTATTTTTAGATCCCCAGAGATCTTTGCCATGAGGTGCCATGTTGAACTTCCAGTGACCAGTATGAGAAAGTGTGAGAGTGATAACACCAAATTTAACACACCTACTCCCCATTCACACATGAGACCTTGTAAAACTAACAAGTCACATGACACCAGGGAGGGAAAATGGCTAATTGGGCTCAATTTGAACATTTCCACTTAGGGGTGTACTCACTTTTGTTGCCAATAGTTTACACATTAATGGCTGTGTGTTGAGTTATTTTGAGGGGACAACAAATTCACACTGTTATACATGAAAACATATAATAAAATATTTACAGAAATGTGAGGGGTGTACTCACTTTTATGAGATACTGTATATGCTTGCTATACTGTATTCACAAATATTATATGTCCAAATTAATTAAATCAATGAATGAATATAAAATAATTTCATACATAGAAAAAAAGCATACATTTAGGCAACCCTTTTAGCTGAAGTACACTATTGCCAGCATTCCATGGCTACCAAAGGAAAAAAATAAATTAAGTTCACTTGTAAATAACTACACTGCCGAGCTTTCACATCACACACGCAAATCTAACCTCCAATAAATGACATCTAAGTTCTCAAAATGTGACTTAAATCATAAGTCCCCAGTAAACATCCAATAACTGTTTAATAAATGTTCATCATATGCCTCCCTTAATGATATCCAAATTATGCCTCATATGCCTCCTGGATGCCTTAAATACGTTGAGGTTAATACCACTATCTCCTATGAGCCAGGGTATTCCCTTGGATTCTCCCTCAAAAACCACTACTCAAATGAGCTGGGTATCCCCCAAGATTCCACCTTAATACCTTCTACCCTCTAGGTGACAGGGTAATCCCCAAATAAAATGTAATCATGTGGGTCCTTTTGGACACCTGTGACACCTAATATTAACCCCTATATCATTGGGAACCTCATGTACTATCATAGTAACCTTTCTACTACCAAATGGTTTTCACCAGAGGCCTATGGTATACTAAACACAAGACATGGGGGTCTCCATGGCATCTAAAGTTAACCCTTATGCCATTGGGGTATTCAAGGATGCCCATGGCAACCTTTCTACCACCACATGGGTCTACAGTGTAACCGCATGGATGCTAACTGCCCCATGGGGGTCTATAAGGAATCCCATAGACCCTATCACTAAATAAATACAAAAGAATGCTACATAATATAAAAACAAAATCTGTAAGTGGGAAAATGTAAGAAATCCTTCCCCTAATGGATATCCTCATTTAAAAATCAGTCAGATTCAAGTATTTGAATTACTCCCACGAGATATCTGATATCTGGTTTAAGGTCTGATTAGTTAGATATGAGGCGTTAGTAATTTAAATAAAACATAACTTTTATTGGAAAAAAATAGAAAAAAAAGATGAGTAAAATAATCATTCCTCAATAATTGTGGTACATTCTCAATATTGTATATATATTTCAAATTGTAAATGTTTTATTATAAAAATAAGTCTTGCTTAATTGGCTCCTACCATTAAATACATAACAAACAGCCTTATTAAATTGTAATTTGGTAAATTTAAAAGGGCTCTATTTAAGCACACAGCATATTTTTTTACAGAAGTTTTTAGTTAGTGAACTTCTATCAAAAATCAAGGTCTTCACTAGCTAAGAACTTTTTTAAATAAAATATGCTGTGTGCTTAAATAGAGCCCTTTTAAATTTACCGAATCGCAATTTAATAAGGCTGAAAGTGTCAATGTGTTTTAATGACAGCTACATCTCTTGCAACAGCTTTGAAGGACTTATATTTCAATGTTCACCAAAACTTTTTTTACGTTCCATATTGTACTAATTGGATCACAGTATTTGGTTACAAGTCAGTATGTGGTATAAGCATCTAGGATTTCTATAAATCCAATTAATAAATAGACACCAAGCTTATTGTGGCATATATTTGTGCTTGAAACAAGAGAAGGATGGAGAGCAGAGAGGGCTCTAAATAGTCACTGTAATGAAACCATACTTTGGTGTTAATAATATTAGATCCAAAATGTATACATTCATTCCTCATATAGTATTGTCTAAAAAGGTTCACAGAATATCAATTATATCTAAGCAGATAGTCAATAAATTAGTGAAAAAATACAATGGGATCTTTATTTGTTGTTGTTGTTTAGTTGTTCAGTCCCGTTCGACTCTATGGACTGCAGCGCGACAGGTGCATCTCTCAGTCACTGCCCCTCTGAGCTCCATCAAGTTCATGTTCATTCCTTTAGTGACTTCATCTATCCATCTCCGCCTCTGTAATCAGCTTCTTCTTGTCCGTCCATATCATAGAATGTTAAACCAGATCCTCCCCTCTAAATGAACAGAGGGATTGAAAAAAATTATTTAAAAAGTCAAAAAAAACTAAAGATGGTCTCAATTAGTCTAACTCACCCATGAGCTCATGACAAAACGTATGTCCAAGATCACGTTGTCATGTCTCAATGGGTTACGAGCTGCAAACAGCCATCGACACACCTAAAATTTTACATCTATGGCAGTTTCAGAGGCAAATCGCAGTGTCATGGGACAATGCTTTTAAAGAGAGTGGTGATAATGTGCATGATGGGAATTATTATGCCATTTGGGCCTAATTGCAAGATTACACAAAATACTGGTTGTTAACCCAATGTATGCCTGGTTGCCAAATCACATCATAGTAACTCCATGTGTGTTTGGGTTAAAAGACTCCATGTAATAGTAGTTATTAACATAATATATGAATAATTAAAAAGTTGCATTAATTATGTATTGGCAAGTATTTCTAAGCAAAATAATATCAAATGATAATGCTATTAAATTATAAAATATCTCCTGATATATTGAAACATTTTTGAAAACCCACCAATCCAGTGAGTATAGATAAATCTCAAACTAGGTTAGCAGTTGAGGAATAATTGCACAGTCCTACTTTAAGTGTACATCCAGAAAACCAAAGTTCTAGTAATGTATCAGTATTATATGTATCTCAAACTAGGTACTTGCCCTTAAAAAAAAAAAAAAACAGAAGTAAAATTGTAAGCCAGGCAATGCTGTTTCCACACAATGCAAGGCTATGGCCCCTCTGAGCACCTTCGGAGCTCATTGCAAGCCTCTCCCTCTCGCGGTGCTCATGATGAGGCCCGTGATGAGAACCAAAGGCGCTCATTGAGTGGCTTGCAAGGAGCGCCGAAGGCAACCGTTTCCTCCCACCTGCAAGTTTTGTGCTTGGGAATGCCATGTGACTCTTTCCCCCCATCCCTTCCCTGTGTGTTTCTTATCTGTGTGTCTGCTGAATCTTTGCGTGCATCGTTTGTTTTATTTTCAAAGTCCTGTGAGTCTGGAGTTGTAGTGTAAGTGTTACTGTCTTTGCCGTAGTGTATTTTCTAAGTCCTGCGTGCTTGGTGTTGTTTGTGTAAGTGCTACTGTTTGCGCTGTTGTGTATTTTTTAAGTTCTGTGTGCCTGGCTTTGCTCAGCCACATTTTCATCCAGTTTCAGAATATTTATTTTTCAGAAAACCACTAAATATGGTTCAAATTCACTTTCAACCTCACTCCTAGGCTTCCTGGCTCTCCCCTGTGCAGTGTGTGAGTGGGTTATTATTTTTGTGAATTATTTTTTTTTTTTCCGGGTTTTTAGAGTTACGTGCTTGTGTTGCAGTTGTGACCCTCGCAGTCGCGTGCCTCAACTGCTCGCAAGGCTTGCAGTGCAATGAGCGCCTTTGGCGCTCATTGCAGCCTAAGTCGTGCATGCGTTTATGGCTCACCTCGCTTTGCGAGGCTCGCAAAGTGTGACCAACATCGCAAGCGTTCCCAACACTAACAACTATGTATGTGATAAGCTGTCTAAGGCCTCAATTTTGTGTCTCCTATTAGAACTCCCTGAATGCTGACTCGCAGCTAAAGGAGTTTTGAAAAGCTCTTTTCCAGAGATATTCTATGGCTCATGTAAAATATACTCACTTGCACCCGGAGCTCTCTAGCTTTAAGTCTGAATCTCCGAGTCTGAATCTCAGAAACCTCCATAGCAATGCTACGAAATTGTTTCTATTCTACACTAGGTCTTATATACTCTATTATCCATATCTGTTTTTATAAATCCCCTACCATTGCAGAGAAGGGTTTGCAGGGGGTTTATGACCTCTCTGCCTATGCCTCTGCCCAATACCCCTATGAGCTGGGTTTTCCCCGAGGCTCCCTCTTAAGAACCACTACAATATATGAGCCTGAGTAAGATTTCTCCCCAACTAAAGTATATTGTTATCTAAAGGATAAACATGGAAGGTGCCTATAGACCCCATTGTACCTAATATTATTCACCATATAATGTTGGTCTCAGCAGACCCCCATGGTATACTGAGCAAAGACCATGGGCGTCCTTATGAACCGACATGGCACAAAAAATTAACCCCTATACCATTGGTGCCCTTATGGACTCCAGTGATACTTAAGATTAACCACTATGCCATGGTGTTCTCCATGAACCCCATGGTATATTTAACTATAACTATGGTTGTCCCCCATGGTAACCCAAACTTTAATAATGGAGGTCCTCTTTGACCACATGGCACCTATGTTAACCTCTGTACAATGGTGGGGGGTATTGTCTGGAAGCCCCTTTAAAACCCTGGACACCATGGGCCTTCCACCAGCTGCCCCTTGTACTTTGGAATGAGTGATCGATTAACCCCATGGAGTCCCTATGGATGGCTATGGGACCTCTAACCCATTTCTGTTTGATTAAAAGCCTAAACAATAAAAATGCATTGGCTGGAATATTTGCATTCTGATTAGTTATCTTTTACCCAATAAGATGGCTAATATTCTCTTCTGTTTCAATAGCCAATCATAGAAGGGTAACACTCAAATTAAACCCTATTTTAATTGCTTGATATTTCAATTAATCAGAATAGAGGAAAAAGGAGGTCTCTTATTAGTTATAGGCAAACATAGACAGAAGGCTGTTTCAATAACCAATCACAGAAGGGTAACACTAGAATGAAAGCCCCCGATTGTTTAAAGGCTGGCCAATTGGAATGTACATATTTAAAAGCATGTATTCTTATTTATTAGGCTTATAACCAATCAGAAATGATTAGCAGAAGTATGATTGATAAATATTTTAGCCAATCAGAAGCCATAAAACGTTTAAGGCATGGGGATATAGGGACCATGGGGTCCATTAGGACCTAAATGATAGTAGTAGTGGTTAAACTACCAAACTATAGGTGTTCATTTTAAGTCCCGTAGGATGCCCTAGGGACTCCCATGGTTATGGTTAGAGGCCTCATAGGGGTCCATAGTGACCTCCATGGGGTTAATTTACCTCATACCCCATAGCTCAAGGGATGCGGTGGATCTTAACAGCAGTAATGACCTTAATAGTTTGTCCAATGAGCTGGAACCAGACATCTTGGAAAGAAAGTGAGATGGGCCCTAGGATGTCTTGCTGATAAAAAGGCTGCAGGAGGTGATGGAATCCCAATTGATCTATTCAACATTCTACAAGATGATGCTGTGAGTGTTACTTGCCTTATGCCAAAACATTTGGAAAACTCAACAATTGCCAATAGAAAAGGTCAGTCTACATCCCAATCCCCAAAAGAAGCAGTGCCAAAGAGTACTGCAATCACATATTATAATTGTCTAACTATGAGACGTCGTCACACTGCGTTGCGCAGTGCGTACGACTTTGCGATGAGCGGCGCTGTCGCTCATCGCCCGGCGAGCCTCGCGCAGCGAGGCGAGCCGTTAAATTGTAGCACTTTGGCAATGAGCGCCGCAGGCGCTCATTGCAGGCGAGCCTCGCGTAGCGAGGCGAGCCGTTATATCGTTATCGTAGCGATGTAACGACATCGTAGCACTTTGGCAATGAGCGCCGCAGGCGCTCATTGCAGGCGAGCCTCGCGTAGCGAGGCGAGCCGTTACATCGTAGCAATTAGAAAAAAAAATACGAGGTGAAAAAATTATGAGATAAGCGGCGGAAGAAAAACACTGAAAAAAAAACTAAATACACACACAAAAAAAAAATAAAGGTCACTTACAGCATGGGGAACCAGGCAGGACGTCTGGAAGTGAGTTGGAACTACAATTTAGATCGATTTAGCCGAGTTACAAAGATCGAAAATCGGCTAAGCGAGAAAAAAATGGCCGAAAAAAAATGAAAACGAGGCTATACTACTACGAACTGCGTAAAACACCGCCACAGACGTATGTGTTAGAAAAACAACGAGATAAAGGATGCGGATTAACCGCACAATGAGTAAAAAGACAGTAACGAGTATATTTTACGAAAAGAGATTACCGATTTACGCATTAACACAGATTTCCCGCCTTTGTCTTGCGCCACATAGAATTTCCCGCCGAAAACAACGCATTTGCCTCGCGCAACTGCGGATTTCCCGCCTAAAACAATGCATTGGTCTCGCGCACAAAGCCTATATATAGGGCACATTTCACACAGGACTGACACTTTCTCCTCAGGTGATGACAGTCTGACTGGATGTTTTCGGATGCAGGGAAATCGCAATAGATTGGGAGCTCTTCAGTATACTGCTTCAGCATTATTATATTAAAAAAGGTAAATATATTATTTCTAATTATTAATTAATAAATTGGTAATTACATATTAAATAATATATAAGAAAGTTAATTAATAGAAAAATAATATTGTGCCTATTTTTTATAATTAGTAATTAATAAATTGGTACTTAATTAATAAATAATAGATAAGACATTTAATTAATAGAAAAATAATATTGTGCCTATTATTTATAATTATTAATTAATAAATTGGTACTTAATTAATAAATAATAGATAAGACATTTAATTAATAGAAAAATAATATTGTGCCTATTATTTATAATTATTAATTAATAAATTGGTACTTAATTAATAAATAATAGATAAGAAATTTAATTAATAGAAAAATAATATTGTGCTTACCTGTGTGAAAGAATTGGTAATAACACTTATAATGTACATTAATTAATTAATTAATTATTAATATCAAAATTAAGAAGGACAATAAAAAATGTTTTATTAATTAATTATTAATGTACATTAATTTAACAATTATTTGGTTATATGTCATGATTACCTGTGTGAAACAATTGTTAATAACATTCATAATGTACATTAATTAATTAGGAACACATTGATTCATTAAATATTAATGTACATTAATTTAAGAACTATTTGGTGTTATGTCGTGATTACCTGTGGGTAAGAATTGTAATTAACATTCATAATATCATTACTAATCATTAATTTTAAAAAAGGTTAAGAATGTGCAATATTTTGTATAAAATAAACCAAAAAAAAAAAAAAAAGCTGATATACTCATGCTTACATGTTGATGTTAGATTGAGTCACACATTAGTTTTATATTAATGAACAGTAATTGATTCTTAGTTCATTAGTAATGTACATTATTTTAAGAATTAAGTTGTAACATACTCATTTTAAAATAAAACTAAAAAAAAATAAAAAGGCTACATGATTATGTGTTTATGTTATATTTAGTCAGACATTAATTTAAGATTAAGACAGATTCATTGATTCTTATTGAAAGAATAACAGTAATATTGAGTGTATGTTTAGAATCTATGCTTACATATGTGTGTTCATGTTCATTTATTGATATATTTATTTCATGTTTTTAATCTATGCAAAAATAGGTATGTTAAGCCTCACTGATTAATACAGATGAAGTAATATATTATACATTAATTACTATTTTGTATAATTGCAGGGAAATCTACGTGAATGACCAGAGATAGTGACATTTGCACACATTGAACAGCATAAGGATCATTTGGACAGGTACAGAAATTTAATTATATTACTATGTCAAAATATTAAAAATTAGGAGGTTTTTAATGTAGCCAAATATATGTATGTTGACGTTCATTTAATGATATTGATGAAGCAAAAGTTTAAAAATATTATCTATTTGATTTTACAGTTTATTCGGATCTGCAAGGGAATAAACAGACAGCGTGACGTTTGCAGCCTTGGAACAACATCAACATCATCCTCACAGGTATAAAATTTAATTTTGTAGTGATGCATAGAAGAAGGCTATATATCACATATTATAATTGTCTAACTACGAGACGTCACGCTGCGTTGCGCAGTGCGTACGACTTTGTTGAAAATAGAGAGTACTTATTGAGTCATTAATGTATGATATTTAGTCAAAACTTGAAAAAAAAATGAAAAGACAATACTAATTAATAATAATATTTAAAGAAAATAAGAAGCTTACAACACTTGCAAAAAAAAAAAATTGGTATGCTGTGAATTCAAACAAGAAGGAATGTAATTGAAGGATTAATAATATAAAGATAGATATGTTCAGCTATTTACTATTTCATATATGTCAATAAAATACTTTAAAAAATGGTTTCATTTCTTTCAGTCTAAAGTGCAACAATTGAAAATGTTTTATTAGTTTATTTATCTACTTTCATCGAACAGTACAAAAAGGAAAAAAAATGTAGACAAAACAAAGAATAAACAATAATTACATCTCTATTTACAATTACAGATTAACATGGCGGATAATGGAGAAGACAAAGTTGAACGCAAAAGAAGATTGGCAAGGGAAAGGAAGCAAAGGTGGAGAGATGCTCAGACACCGGAGACTTCACAACGCTTGCGAGAAGAAGATCGACAGAGACTTTTAAATAAAAGAAAGATGAGTAAGAAAGCCGCAAGTGAGTGTGTTGGGGCTTCCAAGAAACGTAAAAGTAAACAAAAACATCTCTCTGAACCATTGTGCAATGATTCTATTTTGCAGAATGACTTGAATGTAGACACAGAAGAAAAAAATGTACATATAGAATGTGGGTCTGATATTTATGTTGAAGAAATGCATGATAATGTGTTTACTACTGCAGTAGAAGTAGATACTCATTATTGTGGATTACTTAATGTGGTTTGTCAGTTTTGTGGGGCCTATCATTTTATAAAGGAAAGACCTTATGACGGAAATTTCATTAGTTGCTGTCAGAAAGGAAAGGTCAAACTTCCAGTAAGACACCCATTTCCATATTATTTAGAATGCATTATGAGTGATCCAACATTTCCAAATTATAATAATTTTAAACAAAACATAAGGTCTTATAACAGTGCAATTTCATTTGCTTCAATGGGTGCAACATTAGCAGAAAATGTACCAGGACATGGTCCTTATTGTTTCAGAGTTCAAGGTCAAATATACCACAGAACTTCGCATTTACACCCACAAGAAGGACAGCAAAGGAAATTTGCACAGTTATATGTGTTAGATACGATGGAAGCTGTGGAACAAAGAATGACACTTCCAGAAAATAGACAGTGTTTGCGCATAGTCTTTGAACAGCTGGATAAAATTATGAAAAAAAAACCATATAGTCAAGCATACAAACAATTAGCACAGCTTGAAAAAGAACAACAGGAACATGCTCAAAGACATCAATTGCCTACACCAAGAGTCAATATGGTGTTAAAAAGAGATCGCAACACTGATCAGAGAATATATAATTTACCTACTGTAAATGAGGTTGCCATGGTGTTTAAAAATGAAGATGGTGAACCACCTTTTCAGCTGGATATTAGAATATATCCACGCAATGAAGAACAACCATTTATTAATATCAATATATTAAGCTGTAATTTAGATCCAATGACATATCCCATTTTCTTTCCAAATGGGGAACCAGGATGGGAACCAAAATTAAAATTGGAAAGTTATCCCAATACTAAACTTCGTATTCGATCTAATATTTCCATGCTGGAATATAAAGTGGCACAAACTGCTATCCGTGATTGTTTTAATCCAATTTTACATGGAGGAAAACTCACTCAACAATGGATTATTGATTCATATTTACAAGTTGAAGCCAATAATCTAAATTTTATTAAATATCAACAAAATAAATTACGAGTAGAACAGTATTGTGGATTAATGGATTATGTGGCAGATTTAGCTTCCAACAGAGACATTCCAGCTGGAAGAGCAATTATTTTGCCATCCTCTTTCCAAGGATCTCCTCGCAATATGCGAGAAAGGTATAATGATGCCATGGCTATTGTTACTAAATTTGGAAAACCAGATTTATTTATTACATTCACCTGTAATCCACAATGGCCAGAGATAAAGGAGAATTTGAATTTGGCACAAACTACTTCTGACCGACCAGATTTAGTGGCAAGAGTATTTAAAATCAAACTCAATTCATTAATTCATGACATCACTAAAGCACATTTATTTGGACAATGTGTGGCTTTTGTTTACACCATTGAATTTCAAAAAAGAGGATTGCCACATGCTCACATACTTTTAATACTGCTCGAAAAAGACAAGTTAAAAACTGCAGAGAGAGGATTCAGTAATTTCGGCACAATTGCCAGACCAAGAAATATATACAAAACTTTGGGAGATTGTTACACATAGAATGATTCATGGCCCATGTGGAGAGATGAATCCGAATTCACCATGTATGGAAAATAAAAAATGTACTAAAGAATTTCCAAAACAATTTCAAATGCAAACTTATGCAAATTGTGATGGATATCCTTTGTATAAAAGAACACAAGGACAAACAGCTATTATCCGGGGCCAAAAGGTTTGATAATAGATTTGTCGTTCCATACAATCCACATTTGCTCATGAAGTACAATGCACACATCAATGTGGAAGCTTGCACTTCAATTAAATCAATTAAGTATGTGTATAAATATATATACAAAGGATATGATGCAGCTACTGTTGTTGTACAAGGTGCTGGAAATGAAAACGAAAATCCAATTTTACATGATGAACTTTCAAATTATTTAGATGCTCGGTATGTGAGTGCTCCGGAAGCAATGTGGCGCCTTTTGAAATTTGAGATGCATGATCGGTCACATGCTATCTATCGTTTAGCTGTACATTTGCCTCAAAGTCAGATGGTTTGCTTTACTGAAGGAAATGAAAGAACTGCATTATATCAAAGTGAAGACAGAGATACTACGCTTACTGCGTGGTTTAAATTAAACTGTCAGGATACGCATGCCAGACAATTTTTATACATTGAGATACCATATCACTATGTATTTGTAAATGGTCTATGGCGACTACGAAAAAAAGATAAAATCATACCACGAATTTATACCGTCAGTCCAAGGGACATTGAACGTTTCAGCTTAAGATTACTTCTGTTACATGTTCCCGGTGCACAGAGTTTTGAGCATTTACGTACAGTGAATGACATAGTTTATTAGACATTCCTATTAGCTGCAAGACATCAAAATTTCATAGCTGATGATACAGAATGGGAGAGGTGTCTGGAAGAAGCAGCACTATGTCAAATGCCTAAGCAAATGAGACAACAATTTGCATTCATTTGTATATTTTGCAATGTACCTGATGCTTTCACTTTGTGGGAAACATTTAAATTAAACATGTCAGAAGATTTCTTGAAACGTTACAGAGAACCAATAGCTCTATTAAAAACATTGTTGGAAATCCAAGAAATATTGTTGGCTCATGGATTAAATTGTGCAAGTTTTAATTTACCAGATCCAGGACTTATAGATGACATCAATTTTGATGATTATGACACTGAGCTTCAAAAACAAAAAACCCAAGAAAAACTGGCAACTTTAAATAATTTACAGTTAGAAGCATTTCATGCCATCACAAATGCTACAGATGATGAAATGGTCAAAGACCGGTATTTCTATCTAGACGGACCAGGTGGATCAGGAAAAACGTATCTGTACAATTGTTTGATGAGTTATATTCGATCACAGGGTCAGATAGCTTTGCCATTTGCAACAACTGGAATTGCTGCACTTTTGTTAGATGGTGGTAGAACTGTGCATAGTGGATTTAAGCTGCCAGTTCCCATTTTGGAAACATCAGTCTCAGATATTCGACTCAATTCCATACAAGCAAAAAAATTCAAACTAACTAAACTAATTATCATAGACGAGGCAACAATGATGTCATGTCATGCACTGCAATGTATTGACAGATTCTTAAAAGAAGTGATGGATAATAGGTTGCCATTTGGTGGAAAGGTGATGCTGTTAGGAGGCGATTTTAGGCAAACATTACCTGTTGTGCCACACGGAAATAGAACAGAGATCATTGAAACATGTATCAAGACCAGTAAACTGTGGCAAATATTTACACATCTCAAATTAGAATTAAATATGAGATCTGAAGGCCAAAATGAATTCAATGACTGGCTCATTAAAATCGGAGATGGAAAACATCCAGAAATACAGCATTTACCAAATGATACCATTGAAATTCCATCAGAAATGGTTTGCAATGAATCACTCATATCAGCCATATTCCTAAACACTCTTAATAATGAGGATTACACAGACATTGCAAACAAAGTAATATTAACATCAAAAAATATCGATGCCTTGAATGTAAATAACGAAATTTTAAAATACATCAATGCACCACAAAAGAATTATTACAGTGCAGATTCGATTCTGTCAGATGATAAAGACAGTGAATCGAATTTTAGTATCGAATTTATTAATTCGTTAACACCATCTGGAATGCCCCCACATATTTTACAATTGAAAAAAGGTGCAATTGTTATGTTATTGCGAAATATGAATCCAAAAAAAGGACTTTGTAATGGGACCCGATTAATTGTGCATGAGTTAAAAGATCATTTTATACATGCAGAAATTATAACTGGGACCCATAAAGGTGAACGAGTTTTTATACCAAGAATTGATTTAGCTCCAAGTGAGAGTGGTTTGCCCTTTGTCCTTCAACGGAGACAATTTCCAGTTATCATGGCATTTGCTATGACCATTAATAAATCCCAAGGACAAACTTTTAAGTCAGTTGGGATTTTTTTAAAGGAACCAGTTTTTGCACATGGACAACTCTATGTGGCTTTTTCAAGGTGCACTAATCCAAAAGAAATTAAAGTGCATGTTGAAGAAAACGAAACTCAAGGTCATTTATTGGACGATGGATGTGTTTACACCAAAAACATTGTCTACTATGAGGTGTTGGAAAGATAGTGGACAATGGTTTCATTTTACTGCCAACATTTTATGGGACTCAATATGATTGCACAAAAACAATATTTCAAGTAAAACATCTAAAGAATGGACAAAAAAAGATAGAGAACAGTGGTTTGACTTCCAGTACTAAATTAAAGTACTCTGGGACTCTTTAAACAGGGGACCACTATTTCAATTATGAAAATATATCTGATATTTGCAGAATGGACTAAATGAAAAAAAAAAAACAACAGTAAAATATCCTGAAACAGATTGGAATGGGTTCAAAGTTTTATATTTACATGATTGGCCCCACAAAAACAATTCACTGATTTTTCCATAATTTACAAAAGTTAAATGTTATTGTTTGAAGTTACAATTTAAAATGTTAAATATGTGTTTTTGGAATGTTTACAAAAGTTGGGTAAATATATATGTTGTATAGTCAAATATGTATTGTTACTATAAAGTTGAAGTATTTAGTAAGAATTTGAAATGTATTATTTAAAGACAAAGTATTGATTCAGGGAGAAATCCGATCGCCAGTTAATGGGGTCAGGAAGGAATTAATTTTTTTCCCTCTTTGATACAATTGGACAAGTTTCAATAGGGGTTTTTTATTGTTTGCCTTCCTCTGGATTCAATGCTAATTTAGTTTAACAACAGTTTAACAAATATGTTACAAATGAGAAAAAGTATGTTATTGTTAAAACAATTTAATTACTCTAAGTTAATATAATCTGCAGTTACTCAGTGATAAATATGTATTGAAAAGTGTTAGTATTGGTAACAAAATGTTGCACAAATGTTTCATATACAAGTTGCATGTTACAAAGTTTAATGTTTGGGAAATATAAGTTGAAAGTTAAAAAAATAAAAAGTTAAAAATAATTATGTGTTTTTATTTTTAGAAAAAAAAAAGGGACAAATGTAGCTGACTCATTTGGAGATGCAAACAAATTTCACAACATTTAAATTTTATTGACCGTCATTTTTTGACGGGCAAGTCGCTAGTTATCGTATAATTGCACTAATTTCACATGCCAGCAAGGTAATGCTTAAGATTCTACAAGCTCGGCTCCAACTAAATATGTTCAAGCCGGGTTCTACAGAGGAAGAGGCACAAGAGATGAAGTTGCTGTTATCCGCTGGATAATGTAAAAAGCAAAAGAGTTCCAGAAAAACATTTACTTCTGCTTAATAGACTGTTCTAAAGCCTTTGACTATGTGAAGCACAACAAAATGTGGCAAGTTCTTAATGAGATGGGAGTACCAGATCATCTCCTCCTCCTCCTGACGAATCAATATGTGGACCAAGAAGCCACAGTCAGAACCGAACATGGGACAGCAGAATGGTTCAAGATTGGAAAAGGAGTGCAACAAGGTTGTATATTGTCACCTTATTTATTCAACTCATATGCCGAGTACAGCATGCATAAGGGCGGACACGATGAATACGAAGCCGGAATCAATATTACTGCAAGAAATGACAACAACCTCAGATACCCCGATGAAACTACTCTGATGGCTAAAAGTTAGGAGGAACTGAAGGACCTGCTGATAAGGGCAAAAGATGAGAGTGCAAAAGCTCTTCAGCTGCTCAATGTTAAAAAAAACAAAGATCATGGCAACCAAGAATCTCAGTCCCTGGCACATAGACAGGGAAGAAGTGGAGACAGTGACTTTATTTTCCTGGGATCCAGGATCTCTGCAGATGGTGACTGTAGTCATAAAATTATAACATTTTTGCTTTTGGGGAGGAAAGCTATGGCAAGCTTGGACACGCTAGTAAAAAGTAAAGGTATTAAACTATCAACAAAGGTCCACATAGTTAGAACTATGGTATTCCCAGTAGTAACATACGGATGTGAGAGCTGGACCATGAAGAAGTCTGAGGATTGTAGAACTGACACCTTGTGGTGTTTGACGAAAACTATCAAGAGTCCCTTTGACTTCAAGTAGATCCAATATATTAGTACTTAAGGGAATCAAGACAAACTGTTCACTAGAAGGTATGATCATGAGGCTGAATCTCAAATATTTTTACCATATCATGAGACAGCAGGATTCCCTAGAAAATACTCTTATGCTGGGAAAGATTGAAGGCACAAGAAGAAGGGGATGAGAGATGGGTAGATGAGGTCACTGGTGCAATGAACCTGAAGTTGATGGAGCTCAGAGGGGCAGTGACTGACGGATGTACCTGGCTTGCTGCCGTACATAGAGTTACGGAGAGTCGGATGCGACTGAACCACTAAACAACAACAAAACTGTTGTTTATTAGTTTTGCTCTTTCCTTCCCCTGTTAAATATACAGCTTCCTGACTTCAACGTCCAAAGATTTATCCTACAGACAATCTTACAAATAGAGGAATCTTTAATTCACAGGAATTTAATTTAACAGATCTGCATACCATTGCATATGATTAATAAATTATAGGCTATTTATAAATGTTAGATTTTACCACTTCAAAAGAGCCTATTGTATTTCTGAGACTTAATTTTCTCTTTAAATTTGACTAAGCAACCACTCTTCCCCAGTGGATGACTTATCATTATACCAATGAGTTTCAGTAAACTGCCAATTACAGATACTCTGTGTCTGCTTCTTCAAGGGGACTTGATATGAAGCCAGTTTAAACCTACCCCAGCAGAATCATGTAGTTCCTGTTCTCTGTGGCACAAAAGATGGCTTCTGAAGAGGGCAAGGCCCACAAGGGTAAAGGCAGAGAATACTGGATCCAGGTTACTAGTGGCAATGGCAAGACCACTCCCCAAGTCAGGATACACCACACAGAAATAGTCTCACGCCTTGTTTATGTGAAAACTATCTCTCAACCTTTATTGAATGATCAAAACAACATATTTATACTCTCCAATACCACACCCTTGTGTACATTTGTGTATGTGTGATGTCAGACCATCTGGTTTGCAACCTTGGGCTATCAAAGCTCTTGAGATCAAATTCATTAGATATCTAGTGAACAAACCTTTATGTTAAACTCAAGTGTTTGCTTAGGACTACTGGAAGTACATGCATCTGTCTTGACCCAAGGTCTTTATGTGTGAGTGTGCAATGATCTGCAGCTAACTTCTATGCAGAGCATTCCTACCAATTCCACATATGTTCTATATAACAGTTTCCCTCTTATAATATATTATAATATAATAATATATTATTAGAAGCATATCACCTTCCACCCTAACACATTCTCATATCTCTCTCCCTCCTTTTCCTCACACAATACCTTTAGGATGTAAGTCTGCGAGTTTCAATCCCACAAGGTGTTTTAGGGAAAGCACCATGGTCACTGGATTCCAAACTCAAAGACAGGGCCCTCCTTGTTTTACTATGTGTTCATTTGTATGTATCTTTGTCTTGAACGTATCTTATGTACAGCGCTACGGAATATGTTGGCGCGTTATAAATAAACGATAATAATAATAATAACTGGGATACATAATAACCATGTACAGGCAACATGTAACCACACAATAACACATAATTCCAATGTAACAATGTCATGCTCCCTTGGACATATTCATAAATTACTGACTTTCACAAGCCCCTGGGGAGAATTATAAGACAACTGCCATGGAGGACCCTTCAAGGTAGTCCACGTGAAAAGGTACATCCCAGCTAATAAGTCCAGCATAAACTTGGGAGGATCCTTACCCAGCAAAGCCCTCTCCTTCCAGGCTAGGGAGACCTCCTGTCCTGCTGATTCTGGATCAGCACTCAGTCCCATGGGTAAAATTGAAGAGTACAAGATTCCCTTTGTCAGGCCTGAGCTTTCTCCTCAATAAACTGGGATGCTAGAGTTGCAACATGGGCTAGTGACATTCTCTGGTGGATTAATGGGCAGTTCTGACACAAGCCATTGTGGTTCAGTAGCCAACCTCTCTCCCAAAAAGCCTGGCCAGTGGCCCCTTCTTTACAGGGTTACAGGTAGGTCACAGCCAGGGTCTTTGGGCAGTTGCAGGGGAGTCAATGTAGGCAGACCGGGAGACAAAACACAATCTGGGGTACCCTTTGGCTCTTTGGTCTCTGGATCCTCAGGTGGAACCTCCTGACTCTCTCCATCTGAGACTGCCTGGTGTGTAGTTACAGGCAGCCCTTTAGAAGCAGCTGCTACTGCCTCTTGTTCAGGCTGAAGAGCAGGGCTACTTTCTGTTTATGCTCCAGTGTCTGTGGCTGGCTCCTGGACAATGGTCATCCAAGGAACCTCTCCACTATTTCCACAGTCAATTGGTAGGGCACAGTGCTCATTGGGTTCTTCTCTTACTCTAGGAGCAGAGTAGCTTTTCCCCACTTCTTCCCCTGGGCCTGGCACTGTTGTGGTTTGGCCCTGTCCCCATTCCTCTAACTGGGTGAGACTCAGGCGCATAAAGATAGGGACCAGTTCTTCCTCTTCCCAGTCAACCCCATGGATGCAGGCATCCTTGTTATTTTGAGAATCATGGATATCAAAATTCTCCCCACAGTCCATACATTTATTTTCTGACCCAGCCTTGGCAACATTTATTTTCTTACAGAGCCTTGGGTCCCTGTAGTACCTGTTAGGTAATTCTGTTCCATGCCTGACCGGCATGAGCCCTCCCAGCTAGGTGGCCAAAACCCATCCAGGGATGCTTCATCCAGAAACTCTATATAATCCACCTCCAGCTGTAGCTCCTGCTGGATCAAAGGCCAAAGTAAGTTAGCTGTCTGAGAGTCTGTCTCCAGTCTTACCATGTGACAGCGCTTGACAAACAGACACAGCTGTCTTTTCTCAGTCCCCAAGCCACAATCCGGATCCCCATATACTATGTCCCAAAGTGCCTCTTCCAGCCCCAATGAAAAATGATGAGGTATCCAAACAGGTCCCACCCAGGGCAACCTCCTCACATACTTAATCTTCCAGCCATTCCATTAGCTCGTGACCTGGCCATAGTCCCAGGAACGCCATTCATTTATTTAGAAGAACCATTCCTCTACAGACCTTTCCAGTCACCAGAACATTCTCTGTCTCTACTGGGGATAAGCATTTCCCCACCACAGGAGGTGAGACAGGGCCATTGCTTACCCTTCTCCATTTCTCCTGTACCTCCTGTGTGATCTGTATCCGGAGTTCCATCTGCTGATCCTTGGTTGAACCTGCAGGCAGTATCTCCATCTATCCTTGGTACCATCTGGACACTTCCTCCTCTTTTGCTGCAGACATCTCTTCATAGGCTGCCATACTTCTGTGTTTTCTACAGAGATCCCACCACTGCCACCAATGTCACGATCTGCTTCTTCAAGGGGGCTTGATATGCACCTAGTTCAAACCTACCCCAGCAGAATCATGTAGTTCCTGTTCTCTGTGGCACAAAAGATGGTGTCTGAAGAGGTACAGGCAGAGAATACTGCATACAGGTTATTTAGTGACCCATGGCAAGACCACTACCCAAGTCAGGATACACCACACAGAAATAGTCTCACACCTTGTTTATGTGAAAACTATCTCTTAACCTTTATTGAATGATCAAAACAACACATTTATACTCTCCAATACCACACCCTTGTGTACATTTGTGTATGTGTGATGTCAGCCCATCTGGCTTGCAATCATGGGCTATCAAAGCTCTTGAGATCAAATTCACCAGATATCTATAGCTGGCTAGTGAACAAACCTTTATTTTAAACTCAAGTGTTTGCTTAGGACTACTTGACGTACATGCATCTGTCTTGACCCAAGGTCTGTATATGTGATTGTGCAATGATCTGCAGCTAACTTCTATGCAGAGCATTTCTACCAATTCCACATATGTTCTATATAACATTTTCCCTCTTATAATATTTTATAACTAGGATACATAATAACCATGTACAGACAACATGTAACCACACAATAACATAATCCGAATGTAACAATGTCATGCTCCCTTGGCCATATTCATAAATTACTGACAATATGTGTCCTTAAACAATGAAATCATGACACTCTGTCATAACTTAACAACTCATTTGCATATTGCAGATCAGAGGAGATCTTAAAAGGTTGAACTTGATGGACTAAAAGTATTTTTTCAACCTCAATTACTATGTAACTATACACTTTTTGTGACCTGATTATTTTTTTTATTCTGTAGGGAATTCTATTGTTTATTATTTTGTTTTTTATTAAAATTGATGTCACTTCTCCAAAATAAATTCTGCTTGGAGGATATTGGGCAATTTTCTGTTTCATTAGTTCTCTTTTGATGAAGCTGGTAAGTCAGACTGTGAAGAAATCTTCATATGTAAGTATGGTTCAGTAATTTGTTGTTTTTCTTTTCAAATTGTTTCTCTATTGAAAATGGATATATTGGTAGACAGACAATAAAGAAGCTATAGAAGAATATTTATGTTGCATTACTCAATGGAGATTATTCATTTTATAACTAAATGATCACATATTCTATGAATAAGATTTGTTTTGTAAACTAGAAAGTTGTCATGTATACTGAGATGTATAAGAACTTTATCCTTAATACTTTTATCAAATAATATTATGCTTCTCCTCGTTCCTTCTGATGACAAACTGAAACACCAACCTTTTTTCTGCATTATGATAGCTGTGTGACACTTTAATTATGTGAATGAAAAAGAGAGAACTTGTTTATTTAATCCACTAATAAAAGATCAAAGCACAAAGAGTAATATTTAGCCCATCGGTAAATGATAGTTTCTTGTAGTGAATGAGCGGTAAAGAGTATACCATGCAAAATGACTTGCAACCTTAAGTAAATAAATGTTTAGATTAAAATATTTATTATGATGATTAATGGAGTATGTAATATTGTTTCTCTTTCCATGGAAGCAGCAAATGGTGTACAAAATAGAAGAATATGTGTACCATCATCTGCCAATTCTTCTTTTCAACACAAATCTCATGAGAATCCCATTCTATTTCAATCACATATGCCAGAATATGTTTTTTTCCATGATCAAATAAGAACTGTCAACATAGGATTCATCCTGTAAAGGGGAATTGGCAGAGAGCAAAGAAACAATTTAACCATGATATAATTGTGGTGCTGCTTAATGCTGAGTTTGCATTTTAAACATTTTTGTAATAGGTTGGCTAGATATTTAGGTTTTTAGAATTCTTTCTGGTTCCATGGAGAAAAAAAAACCCTGACCATTATAGATGCAACATGCATTCAAAGTCTTCTCTAATCTTAGGACAATGATCAGCAGAAACCAAAATGGTAAATTCCACTGCTGTATAATTACATATAAATGTTAAGAAAAATGTTGCCCATTTTCAAATCTAGTATTTTAATAGCCCAGAAAAATACATTTCTGCTACTAGTTTTTTTTAGCAGACATTTGTTTCAAGAGATTCAGCTTCTGGTAAGTAACTCTGTCATTCCAAAGTCAAGTTGTTTTTATAGGTTAGTCTTAAAGACCATGAAAAATCCCATGCATATTAATTAGCTGCTTTGATGTGCTAATTGGGATTAGTCCAGTTAGGCTAATTATGCTAATTAGCATTGTCTGTGTCTGTAATGGCCAACATAAAGACCTACCGCCTTATTAAATTGTGATTTGGCCAATTGAATAGGGCTCTATATAAGCACAGAGCATATATTTTTTACAGAAGTTTTTATTTAGCGAAGACCTTGCTTTTGGATATAAGTTCACTAACTAAACACTTCTGTAACAAAATATATGCTCTGTGCTTATATAGAGCTCTATTCAATTGGGCAAATTGCAATTTAATAAGGCGGTAGGTCTTATTATTATATGTTCTTGTATGAAAAAATTGCCTGACCTCTTTCATTATTACCATGTATAAAGCATATAGAGCCCTATTCAATTGGCTGAATCACAATTTAATAAGGCTGCTACAATGTTATCTGGCAGTTAGACACTTCTCCCAACCTTACCAAGCCCAACATTGGTATACAGGAGCTGTAAACTAAGTTCTACATATTTCAGACATTATTTACTGTAGAGCACAACTATCAGTGCAATACATAGCCAGTTTTTAATGCTCTTTAAAATTAAATCAATTTTTTGTCCCTTCAAGCAATCCAGACCACAGTCATTAGACAAGGTTAACTTGGAAATGGTAATCATTTATATTTTATGGAGCAAACCCAAAAGAAGAAGTATCAAGGGAAGCCAAATTAATTTAATGATTAAAGGGAGTGACCCGGGAGAAATAAAACACAACTGCATTAGCATTTTGAAAAAAATGAGACTGAATTAATTTTTCTTTTTATCAAAGTTTTACATTTTTTCTTGATGAATATAACTCTTTGATAACTCTATGAATATTAAATCGGTGTTGATTCATAAAAACAATATTACATTAATATTTATTTTTGGTAATTCTTCCCAATAGCTTTGTGTATTTTTTGTACTTTTAGGAATAACCGGCAGAAACTTACAGATAATGCTGATATTATAAACCACTACTGAGCATAAAGAAGTGTGATTAAAGGACTATACGATGGAACGTCACTACATCTCTGTGAAAGGGATTCTTCTCCTATTTTTATTTCATGGTAAATTAAAGGGCCCCTTAATTCAGTACACTGTGGAGCACACCAATCTCTTAACATCATGTATAAATCTTTTAGAATTTTTTTAATTCATTTTTTTTCTGCTTAGATATTTATTGTTTAAATGTATGTTTACATGCGTTACTGGCAAGCTGAGAGCAAAGGAAAACTACAGTTAACCCTTATAAATTCATCTATGCATAGAGGAGTTTTAGAATCTTTGAAATACGTTACTTGTAGGTTAACTACTGGGCTGTAGGATTCCTGAATGCCAAGAAAAACATATAAATTATTCTCTGCACCGGATCTACAATGGCCATTGTTGGCAGATGTCATTAATCATGGAATAGTCAGTGTGTTTGTAAACAGACCTAAAAGTTTAGTTTTTTTAACTGTTATAAGTGTAATTAAAGAAAAAAAATAGATAATTTTTAACATAAAATCTTGTGCTCTTTCACACCATGAAGAGCACTTATGGTGAGGTAACTGGCCCTTTAATGGTAACATCCTGTCAATGATTGTTTAATATAAATACGTCCATTAACTAGTAAATGATATCATATAATCAGAGATGTTTACTTACTTTAAAAAGCCCATTATTATAAAAAAAATAGTGAACACAGTAAAGCTTTATTATTAGTGAATACAATAGTTTCTACTTTAGGTGCTGCTTAGACAAAAGTGGAGAGGTGGACCTGGAAAAGGTTACCCTAAAAAAGTAATAGAAAACCAAACAGTAAAAGTAGGCGCTCAGGTAGAAAGTGGAAAAACTCAGTGGCAAGACACATATCTGTCCAAAATGCAAGTAAAGCAAAGTACCAAGGCTGCACCAGCCAAATGTAGTCTTAATCTTCAGAATATATATGGATGTTAAATCCAAATGCTTCAATCTTTTAGATGGATACAGAAAGGAGACTAACTAGTGTAGCATGAAAACACTATTTGTTATACATTTTATAAAACATATATTTGCTAAAACAGTGGGTTCAGCAAAAAAAAAAATAGCAAGGGAGGTGGTTAAATAATAATAAAAACAAATGCAGGGGGTTTATGATCTGTCTGCCTTTGACTCGCTACCGCTATGAACTGGATATCCCAAGATTCCCCCTCAATACCAACTTCCTATATGAGCCCAGCTATCTACAGGGACAACCCAAACTATTATTATTATTATACTTTATTTGTAAAGCCCAACATATTCCGAGGTATAATACAGGGGCTAAGTACAAGAGAAAGACAGTTTAATACATTGGAAAATAATGGAGGGTACTATTTTAGAGCTTAAAATCAAAAGTACATGAGGGTCCATAGGGTCTCCCATTTACAAGGGTTTACATCTGGTGCGATGGAAGTCCATAAGGACCCCCCATGGTTATAGTTTATATGAGGTAATATCAGGGGCACTCAGGTTCATAGGGACAAGCAGGTATAGAGATGGATCCTTAAGACTCCGCGTAACAAATCATGGAATACACTTACTCAGTGTTTCTGATTGTGATTAAACTTTGGTCCTAGTGTTAGGTAAACATATAAAACTGGGTATTCATAGTAATAGTTATCATTTGCTCAATGTTGAACTGGAATCTATTTTCAAAATGAAAATTAAAGATTTATCAACTGTTGAATATGCTTTTTGACTAGGTTGTTAAATTTTGGGTCATTAGTATACTAACATGATTTACCCCTAAAAAAACAATATGGAAGGGAGGAGAGCAAAATAAGACCTACTGGTATAATAAACAAAATAAAAAGTTACTTACAAAATAGATTTCAAAAGCTCAGTGGGATATTAAATCCAATGAAATACCACATAGGGAGGGTTTATAACATGTTTCGTATGGATAGGAATTCCTCAGGAATAGTATTACAGAGTATATGAAAGATAGGGAGTATAAAAAACTCCACAGCTAAAAGTCCTACTCTCGGAAGCTAATGATCTGCATATGTTGGTTGAATAATTAGCAACTAAATTGAATGAGGTTTTGATCCTGTATTTGAAAAAAATATATGATATATTCCTAAATTACCTGATTGTGTCAAGTCATTGAAGGCTTTTTTGTACCTTACTATACTGTAAATTGTCACATCAGTTCCAATTAACCTGGATCAGGTCAGGTCACATTTAATTTTCTAGCTGAATTTAGTATTTAGTGTTTCATTCTCTGCATTGATGCAGAAGACAAGTTATAATTATATTTATGTCAGGTATCCAAGTTTATAATTTCTATGTTTTGCAGATTCAGCCTGCCAAAAGTGGTCCTTTATATTCCCTCAGTCCATTGAAGCACTGAGGGGTTCATGTGTAGAGATACCCTGCACATTCACTCGCCCACCGCGTTATAACAAAGACAGTTTAATTTGGTTTTTGTATGAAGATTTTGGATATCAGCAAATCTTCAATAACAAATATCCTTCTTTAGTGATGCCAAAATATAAAGGACGCACATTTCTTATGGGAAATCCAACAAACAGCTGTTCCTTGAGGATTGACTATGTTAAGGAAGGAGATCGATATTATCCAGGAATAAATCGTGCAAAAAATTCTTGGACACTCAATGATAAACAAACTGTTATGGTCAAAGTAAGAGGTAAAGTATTAAATTATGAAGCACTAACTTCGGTATAAGGCAAACAAGATTGTTGGATGGTAATTGCTATTTAATACCACAAAGTGAACAAAGCAAAACCAACAACATATAATAAACAAGACTTCAGATGCTATAAAGTGCATTTTGTTTCAAATATTTACATTTTCCCATTTTTAATTTATATAACATGTATTAGTCGTCAGACAAAACTGTTTCATAGGTTCAGTAAGTACCTGTACGGTATTTAGAGATATATATATTTATACAATGGAATCACATATAATAGTTGTCAAACTGCGATTTGTCGTCGTGTTTGCGAGACTCGCAAAGCGAGGCGAACCGTTGAGGCATTGAAGCATTATGAGCTTGCAAGACTGCCCTTCTCGCCTTGTGAAGCGAGGAGAGCAGTTGAGGCATTGAAGTACACAGGACTTAGGCTGAAATGAGCACTTAAGCAGCCATGCAGCACTTAGACTACAATGACCGTATTAGACTCCATTGCAGCCAACGGCCCCGTCACACATGCGAGCTTGGGGGAAAAAACGTGACCTCAGAAAATGAATTAATTTAACGGCTGAACAGAAAAGCACAACGAACAATAAAAAAATAAACAAACAAAGAAAAACATTAACACACAGCACAGGTGGAGAGCCAGGAAGCCTGGGAGTGAGGTTGCAAGCGATTTTGAGCCTTATTTGACATGTTTCGTCACTAGAAAATTGGCTAAGTGAGAAAAAAATGGCGGACAAAAAACGTAAAGAATTCTGAAACTGGATGAAAACGAGGCTGAGCAAAGTCAGGCACGCAGGAAATGCACGACAGCAAAGACAATAATACTTACTCCAACAACGCCAGACATGCAGGAATTTGAAAATAAAACAAACGGCAGTCAGCGAGAGCCACACAAACATTCAGCAGACACACAGAGGACAAACACACAGGGAAGGGACAGGGGGAGATGCTGTAAAGAGACACATGGCATTCCCAAGCACAAAACTTGCAGGTTAATGAACCCTGCAATCAGCAGGCCCATACATTAGGCGGGAGGAAAGGCGGGGCTCGTGATGAGCGCCAAAGGTGCTCAGAGAAGCAAAAGCATTGCCTGGCTTACAATTTTATTGCCGTCATATTTTGATGGGCAGTTTGCTAGTTAAAATATAAATTAGAGTAAATTGTCATGCAGTTAAATACAAACTTTGTTTTAAAATGTGATATATATTATTGTTTTAGTAATACATCTAAACAGCATATTGAGATATAATTAAACGATGTACAGTCAGTAATAAATAATTAAATAATGTATAAAAGTTGAAAGCATATTAATACTTGGATGCTTTTTTCAGACTCTTTAGATGAGCCATTAGTAAGAGACCCTGGGGTTCTGACAGAAGGGGCCAATGTTACCATCTCTTGCTTTGCACAGCACACATGTGCTTCCAAACCTCCTTCTCTGGAATGGAACAAGGATGGAGTGATCAGTGTACAACATGAAGATCTTAAAGAAGGAAATTGGAGAGTAATATCAGAAATCAATTATTATCCTATCTTCAAGGATCATAATACAGAGCTGGAATGCACAGTAAGATATCCCAATGGGCAAATGAAACATAAAAGATACATCTTAAACATTCAAAGTAAGTATTTACTGTATATTTCCCTTGTACTTCAATAATGATTCCTACACAAATATTTTGTACTGATAAGAATTACTAACTAGTAATTAGAGACAAATTTGCTAAGTATTGGAAATACATACCGTTAATATTATGCCGAGGTTCACCATGTATTAGCCAATAGCATATATTGGAAACAATATATAATATGGCATGGGATAAATTAGGATTAGTCAGTAGAGATATGAACCCTTTTGAGAAATGTATATTAATTTAGTCAATCTATGTCAAAAAAGCTCAAATGAGAAGCCTCTTACTAAAATATTTACACAATGTATATAAATGAATCAAAATAAAACTGCTACTTCATGGTTATTAATCTGACAGAAAAACTACATTTTTATAAATAATTTATTATTTGTGTTCTTACAGGGCAAGTGAAATCTTATGTATATATAACCATATTTGTGGTTGGGATCGTCTGTCTTGTTATCCCTCTACTGATCTTCCTTTATAAGAGGTATATACATTTATACTTATTTATACTTATTATACATATTTCATGAGTTGAGTAGTTGCATGCTCCAGATTCCTCTTTGAGCTCCGAGGTAATGGAATGTTACTACTACTCAATCCACAGTTGTGCCCTCCACTTGTTATTTGCTGTTCAATAGGACAGCGTTCATGCTGTTTGTATTTATTACTTGCCCAGTTACTCTGCCCCTCATGCCTGGAAAGAGGGAGGCTCCACCTGATACATGTAATTTCCCACATATTATCCCTTACCTAATATTAAATGACAGTTGGGAAGTAAAGGCATATTGTTGATTCTGTAGCATAATATGTCACCAAGGGATCTGGAAGAGGAGTATGTAGTAGATACGAAACTGAACCTGCCCCTGTGAGACATGTTGAGTTATCATAAACAGTGAAATCAGCAAAAATAAGAAGTATAGATATATGTTAACAAAATGCTTAAATCGTTAATATCTTAAATCACAAGAATCCCTTTAATTTTTTTTGGATATCTCTCAGGAAACTATTGTTGATATCTGTTTTTATGGCTTTCCAGTTGGTATGGTAGACATTTATATCCCATGTGTTACATGTATTAGCCTGTAATTGAACATCCTGGTTGTTCAGCAATTCTATCATGGACTTATAACTCATGCAGTCTGATTAGACCAATATTTGCTAACATTTGGAATCCTAGTCTAGGATATATTACATAGTATTTAAGGTTGAAAAAAGACTTTCAGTCCATCAAGTTCAACCTTTTAAGATCTCCTCTAATCTGCAATATGTGGATTAACTATTAATTCATTAGTTGTTAATTAATTATTAATCAATTATTTAATGTTTTTTTTAATTATTATTATTTATTATATATCACACCCATCCTTATTCTTGCTTTTGATTCCATGGTAAGATTATATATTTTTTAGGGCTAGCCTAATAATTGGTACAAATCGGGACCTCCAGACCCATTTTTTTGTTCATATCTTCATTTAATTATTAAAATTTACTATTTTCCTATCATAAAATGTGTAAATGCTTAAATAAGCTAAATTGTGTAAATTCTTTGACCATCATTGGTATGTAAATTTGCTTCCAGTAACCATTTGAATGACATATTAGTAAATTACTTGTGTGTGTCTATAAGGTAATTATGGATTGTGGTCCTAGATATAATCAGCCTTATTAAATTGTGATTTGGCCAATTGAATAGGGCTCTATATTAGCACAGGGCATATTTTTTTTACAGAAGCTTTTAGTTAGTGAACTTCTATCCAAAAGCAAGGTCTTCACTAACTAAAAACTTCTGTAAAAAAATATGCTCTGTGCTTATATAGAGCCTTTTTTCAATTGGCCGAATCGCAATTTAATAAGGCTGAATGTTCATAAAATTTTTCAGACCATCAAGAATTTTGTAACAATATGTTGACTACACCTGCTCTAAGGGTTGCCTATACAAGATCATTTTCACACTGTTAGGGGCGTGCTCTGTGTTTCAGACAACATTTTTCACTTGAAGGAATTTTTCTTTTGTCTATACTACATTATTCTACTCTTTAAAATGTGACAATGCTTTGTATTAAGAAAATATTTTTCACAGTTATTAATGCTCAATGTATCTCTATTTGATTTGTAGAAAGAAAAAATCTAATGCTGCATCATACAAACAGAAGAGCAAAAAGGTACACATTTAAAATAAAAGTAAAATGGACTGTAGATTATGGACCTCATTCTATTATCGGCCGTAAATCGGCCGTAAGGCTGCGATTCCTTGCGGGGGTTCTGTTAACTCGCTATTCTATTATACGGCCCCGCAAGGATCTCCCCTTACGGCCGGCCGCATATCTTGGAACCGGCCGTAAGATGAGAAATATAAAAACGCAAAAATAAATTCAAGCCTGCACTGTACAGCTCTGTAAATGCTAGGGATCATATTGGGGGACATGAGGATTAAAATAAACCCACTCTCAAGCTTGCACATCAGCCCAAACCCGAGTTCAAATTAACTGTTTATTTGCCGGCTGCGGCGTGGGCGGGTCTGAAGTGCTCCAAGCACTCTGGACTTTTTACATGGATATTTTACGGATATTAAAAATAAAATATTTTACGGATTTGAGTATAGGATAATTATGTGCTATTTTTTCTAACACCTAAAATCCCTTTATAGTCTTCTCAAAGTGCAGGATGGCTTTATTTGAGCTATTTTATGTGCTTAATTGGTGCTAGCAGGACCTTTTTCCTGCAAGTAAGCTGCGGCTCGTTTTTAGCCTTGCAGAGAGGGTTCCCGGAGCAATTGAATTGCAAATAGGAATTTCTTACGGCCGAAACTCTTGCGGCCGTTTTAGATCAAAGGCTTTCCTCTGGCGCGAGCGGCCGCAAGAGATAGCAAGGCGCCGGCCGCAAGCCTGCCGGAACCCCCGGCCGGAGGGGAATAGAATAGCCGAATAGCTTGCAGCCGGTCCTTGCGGCCCCGCAACGGCTGCGGCCGCTAATAGAATGAGGCCCTCAGTGGGTATGAAAAGTCGAACTGAATAGTTTTTTTTATGTAAAAGTCAGGACTAATATCAGACATTTGTCCAACTTTATTGTGACTGCAACCAACAAAATTCAAGAGAATAACACATTTAATATTTATGCAGTAAAATAATTGATATTAACAATGTTATTTAAAAAAAAAAAACTATTACACCCTAGTTCAATAAGTTATTTTAAATAGTCACATGATCTCTTTTCGGCCCATTTACTTGACATATTTACTATTTACCTAAACTCTAACCTTAATAGGTCCTTGATAGGTCTTATGATAGCGTGTTGCTTATTCCAAGCATAAAACACTGTGCTAAAACTCATTCCCCATTTCTTTACTAGTGTGGTATCTCAAACTGATAATCATGTCCATTGAATACAAAAGGTATATGAAGCATACATTTTAACACATATGCTTTCCTTGTTTTTACTACTCCTCTAATAAAGTAGTTATTTCCCACCAAATTTCAGGGTGTTGGCTGTTAAAGCCAACTTCTTTCTTTTAATCATATTTCCATCTCATACTACCTTTTTTTATCAATTACTTTGAACGTTTCTATCAAATCTGCCATCTATATGTTTTCTTCCAAGTTGTGTATAAGCTCTGTCCTGTAGATCTGGCACAGAACATGTTAGTCCTCGGGTGACAAGCATAGGCTATGTTTTCGGAACATATAAAGTGGATTTGCATTTTGAATTTTACACTTAAGGTTTAAGGGAAAGAAGCAGTATTTAAGCATATTTCTTGCTGAATAGATTATTCATAGGATCAATACTCAAGCTCAAGCAACTGATTGAGTTCAGTAGATCTAATTTAAAGGGAACATTTCCTCTAAAATGAGTCTTTTATATAAAGGTCATATCTAGAATGTATCATTGCAGATATAAATATCTGCAACATCTTGTTGTTTATTATGGGGAAGAGATTGTGAGTAACTAAGATTATTTACACACCCTTCATTAGTCAATATCCTGGTGGTGCACTGACTTTTAAATGTCAATGTAAACAATTTTAAAGGACTAACGTACAATTAATAAAAAAAAAAATATAGGTCTGAAAACTTTGAGACTGACTAAGAGCATGATTTGCCTTCTGGATTGCTACTTTGTCGTGGTGAAGTGGCTTGTGTCCTTCAATGAAGCTGTGAGCTATACCATATAGGATCACCCAAGATGGGCAGAAAGGTCAGACAAATTGTGGTCCACTGGAGAAGCAACATGCTCCAGTATATTTGCTAAGAAAACCATTAGGATAAGCACAACCAGTAAAACAGACAGATGTGCTTTGGTGATGCTGTCCATATGGTCACTGAGAGTCAGACACGACTGAAGGACTGAACAATAACAAAAAAACATGATTAGGCAGGTAAAATGTTATAAATCCTTAAGGCTTCCATGATGCTTTTGTTGAAGTTGTGTGTGTGAGAGGGGCATTCCCATGCCTGGAGAGCAAAGCTTGGACCTAATGTTGTAAGCGGCCTTCTCTTGGCCTGGAAAAAGAAGTAGTGTAGAGTCCATTTCAACCAGAACAAGTTATCTACCAAGGTCTTTGACCTTTCTCTGTTCCTACTTCCCAGCCCCACCACCCACTTATAGATATAAATACATCTTCATGTTCCAGCTCACATCACATAACTTAAATGGTTCCTGTTGCAATAAAATGCAAGTACTAAACAATTTCCACATACATTTCGAAATACACTTTCATATAAGAGCAACTTGTGTTCAAGGAACTTCTCCTTTACACTATTATTATAAAAAATATAATAGGTTCTGATTTCAAAGCGGTAGCATTCACTAAAAATAAATGAGGCTATAAATGAGTTTGTAAATGTTTAGTTTGTACCTTGCTGAATCCCCTGTATAGCGGCTTAGGCCCCCATTTAATTCCAAGCTCGTGATTACCTTCATATAGCCCGTATGTCTGCGGGTTAGAAATTTGGTGCAGTTACAGTTGTCTTTAATTGACTCAAGCTCAGTACAGGCTCACAGGCACCACAAAACCATGAACCCGTATGTAGCATTTCAGGGCCTGAACATGATCAATTAAGCAGGCACGTATGTTACAATTTAGATAGAGCCAATAGTAAATGAGACTGTCCTCATGACGTCAGTAAAACATGGAGTTTAAGCAACAAATCATTTTAGAAGTACGATTTGCGATCAGACTCGCAATCCAGAAATGTTGAAATCTATAGAAATCAATAAATCAACTATTCTAGTCCATGCGGGTTCCATGATATGCCAGGATCGATAGGACACTAATTAAAATACATTAAAAAAAAAGAAATGATTGCAGAAAAGCGAGCTTGAGACTATTGTACAATTAATTCTAATGCCTTCCATTGCTTTCCCAGTATTTTAAAGTACAGTAGTTTGTTTATATTTTCTTTTACAGTGTTACAAACAGGTGTTTAACCCCCTTGCGAGTCCTATGTGAATAGCTAAAAGACTCTAACTGAATATCAGTAACATTTACGGGCTTCATTAGGGGCATATTATAACTGCATAATTGAATAGGGGCCTTATTCTATTTTTGTTGAGTGAAATGCTTAAGCGGCAATATTTAAAAAGATTAACCAATTCTTTATTATTCTATCTAAGGATAGGAATGTGATAACACTATTATCTTTAAAGTTATATGCCAGTGAGCTTGATTATGAATGCATCTGATAGAGGAGTATTAGTAGTGTATGAAAAAAATAGTGTGCATGAAAAAATACCAAAATAAAAATGTAAACAGTTACCCTAAAGTTTGCTGAATTTCTTGCATTTCCAAACTGTTTTCTATCAATGTTGACACCCCCTGAAAATTCTAGCTAAAATTATCATATATAATACATTGTATCTTTTTGGTCTGTGAATTGAGCTGCAGCTTTCCTTTAGATTTCTGTAATACCCAGAACAAGGTCTGTGTCCCGTCATTCACTGATTGTTTCACCTATATCCCAGGTGATACTTCCCCCAGCCTCAGTGATTTGCCCCGTAACCCCCCAGCCCTAGTGATTTACCCCATCACCCCCTCACCCCCAGTGAATGCCCCTGTGATCTCTCCCAGCCCCAAAGAATTGCCACATTACCTTCCCCAGCCCCAGTGAATAGCCCCTGTGATCTCTCCCACCTCCAGTGAATTGTCCCTGTGATCTCTCCCAGCCCCAGTTTAAATGATTAAAAAAAAAAATGATTTCCTTTTTTCTATTAAACCATGACCAATGAATAGACCTTGCATTTTTGAAAATGTATTTGGAATTCTACTTAGTCAATAAAAAGTATCACTTTGATATCTCTAAAGTGTGACTAACGCTTTACTTCGCTCTACTTGAATGAAAATGATTGTAAACTGAATTTTCATTTTAACAGGATGCAGCGCAAACTGATAAAAGATATACTGATCTTCTGAAGAGAGCCGTCTCCTCGGAATATGTGGAAATTAAGGTAACAATATGCAAATTTTAAATCTATAAAATATATTTTGATTTGAAGAGTAACTTGTTATATAATACATATTTGTAGTTAAATTACTGAAACAATACAAATTAGTACAAATGATATCATGTTTATGAGACTGAAAATATACAAATTTGTTTGTAAACATTATTTTAACAGTTATTTTGCCAGCCTGCTGTTTTGTATTGAGTATACTGTTATGGACGCGCTAATGCTCATACACCATTTTGTCACCAGTATGGTATCTCAAACTGATAAACATATAATTTATTTGCATGGAAAAGGTATAAGAAGTTATTTACTTATTCCAGTCACATAATAAAGGATAACATTTAGTACATCTGTATGTGGAATACTTCCTACTGCTTTATAGCTTTCTTTTATTTATCTTTAACCTTCCTACTAATTCCTGCCATAACTGTAGTTCCAGTCTCCAATATATTCATATATTCATCCATTTATATTAGCTTATTTAAGGTGTCCAATTGATATATAAATATATATATATATATATATATATATATATATATATATATATATATATATATATATATATATTCTGTGTATTGAAAAGGGAGTGCAGATGTGGACTTGTTGCCAGGACTGAATATATTTCTGCCATTTTATACAAAATATCAGATCTCTATTATCCATATGTTTGTATCCAATTTTATTTTTTTCTGAATTTGCATACTATTTTTAAGAAGGAAAGAACTCTGCAGCTCATGAAGACTGTGTACTGGGATTGCATAACAACTAATCAGAGGAAACATTCTGCAACATGCTATTTGAGAGAGGTCACTTACAGGCTAATTTGAAACACTGCATTCACAGTCTGTGCATTCATGAGCTGCATGAGCTACAGAGGTCAGACTCAAACACGTACAAATTATATGATTTTAGGTAGAAAAAAAAAGATATTTTAAGCACTTCTTAATACAATAAATTACATAAAAGTACATACAAGTAGATAGATACACAGATATATTATATTCCTTGTGAAATCAAGAAATCTTCCATGTCCAGTTAACCTCTGAGAAAAGTTATCAAACACATCCATTGTCTTGATATGAATATGGATGAAACCTTATGCAGGTCCCTGAACTAGAAGGACATAACCACCAAGGTTCATCAGCAATGTGATCTGGCCTTCCACATAACCCAACCAAGTGTTAGTGAGTAAAAAGATCTGTATTAAAAGTCCAAAAGGTGATCATAGTGATCATAGGTATCAAATGGTTCATGAGCTTTAGTTGATGAAAAACTCTTAATGATTCAATATCTTATTGTTTTGTTCAGTTAATATATATATATATATATATATATATATAATTATTATTAATATTATTGTTTATTTATAACTCACCAACATAATCTGTAGGCAAAACAATATTAGAACACATTAGAAAAGATGGAGGGCCCTGTCTTTGAGCTTAGAATCCAGTGTCCATAGGGCTTTCCCAAAGCACCGTGCAAGATTGAAAACTCATCAAGCTTTTGGGTGTGGTACAGGAGGGTGAGAAATGCAGTGTGCATGTTAAGGAGGCAGGTGATAGGCTTATTTAAACAGTTGTGTTTTTAGTGAGGATTTGAAGGATTTGAAGCAGGAGGATAATCTGGTGGAGCGAGGCAAGGAGTTCCAGAGAATAGGGGCCGTGCAAGAAAAGTCTTGAAGCAGGAGTGAGAGGAGGTGATGAGAGAGGAGGAAAGAAGAAGGTCATTAGCAGAATGAAGAGGGCGGGTATGGGGATATTTGGAGATGAGAGCAGAGATATAAGGGGGTGTTGTTGAGGGCTTTGTAAGTTATGGTCATGTTTTTACATTTTATTATGGAGCCTATATATATATTTCCAATTAGTAACTTCTATTTCTGTTTTACAGCCACAAAGCCATCTCCAGGTATCTTCCAAGGCAATAGATCCAGTTGCTTCACCCGAATATGAAATTGTCTCATAACAGGAGTTGACATATTTGTGGTAGAAAATCCTTCAAACATATAGTTATGTAGCTGACTCATTTTTTTTAAACATTTTATGATATTAGCAATAATATCATCACCTGTCAAGAAATGTATCTGAAAAATCAGGTTGTTTATTATGGGGAAGAGATTGCAAGTTACTGAGATTATTTACGCTTTCTTCACTAGTCAATATCTTGGCGGTGCAATGAATTATAAATGTGACAAAATACACAATTTTAAAGGACACTGTACTTTCAGAAGCCTTTTGTACTAGTAATTACAATATAAAGAATTGCAGCTTGCTGTCCATTCTCTCCACCCATAGTGACTGCGCCTGGTTATGCTCATCCATAAAGTTTTCTTGGCAAAGATACTGGAGTATGTTGCCAGTTCATTCTCCAGTGGTCCATGATTTGTCTGACCTCTCTGTTATGACCTGTCCATCTCGGGTGAACCTACATGGTATATATGTATATATGTATCACATATATAGTTGTCAGTTCATGGATGCTGGTTATGTTGCGGCCCACAGGGCCGCAAACATGAGCCTCGCAAAGCAGTTGAGGCACGCAGGACTTAGGCTGCAATAAGCGCAAAGCACATTGACCCGTACATAAACTGTGCACCTTGCAAAAATCCGACAGCCGAACCACAGAACTAGAAAGACCTTAAAAGAACAACAAATATGCCTTTAAATTCGCTTACACACTCACAGTGGGAGAGCCAGGGAGCCTGTGAGTGAGGTTGCAAGTTAATTTGAGGCATATTTGTCATTTTTTGAAGTATGAAAATCACTTAAGTGAGGAAAAAAATGGCTGCCGAACAAACGCAACACGACGAAAGCGAGTCAGAAGGATGGAAAACTAGCCAGAAGGACGGAAAACTAACCCGAAGGAAGTAAAAACATGCCCTAAGCAGTAACACTAAACAAAAGCCAGTAACACTTCATCCAAGCCACTAACAATTAAAATAACGTAGTAACACTTAACCCAAGGCACTAACACAATAAAACACAGTAACACTTAAACGCGAGGCCTATAAACAACACAGGGGGAGAGCCTTGCAATGAGGGCTGTAGGTGATCATTGCAATGCAGTAAAGTTGAGGCTCACGATGAGGGTCAAAGGTGCGCAGAAGGCCCATAGGCTCGCATATTCCTGTCATTTTTGACAAGCAAGTATATATATATATATACACACCCCTGTTAAAATGTCAGGTTTCTGTGCTGTAAAAAAATTAGACAAAGATAAATAATTTCAGAACTTTTTCCACCTTTAATGTGACCTATAAACTGTACAACTCAATTGAAAAACAGACTGAAATCTTTTAGGTGAAGGGAAGGAGAAAAAAAGAAAAATAGTGTGGTTGCATAAGTCTGCACACCCTCTTATAACTGGGGATGTAGCTGTGTTCAGAATTAAGCAATCACATTCTAAATCATGTTAAATAGGAGTCAGCATACACCTGCCTTCATTTAAAGTGCCTCTGATTAACCCCAAATAAAGTTCAGCTGCTCTAGTTGGTCTTTCCTGAAATTTTCTTAGTCGCATCCCACTGCAAAAGCCATGGTCCACAGAGAGCTTCCAAAGCATCAGATGGATCTCATTGTTAAAAGGTATCAGTCAGGAGAAGGGTGCAAAAGAATTTCCAAGGCATTAGATATACCATGAAACACAATGAAGAGAGTCATCATCAAGTGGAGAAAATATGGCACAACAGTGACATCACCAAGAAGAAAACTGGTCTCGGAGGCTACCAAGAGGCCTACAGCAACATTAAAGGAGCTGCAGGAATATCTGGCAAGTACTGGCTGTGTGGTACATGTGACAACAATTATTATCTTTATTATGTTTTATTTGTATTGCGCCAACATATTCCGTAGCGCTGTACAGGGGATAAGAACAAGGGAAATACACGTTTAACAAAATTAAAATCTCCTCTATTCTTCATATGTCTGGGCTATGGGGTAGAGTGGCAAGATGAAAGCCTTTTCTTACGAAGAAAAACATCCAAGCCAGGCTACATTTTGCAAAAACACATCTGAAGTCTCCCAAAAGCATGTGGGAAAAGGTGTTATGGTCTGATGAAACCAAGGTTGAACTTTTTGGCCATAATTCCAAAAGATTTGTTTGGCGCAAAAACAACACTGCACATCACCAAAAGAACACCATACCCACAGTGAAGCATGGTGGTGGCAGCATCATGCTAAGGGGCCTTTTTTTCTTCAGCTGGAACTGGGGCCTTAGTTAAGATAGAGGGAATTATGAACAGTTCCAAATACCAGTCAATATTGGCACAAGACCTTCAGGCTTCTGCTAGAAAGCTAAACACGAAGAGGAACTTCATCTCTCAGCATGACAACGACCCAAAGCATACATCCAAATCAACAAAGCAATGGCTTCACCATAAGAAGATTAAAGTTTTGGAATGGCCCAGCCAGAGCCCAAATCTGAATCCCATTGAAAATCTGTGGGGTGACCTGAAGAGGGCTGTGCTCAGGAGATGCCCTCGCAATCTGACAGATTTGGAGTGTTCTTGCAAAGAAGAGTGGGCAAATCTTGCCAAGTCAAAATATGCCATGCTGATAGACTCATACCCCAAATACTGAGTGCTGTAATAAAATCAAAAGGTGCTTCAACAAAGTATTAGTTAAAGGGTGTGCATACTTATGCAATCATATTATTTTATTTTTATATTTTTTCTTCCCTCCACCTAAAAGATTTCAGTTTGTTTTTTCAATTGAGTTGTACAGTTTATAGATCACATGAAAGGTGGAAAAAGTTCTGAAATGATTTATCTTTGTCTCATTTTTTTACAGCACAGCAACCTGACATTTTAACAGGGGTGTGTAGACTTTTTATATGCACTGTATATGGTATATATGAACTAAAAACAGTTAACAGAAAGAGATGAGAATTTTTTTTTGGAAAAACAAGAAAGAAAAAATTCATTAGCCAGAGTTAAGTTTGTAACCCTTCTGTCTGAAGGAGGCAGACAGTGTTCAGACAGAAGGGTTACAAACCCCGTATTATCACTCAGAAAGTAACCTCTGCCATCAGAACACCCCGGGAACACCTGCTGCAATTAAAAACCAAGGCAACAACTTCACGTACACCTCTGGTAACCACATACCATCCGGTTCTAGAAGCAATACGCAAAGTATTTAAGGATTTACAACCACAACTCATAGAGGACACAGAATTGAAACATATATTCCCCAAACCCCCCATTCTTGCATTTAGGCAGCCACCAAATTTGAGACAAACATTGGTGAACAGAAGATTGCCAAATGAACAGCATAACAGAGAAAATGGCAACAAACCCTGCAATAAAAGTTCCTTCATACTATGCCAACATATCTGCAAAGAGGACACAGCCACGCACAACAACAAGACCCACAACATCAGAGGCTCATATTTATGTACATCATCAAATGTAGTGTACATGATACATTGTACTGTATGTGAAAGTGGGTGCCACATTGGGGAAAACAGCCAGAAACTACACATGCGAATGAACCTCCACCAGAGCTCCATCAAAAAAGCACAATGAAGACAGTTATTGTACTTCAGTGGGACACCATTTCACCCAGGAGAATCGCTCCATCCAGAACCTCAAAATAAAAGTACTCAGAGGGAATTTCAGAACTATCAGACACTGGAAAACTTTCAAATTAAAAATGATTCAATTATTTAATACAAAGGATTTGGGCATTAACATCGACTTAGGCTTTCTGGCCCACTATCTTAATGTCTTATAGCTCACACATTCCACTTACCTCCCCCCCTTCTATTACTGTTTTTGTAAGCTACATGCTATGGGGAAATGTATTGCTCTTTATTTTACTCTGCTGTGTTCTTATCTACAACCTGATCTATAGACTTAGTTACTGACCTATCAGGACATTATTCACAATGCTGGTCTGTTTCTCACTTAACTCTGCCCAATGGATTTTGGCTTTCTTGTCTTTCCAATTTTCTTTTTCCCCATCTCTTTCTGTTTACTGTTTTTAGTTCATACTTGTATCAGTATCGCTTTTTGACTTGATAAAGAGAGGCATTATCTCTCGAAAGCTCATCGCTTTATTATGAATATGTTTGTCCAATAAAAAAGGTATCACTATTCACTGCAATACTCTGATTATTCAACTGGATTACTGGACATTCACAGCTACCTCACTCTTTTTATATATATATATATATATATATATATATATATATATATATATACAGTTGACTCTCACCCATTGGCTCATAAGTACAGACTGGTCACATTGGCACATAGGTATAGGCTAGGCACATTGGAAAATAGGCTCATAGGCAAAGACTGGGCACTTTAGAACATAGATAAAGGCTGGGAACATAGGCACACGGGTATAGGCTGGGCACATTAACACCTAGGTACAGGCTGGGCACATTGACACATAGGCACAGGATGGGCACATTGGCACATATTCACAGGCTGGGCTCATGGGCACATAGGATCATAGGCAAAGACTGGGCACATTAGCACATAGATACAGGCTGGGCACATTGGTACATAGTTATAGGCTGGGCACATTAGCACAAAGATGTAGGCTGGGCACATAGGTACAGGTTGAGCACATTGGAACATAGGCACATAAGTATACGCTTGGCATGTTGGCACCTAGGTACAGGCTGGGCACATTGAAACATAGGCACAGGATGGGTACATTGGCACATAGGCACATAGGTACAGGCTGGGCACATTGACACATAGTTATTGGTTAAGCACATTTGTACAGGCTGGGCACATTGATACACAGGCACAGGATCGGTACATTGGCACATAGGCACATAGGTTCAGGCTGGGCTCTTTGGCACATAGATATAGGCTGGGCACATTAGCACATAGGTACAGGAAGGGCACATTGGCACATAGGCTCATAGGAAAAAAGTGGCCTATTAGCACATATATAGAGGTTGGGCACATTGACACATAGGCAGAGGATGGCCACATTGGCACATAGGAACAGGCTGGGCACATGGACACATAGATATAGTCTTGGCACATTGGACAATAGGTATAGGATGGGCACATAGGTACAGGCTCGGCACATAAGTATAGGCTGGGCACATTGGCACATATGTATAGGCTGGGCACAAAGGTACAGGCTTGGCACATTGACTGGGCACAATGGTTTGTTTATGGCATGTATAGAACAATAGGGACCCATCATTCCCCAGTAATCTCCCACTCACCTCTTGTCCCTTTGGCTGCTGAATTTATGTTAAAGCCGGGTCCCACAAGATCACGCAAGACTATCTTGCGTGATCTTGTGAGACCCTGCTTTCAGGGGGATGCAGCAGCTAAAGGGACAAGAGGTGAGGTGGAGACTTCAGAGGAGTTGTTGATAAAAATGTGGTGGGGGGGGGATTTGCCCCCCCCCCCTTACTACGCCCTAGCCAACATGGTAGCTGTCTAGAGTTGAGCAGCATGGTATTAAAGATGTTAATAATCCATAATAATAGGTATTTTATTATGCTAAATTAATACAGTTTCCACTTCAGTGCGTCTACAAAATATGTATGTGACCCAAAATTCAGAAAGTCCAAACAAGGACCCTTTAACACCATTAGTGATCTTAAATCATTAATACAGAACTAGTCTTAATATTTACAGAAATAAAGATAATATGGAACATATATTTTAAAAACAAATAAGGATGCTATTTAGTTTTTTTTTATTGCACTGCTTAGCTATGGTTCCTGTAAATATTGTTTTCTGTGTAATGTCAGCACTCTTTATTAATATATGTTTTGTATTATATGTCATACAGAAATACTATGGTGTAAACAGCTAGTAAACAATACAAATATGTTTATTTTATATTGTTTCTTGCTTTGGAACAAAAACAATATTATTGTATTTTTGACTGATAACCCAATCCCTGGATCTCCAGAGTTCCCATTCCTAGCAAGCAATAATTATGTCAATTCGTGGTAAGAAGCACACACACAATTCTAAATGAGATCCTCATATGTATTCCACAAAAAGTATAAGTTCACATGTATATCAATAGAGGTTAACATTTGAAATTTGGCGTGCATACTTTTTTGTTTATGTGACTTGTACAAAAAACAATGGACCCAATGTCTTGGGGCTTACTGGTATTTGATGGTAAAGATCTCAAATCGCAAAAAGACGCCAATTGAATAATAAAATAACTTATGGGCTCTCTTATGGATGCCCGCATCTCTCAAGGGCTCAATTGATTTAGGCCAGGGGTCACCAAACTTGGTCCTGGAGGGCCGACCCAGGCCTGGATTTGTGGATATCCTTGCTGCAAACAGGTGAGTCAATCAGGATGGCTGAAGAAACAAGATTCTCACCTGTTTGCAGCAAGGATATCCACAAATCCAGGCCTGGGTCGGCCCTCCAGGACCGAGTTTGGTGACCCCTGATTTAGGCCCTTAGTTTGGTGCTGGAGATACTGCCTGTACAGCAAGTGCAAAGCACCAGGCCCACTACAAGTTATTGTGAGAGAGACTGAAGCTTCATGTAGTAGTTGTAAGAGGTGGACATTGGCACATAGTTATAGGCTTTGCACATTGGCGCATAGACTCATAGGAAAAGAGTGGGCACATTAGCACATATATAGAGGCTGGGCATATTGACACATAGGCAAAGGATGGGCACATTGGCACATAGGTACAGGCTGGGCACATGGGCACATTATTATAGTTTGGGCACATTGGACAATAGGTATAGGATGGGCACATAGGTACAGGCTTGGCACATAGGCACATATGTATAGGCCGGGCACATCCCCCCACTGTATCTATATCTTTTTAAGCTTCTGAACTACAACATAAATAAGGATATCTTTTTCCTGAAATGTATGAAAAAGAAATCTAGTTTTTAAATCAGTTATCCCATGATGTACATGTGTCATATACAAAAATGTTAAGTACATTGAAAGTAAAATATTGAATGTAAGTCTCATTATCCAGTTATGGTTATTGTTTATTTTTAATCTCTGCATCAATAAAAAACAGGATTTTTATCTTATTTTAGAAAATCTCTACACAAGCTAAATGTCCTAATTACTTACTATAGATATATACGGTATATATGTGTACACATCTGTGTTGGCAGATCTGGAGGCATTAAATATTCCTGACCTTCCCACGACTCCCTATTTTTTTTAAATGCTTCGCCAACGTTTTACACTATGGGTGGGTTCTTAATCAGTCCTCATTTAATTTACTCATGATTATTTTATTCCTGTCACTCCTTACTACTTATATATTGTGTTTGCATCATTCAGTCATGTCTGACTCTCCGTGACCTCATGGACCACAAAACACCATGCTCATCCACTTGGTATTCATGACAGATATACTGGAGTGGGTTACCAGTACCTTCTCAAGTTGGCCACAGCATACAGCTCCTGGTATACCTGGGTGGTCTCCCATCCAAGTACTGACCAGGACCAACCCTGGTGTGACCTCATGGTTTGTCTGACTGGAATAAAACAAAGGTCGCAGCAGTGAAAGCACCGAATCCTAACCACTGGTTCACCCTGGAACCAGTATATATCTATTAGATACACAAACATATAGATAATTTCTCCTTGTATATGTGTATATATATATATATATATATATATATATATATATATATATATGTGTGTGTACATTTCTATCTGTGTTTTGGTGGTGTATGAATGTATTCCAGACACAGTTCAAGGCAGTGCAGCATCTATACATCTTTGGCAGAGCTGCAAGCATGATGACATCATAATGATGTCATCATGACATTGCTTCTTCTGTGTTTACAGACTGGAGGATCTGTGTGAGGAGAGACTGCTTCATCCTGCAGCTGTAAAGTAAGTATCATCACACCTGTGGCAGTGAAATAATTAACTCCTTGCCCATGGTTTAAGCTCACCCCCCATGTAACTATATATATATATATATATATATATATATATATATATATATATATATATACAGGGAATGTGCAGAACCTAGTGCAGAGCAGTGACAGAATTAAGTAGATACTGTACACAAAATTATACATGTTATTATATGTGGAGCTATCGCATTTGCAATTTATGTTAAAATTGTTCAGGGTGTGTGCAGAGCATTGCACAGAGTTATATACTCATTGGTGTGCATAAGTGTGCAAAGCATCATATAGAGATGCAGGAACTGATAATGCAGGGGTGTATAGGGATAATGCAGATCTTCATGTAACAGGATTCGCAGAGCATTACAAGGGGTTGAGCCGAGCATCATGTGGGGTTTGTTAAAGGCCTGACCCTGGGGATATGCCACTGGATTGTAGGGAAGATGGATTTTGTGTTAAATAGTGAGTGTGTAGGTGGATGTAAAGCATTATGTACAGACTGCTCACTGAGCAATTTGTAGAGTGGTCCTATAGAAGTGTGCACAGCATCACACCATGGGGTTAAAAAAGCAATATGCAAAGTGAGCAATTTACAGGTTTTTAGAATATTGTGAAAGATGTGTGAAGAGCATTATACACAGTGCTATACTGGGTAATATACAGATGAGTAATAGAGGCATGTTATAGAGTAGTCTTGCAGGGTTGTGCAGAGCATCGTGTTGTGGGATTTAGAGGAAGTTGTGCAGAGTGGTCAAAAAAGTGTGTATTGTTCAGGAAGAGAGCAGAGCATGGGTATGGGTTGTGAAAACCATTGAGTAATACTTAGTGGAGACTGTAGATTGAAGGTATACCTTTTTTTAAGGGTACAGTGGGGGAAAGAAGTATTTGATCCCCTGCTGATTTTAAACGTTTGCCCACTGACAAAGAAATGACTAGTCTATAATTTTAATGTTAGGTGTATTTTAACAGTGAGACAGAATAACAAAAAACAAATAAACAAGAAAAACACATGTCAAAAAAGTTATAAATTGATTTGCAGGTCCTGTCATTCTAAAAGGACAGTTTGAAGATCATTATGAATATAGGGGATGTCATAAGCTTGTGTATAGTCTTGTGCAGGCCCCAGGAGATCTCAAAGGGTACTGAAGGCTGTTGATCAAAATGATTATTAAGTAAGAGTATGAGCAATATTCTTTTTAGAAGGGTTAATAAGGGATAATATACAAGAATATGTCTATTTGAACAGGATTTTAAGTAGGAGTCAACATGGATTTATGAGGGATAGGTCATGTCAAACAAATCTAATTAGGTTCTATGAGGAGGTTAGTAGGAACATGGATCAAGGCAACTCAGTGGATGTAGTCTTTTTGGATTTTGCAAAGGCGTTTGATACAGTGCCACATGGGAGACTATTGGGCAAACTAAGGGATACAGGAATTGCAGTAAATATCTGCTCATGGATTGAGAGCTGGCTAAAAGACAGGAAGCAAAGGGTTGTTGTAAATGGAACATACTCCGATTGGACTAATGTGGTAAGTGGGGTTCCTCAGGGTTCAGTATTAGGTCCTCTCCTTTTTAACATATTTATTGATGACTTAGAGGTAGGATTGGAGTGTGGTGTCTCCATTTTCGCTGATGACACAAAGTTGTGCAAGGTAATTAAATCAGATAATGATGTACTTTCCCTCCAAGGGGATTTACATAAAATTGAGGAATGGGCATCTAAATGGCAGATGAGATTTAATACGAATAAATGTAAGGTTATGCATCTGGGAAGGAAAAATAGCCATGCAATTTATAATCTCAATGGAGCAAATCTAAGGTTATCAGATATTGAAAGGGATTTGGAAGTGCTTGTGGACAGCCGCCTAGGTAACAGTGCTCAATGCCAAGCAGCATCTGCAAAGGCAAGTAAAATACTGGCATGTATTAAGAAGGGTATAGAAGCAAGGGAAGCAAATATAATTCTCCCACTATACAAATCACTAGTACGCTCTCATTTGGAATATGAAGTACAATTTTGGGCACCAATACATAAAAAGGACATTTTAGAGCTGGAAAAAGTACAGAGAAGGGCAACAAAGCTAATGAAGGGAATGGAGGGGCTAAGTTATTAAGAAAGACTAACCAAATTAAACTTAATTACTTTAGAAAAAAGGTGTCTAAGAGGGGATATGATTACCTTATATAAATATATCCAGGGTCAATACAAGGCTTTGTCAAGTGAACTTTTTGTGCCAAGAGGTTTTCAACTGACAGGGGGACATCCTTTGAATAAAGAAGTAAAAATATTTCACCTTAAAGAAAGAAAAGGGTTCTTCACAGTAAGTGTGGTTTATCTGTTGCATTCTATACCAAAGGAGGTGGTGACCGCGGATTCAATAGATAACTTTAAAAAGGGATTGGATATATGTTTAAATAAAAAGGGCATTAAGGGCTATCTTGAAAAAAAAGAGAGGGAGTATTGATCCAGGGATGAATCTGATCACCACTAACTGGGGTCAGGAAGGAATTTATATATTTTTTCCTGTTGAGACAAGTTTCTATTTTTTTTTTTTTGTATTTCTGTTTGCCTTGCTCTGGATCAATTAACAATAACCTAAATTTCTATGTAACTATGTAACTATGTAGTTAGTATATGTACAGTATCTCACATAAGTGAGTACACCCCTCACATTTTTTATAATATTTTATTATATCTTTTCATGTGGCAACAATCAGCTACAATGTAAAGTAGTAAGTGTACAGCTTGTATAATAGTGTACATTTGCTGTCCCCGCAAAATAACTCAACACACAGCCATTAATGTCTAAACCATTGGCAAAAAAAGTCAGTACATCCCTAAGTGGAAATGTCCAAATTGGGCCCAAAGTGTCTATATTTTGTGTGGCCACCATTAATTTCCAGCACTGCCTTAACCCTCATGGGCATGAAGTTCACCAGAGCCTCACAGGTTGCCACTGGAGTCCTCTTCCACTCCTCCATGATGACATCACAGAGCTGGTTGATGTTAAAGACCTTGCACTCCCCCACCTTCCATTTGAGGATGCCCCACAGATGCTCAATAGAGTTTAGGTCTGGTGACATGCTTGGCCAGTTCTTCACCTTTACCTTCAGCTTCTTTAACAAGGCAGTGGTCATCTTGGAGGTGTGTTTGGGGTCATTATCATGTTGTAATACTGCCCTGCGGTCCACTCTCCGAAGGAGTGGATCATGCTTTGCTTCAGTATGTCACAGTACCTGTTGGCTCATGGTTCCCTCAATGAACTGTAGCTCCTCAGTGCCGGCAGCACTGGGGAGCAACAGGTATTGGAATTGGTAGTGGAATGGCTTAACATGGTGCGAACAATGCAACAGTCTAAAATTTGATCTTCTGTCACCTTTTTTCTCTCATTTGTATCATGAGTTTCAATACCACTATATTAAAGCTATTATATATCAAATATATCATTGTGAACCTTTAGATAATCAAATGAGAAACAGAAGTAGAAACAATTGCAACTTTGATATTAAAATAATAAACAGTTTGCAATAAAATATTTTTTTTTATGTGATAGCCAAGTACCAACAGAGAGATAATTTCCTATCTGTGGTCTGCTTGTGATCAGGGCCGGCTCAACCTTTTTGGAGCCCTTAGGCAGTGAAGTGGGGCCCCTGCGAGTGCATAGGTTATGAACGCACCCATTTTTACAATTTCTGTGCCTGTGCATCACTCTCTTGCTGTATGAGCAAATCACATTTCCCTATAGAAGCCATTTTTGCAACATAACTATTTACTCACCAAACATATTACTTGTTTATTAAATGCATTTGATAGTGGACCATATTTATATCTTTAATGGGAGGACAACAATCATAAATACAAATTATGATCATTTATATCACACATACAAACTGACAGTTAAAGGGACCATTGGACAATATAAAACATGTAACATCAAAGCATTAAGAGAGGGGAATGACATTATTATTGTAAAGTTCAAGTCAAAATAATTTGAACACGATGCAAATAAAAATTGAAGGCCCTGACTTTGATCTTAAAATCATATGTACACAGTGCTTTCCCTAAAGCACCTAGCAAGATAAAAAACTTGAAAACTTACATTCTAAAGGTATTAGAGATTTGATCCTTCACATATGCTTACTTGCTTTCTTTAAGCACTTTCTAATAAGAATGTTTTTTTTTTTAAATACACTTTACAATGGTCTTAATTTATTTAGTAAACTGTTTAAATACAAATACTCTAAATTACTGCTTTTATGCAAGATTAACAATTTTATCATCAATTATTAGAATCGCAATGCAAAGGAACCGTCCAATACATGACATTCCTCCATTTTTTTTTTTTTAATCTAAACAAATTTATGAAAGGGGAGAAAAAGCTTTGGCAACGCCGATGCTTACTGAGGTTTTGTTACAGTTTCAAGCACTAAAAATATCCTGACTCCAACTTAACAAGGCCATCTAGCTTTTCTCCCAACCTTTTTTACATAATCTAAGTGTTTTTATTGTATCTTCTGAGTGAATCTAGGAGGTAACTAGAAAACTAGAAGCCGTGTTAACTACACAAGTGCTTGACAATGTATTTTTAGTACATGATCTCAGAGGCCACTTTACATAAGATCTACACTTTTGGTCACAGCCAAATTACATCACTCAGACCATTATATGAACTGGTATGAGACTACATAAAATTTAAATTTTACAACTTCAAATATAATGGGTTTCAACTTTTTGTTAAGGAGTTGTGAGTAGGAGTAGCATGTAATTTTTTTTCAGTTATGCACAAAAATATGCAATTTACAGCTTAGAAATAAAGCTCACAATGGTGAAAGATGATCCGAATTTAGGCTCAATGATTGCTGCCTACTTTGCCCCCGACCATCCAATAAAACAAAAGCCACAAATTGTTCAGTACAGAGACACTTGTTAAAAACCCATGGAATATAAAGGTTGTTTTGATTAAATTAGGGACTTGGCTGCACTTACCAACAGTGTACATGCTGCACATCAATATTACATTACAATCAGCCAAGTACTGGGCATTTTATGCCAGTGAACCAGCAGTTATGGTCCTTATGTCAGTGAATAAAGGGCAAGTCATTAAGTACTACAGATTCCAATCAAATAAGTGACTAAAATCCCTCATGTTTCCTTAGTACAAACTTTTTTGAGTATGGTATATTCTTCACAGGGTGGGTCATTTCTGAGCTACATTTTCCTCAAACGATCTCACTATTTGAAGTGAAGCCACTAGTAGATCAGATGGCAAAAGGTAGGATTCCTGCTAGGCTTTGGCTACACCATTTTGATTACCTTTACAGGGTTACAATGCCCACACACCCATGCTCCTTGTGTGAACTCCGCACAGGAGGGGCAGCCTGTGAGCAGATCACACACAGCAGCAGCTATCAACTCTTCCCCTCCTCTTTCATGTGCTCGGCAGTAGGAGGCGCAGCTTTTTCCCAGCACTGCAATGTAACCTGATCCAGCCCCCTAGCAGGCTGTTAACCCCCTGCTTCCATAATGCACGTCCCCACAGAATGTATAGAATACAAAAGCAATACAAATAAATTGATTTAAAATTCAAAATTAGGTGCCCTTCTTAGTAATGCGCCCGTAGGCATCTGCCTAACTCACCTTATCATAGAACCGGCCATACTTGTGATGAATATAACTGGTCTTATTGGAGAGAAAAACAAGACCATACATTTCCAGTGGTTCTGAGTAGATATTAAGAAAGTAAGTACTTAGAGAAACAAATACAAGAGAGAGATAGGTGGAGCGGCCGTGAGAGTGACGGGCAGGGCGAAAGAGCGATGACGGCGCAGAGCAGGCGAAAGCACATCAGGACAAGTGAAAGAGCAATGGCGGAGCAACCAAAAGAGCAACAGGCAGGGCGAAAGAGAGATGGCGGAGCAGCATCCGAAAGAAATCGGAGACAGGTAGAGCAACAGGGCGAGTGAAAGAGCGATGGCGGAGCAGAGCAGTTAAAAGAGCGACTGTGGAGTGAGAGAGCGTTTGAAGAGCAGAGCGGCCAAAAGAGCAACTACTGAGTGAAAGAGCGATGGTGGAGAAGAGTGGACTAAAGTGAGGCAGGCATAGGGGCCAAAAGAGCAATACGCAGAGCGAAATAGCGGTGGTGGAGCAGGGTGGTCAAAAGAGTGTCAGGCTGAGCGAAAGAGCGATGCGGAGCAGAGCGTTTGAGAGAGAGTCGGGCAGCGCAAAGATCACTGCTGGAGCGGAGCGGCCGAAAGAACGTCGGGCAGAGCGAAGGAGCGATGGCGGAGAAGAGCGACTGAAAGAGCGGCAGACAGAGCTAAAGAGACAGTGGAGCAGAGTGGCCAAAAGAGCGACAGGCAGAGCGAAAGAGCGATGGCGGAGCTGAGTGGTCGAAAGAGTGGCGGCGGAGTGAGAGAGTGATGGTGAAGCAGAGAGCCTGAAAGAGTGACAAATGAGTGAAAGAGCGATGGTGGAGCAGAGCAGACGAAAGAGCCGCAGACATAGCAGCCAAAAGAGCAAGAGGCAGATCGAAATAGCGGTGGCATAGCAGAGCTGCTGAAATAGCGACAGGCAGAGTGACCGACCGTCGGAGTGCCAGGACAGAAGAAAAGAGTGACAGTGGAGCAAGCGGCCGAAAAAGGGAAAGACTGATGGAGAAGCAGAGTGGCTGAAAGAGCGACAGATGGGAGCAGCCGAAACAGCGACAGGCAGAGTGTCTGAAAGAGTGACAGGCAGAGTGAGAAATCAATGGCATAGCAGAGCGGCCTAAAAGAGCGACAGTAGAGTGAACAAGGAGTGCCATTACAGTTACAGGCAGAGCGGCTGAATAGGGACCGGCAGGGCGGCTGATAAAGCGACAGGCAGAGAGACAGGTAGGGTTAGCGGAAGAGAGACTAGTAGAGTGGCTTAGAGAGTGACTGGTATAGCAACCAGAGGAGTAACTGGCGGGGCAACTAGGAGCGATCGGCAGGGTGACTGACTGGTGGACGGCACGGCAGGCCGACCTGGCACGGCGGACAGTGGAGCGACAGGTAGAGTGATGGGCAAAGCAACAGGCGAACACCTTTACATGAGTTTTGGAAGAAGATAAAAAGACAATGCTGTTTTAAATTAATGAGAATTTAAATAGATAGGTGAGCATATACAACTAGGTAGAGAAAGATGAGGATCAAAGCCATGGCTGTGATCATCAGAGCCTAACACATTAACTCACTGAGCCAGGGGGGCTCTCCATTGTAACAGAACCACAGAGAAAATAATGGTATGATGAGGTAAAGCTGCAGCAAATTTAAATTTGCAGATAAGCATTTTGCAAAATAGCACGGATAGTGCATGTGGCGAGAGACGTGCAGTGCTTATGTTGCGACTGGTAGAACAAGCCGGACAGTTCCTTTTGGGTAGAGATGAGAGGGAGGAACTAGTGACCTAGAGGGAGGGATGAAGGGAGAACGTGGGCGGGCAAGGTGATGATGGGGATTGAGGAGAAGGAGCGAGATGAATGGGGGGGGGGAAGGGAGTGAGAGGAAAGTAACATGGAGGGTGTGAGATGAATGGGGCGGGAGCGAGAGGAGGTCAGAGATGCTATGGATGTGGGCCTGAATGAGGAGAAGTGGAGCCAGGTAGCGAGGGAGTAGGAGAAAAGCAGCACAATGCAAAGGTATGTGGGTTGGCAGGACAGGGCGGAGCTAGGTGCGGAGTGGGAGTCAAAGAATGGCGCCAGGACGCGGAAGCCGACGGGGCCAGGGAATGCACAGGAGTTAGGTGGTATGAAGGTAGGTGAGGCAACTCTATGCTTTTGTTTTTGGTTTGTTATATTTTTTTAAACTGGCAAATATATTTAGTGTGTGCCTTGTCAGAAGTGGGGTATAAGATGGAGGAGCTTGTGATAGCCCTGGTAGAAGCCACTGCAAGCCAGCAAGAGGACATAGCACACCAGCAAGAGAATGTACAGAAAGTGTTGAGACAAGAAGAGGCCAGAGCTTATATGAGAGAGGCCACAGAGTCATGGCTGAAACAAGCAGAAGAGCATATGGCCAGAATAAGAGAAGCTTTGGAAGCACAAAAAGCTCAGCTGCAGCACCTGAGATCTGCAAATAACACTAAGCCTGATTAATTTGCAAGCCCTCATCTAACGGGATGTAGGCCGTATGTTTGCTGGTGTGCTGCGGGCTCCCGTTCGTCTCCGAATCCGGAGCTATTCGGTTGACGAAGGGCGCGAGTTACAACCTGAAGCATGTAACTCAACTCAAGCATGTAAAGCCCTCCCACGGCCACAAACAGTTAATGGGTTGGCCAAGATGCAATCAACTGTTATGATCCAATCACGGTATAAAGGTATAAAGTTGCATTCCACCCGCCCATGCGTTGACTGTGTTGTATTTTCTTCCGAAATAGCAAGCATGTCCCGGAGTTGGTGTATGATTATAGATAGAGAGATTAGGAGAGTTTTGAGAGCAATATTTTGTAGTTTTGTTTATTTCAATTATACTATTTACGATTTTACACCTAATCATTGTTTACACATATTTAAAGATTACACACAATGAAAATACACATAATTTAAAGAACACGCATAGAGACACATAGAGCTAGGTCACTCCATACACCCAACCCATCCCATCCCCCAACAGTTATAAAAATACACATAATACAAACGTTTTTTTCATCATATATATACAGCCACATTTTTTTGATTTATCGTTATACTATTTTTGGGATTGTAATGGAGGGAGGAGAGAGGAGGGGCAGGAGAAGGAGATGAGGAGAGAGAGGAGAGACAGGTGGTCCTGGGAAATGGAGGAGAGGAACAGAGGAGTGGAGGAGTGGAGGAGAGGAGGAGGAGATGAGTGTAGGAGAGAAGGAGAGGAGTGGAGAAGAGGAGGAGAAGGTTGGGACTAGCAGAGGAGAGGAGGATGAGGTGGCGGAGGAGGAGGAGCATGAAGTGGTGGAGGAGAAGAAGCATGGAGAGGAGGATGTAAGTGGTGGCAGGGTGGCCCGAGCCCCAGGCACATATAGATGAGGGACAGAGGGGGTGGGGCCTGACCACTGGGCCTACCAGCACCACCACCCGTACGTCATAAGGCTCCAGCCGGCCCCAGATGCTCCTCACTGGGCCACCACAACCGCCACCTCCTCACCCGGCCACATCACAAGGACCTCCATCCCCAACACTAAGCCAGGCTGTGCAGGCAGAATATGCTGACCCTCATGCGGCAGCAGATGGAGTGTCCTTAGGGGATCCAGGCCAGCATCTCCGCCAATCATGTGGAAATAATGCAAAGCCTGGCCAGGCACAATAGGAAGGAGAGGAGGCACCACCTAATGATAAAATCTTACCTGGCTGGGCTTCTCAGGATTGGGACAGACCAGCCCCGCCTCCTCCACCCCGGAGACATACCTTCGCCACCCGCAGCCAGGCCCCTCCTTTCCTTCCACCATGCCTCCACCATCGCCACTGCTGGTTTCACTGCCTCCTGGGGTGATGCCCCCCCCCAAACAAATTCAGGAAGACGGCTGCCGGCTACTGGGGTTTGGGGCCCTGTGTCTAGGCGGAGGAGGACCTAGTGACTGCGCAGATGTTTTTGCCTTCTCAACAGCACTTCTTAGTGACAATCTATTGGTCCAAATGTTAACCTAATTTAGCATGGTTACAGAGTCTTGGATCTGGGCCTATGTGGTGGTGATATTTTGTATGCAGATGGATACCTCCCATCACATGGTCCATGATCCTCTTCTCTGTGGGCACGTAGGGTTCTGTTTTTTTACATTTTACCAATTCATGGTCACTAAGGAATGCTATTGAGAAGAGATGCCGCAGTTCCTATCTTTTTTTAAGGCCTTCTTTTGTAGTTGTTTTCTTTTTTTTGTTTGTTTTATTTTAAGGACAATTCAGGTCCATGAAGGCATTGTCTGCATCTGCAAGCATTGTGATGGAAATGTATGAGGTGTAAGGTTTTCACAGGGCCTCTCAGGTGGACATTCCTTCAATAACAGCCCCCCCGCCACTTAATATGTTGCTCCCACAATCCTAAAGCTATCATATAGCCAGATTTCTAAGACATGATTGTTGTTAGCTTAAATGTAGACTAATACCGCTATGGCGGTGGACTTGTAAAGTCTCACAATGGCATGTTAATGACAGCCAGCATTAATATATGCACTAGTGAAGCATGTGATCCTGAACTCAATATCAATCTGAGAATAGACCATTGGACCTGATGTAAGTAACATTGAATCTGGCTGCTGACCTATGTGTCCTCACCCAATGGCTGATATCATGATTATCTTTTAACATGTGCTAACAGCTGTATAGTTGATGAATGTGATATCAGTGTTGATGAACAATATCAGATTGCGAAGGTGAAAGTGCACCTTGACCACTGATGCTGGTCACAGCTAAGCATTTATTGTAAAATGACACATCATTATTAATGGTCATTGCCAGTGAGTTCTCCTGACAACTAGCTAATAGTTAGTAATGCTTGCAGATGGGAATCAGGTGGGTTGGTATATTGTTACAGTTACAGTATTTAGCACTGTACATGAACGTTGATTTTTTTTTTTTTTTGTTATCCTCCTCCTCCCTTTTTTTTACCACTTTTTTTCTGATTTTTGTTTTGTCAACACACTGTATGTGTGAAACTGGATAGGATTACACAGTCCAGAGGATGAATCATCTGTTTCATTGAGCAGATCTAAACAAGTAGTAAGTACTATGCACATTAATGCTTTTCTTCAATTAAATGGAGTGATTTGTGATGATTATTTTTTTCATCAGATTCCGATTGCAGTGGTGTAGTGACCACATGTGACCCTGGTAGGTGCTATGCATCATGCTTATTCTAGATTATGACATTACCCCCTTTAGGTATCCCCTTTTTCCCACAAGCCTCTTGCTCTCCCGGGATCCGCCCACACCACACCCATGATATTAATGCACAGTCTTGACCATTTCTGATTGTGCTCTGTGTATGAAATAAAGCTTTGTTATACCATTCTCACCATGTCAGTGTGTTGTCAATGGTTGTGGTTATGGGACATCCACATACATCACATTTGTGTCACATTCCTATATCTGTAAACTAATGAGCCTAGTTACTATGCAATAGATTAATACATGACATAACAATAATAATAAATATAATAATAGTAATAATAGCATTAGATATCAAACAATAATATATATCATATATAATAATGATAATAATAATAATAATAATAATAATAATAATAATAATAATAATAATAATAATAATAATGGGTTAATACATATGCAAAATGTAATTTGTGATACTGTGGAGTATCAACATTCCCCTGAAGGCCTGATAATAATAATTCAGGTGATAATGTAAATTGATTGATAGCAAAACTTCATGGGAGGTCACCAAATGGGAATGGGTATACATCCATGCTCATGGCCAACAGTAATGGTGTGGGACTTTGTATTTTTAGAGTCCACATAAGAGAAAGGGTTAATATGTCAGGTATTTGCATGTATTTGTGTTGCAATTTAATGAGGTAGTATGTCTTTAATAGCATTCAGCATGTTGCAGCATGGCTTTTCATACTGGCATATGCATGACCATTACAACCTATGAGGAAAATACATTTTATTTTTTTGCAATATTTGATTTGTTGGCCATGTAATTGTAATGCCTTCCATTGCTTTCCTCATTTTTTAAAGTGCATTGGCATCTTTATATTGTCATTTGCAGTGTTACAAACTAGTCTATAAACCCTTTGCGGGTCCTATTTGGAACCCATAAGCTTTGGGCCGACATTTGGCGTTTGCGGGCTTGGGTGCGGTGTGGAGCGATTTTTGCAATTGAATAGCGATTCGCGATTTTAGCGGTTGGAAGTCTTGCAGACATAAAAGATCAAAGGCTTTGTGAGGTAGTAAGTTCTGGGTCTAACCATAGCACACTTTTAAAGGCCGTAACCCATAACCTGTTTGGAGCCTGCAAATAGACGCTAATTTAATAGCAAATTAACTTGCGGCCTCACTTACGGTCTACAGTAACATGCGATAGCTCAATTGAATGAGGCTCACTATCTTTAAAATCAAGTAGAAGCCTGAACTATAATCTCTGAAAGAAAATGACCAGCAAGGATGATGTAGAAACTGAATTTGAAGAGAATTGTCACTAGGTAAGATTGTCTTTACAATCACTCGGCCTTACCCCTTACTTATGTTGTGAAGCTCAGACAGCCTTGATTGTTTTGGATGAAGAAAATGCAACACATTATGATAGTTTGAAAGAAGATATCCTTAACAGAGTTGGAGCTACCAGTCATGACAGACTACAAAGCTTGATTTTGGACAGGCATGCTTTTCCAACCCAAGTTTAAAATGCAGGTTCCCTTTTGAGGGATTTCGAACGAAACCTCATGCAGAAGTAAATCAGGAGTTAGTGACCTGTTTCATGGCAGAGAAAGCTCAGGAAGCAAACAATGATAAAACGATGGCTGGAGCGGCTATAGAGAATGATGAAGTGCCTATTGAGATGGCTGATCTGATTCAATAAACATAATTGCTAAATAATACATTTCAATATAGGGATAACTACATTATGACTACTATATATTGCATTTTAGAAGAAAGTCAGAATTCAAGAATAGTTCATGTTATGAGGAATATGCTCTGCCCTCTCTGATAGGCCTATGTGGGCTCTGGTAGCGGATATGTAATAGATGCCTGGAGTAGCTAAAGAGCCTTTGCCCCTGGAACAAAATAAAGATATAAAAGTGACTGATGTTGTGAGCACAGTTCAAAGAGAAAAGGATAAGTTGCTGTCACTAACTGTGCAAAACCTCAGTATGAAGAATATTTAACAAGACCAAAACCAATGCAGAAACCTTATGGGTAAGAGCAATAAAGAGGCCTTCATAGTGAAACCTGGACACATCCAGCCACCTGTCCCTGGTTAATACTCCTGAGGTGAAGGATGATATGAGAAAATATCTGACAAAGGTCTCTGACCCAGAGAATGAGGATATAAAACAGATGATTGCAGCCAGTGTACTTTCAAATGAAGAATGTCCTGATTTTGATGAAGAAACTGGAATCCTTCCTAAAGTAAATGCTGAAGATAAAAATCTGGAGAATGAGATGGCGAAAGAGGAACCACCGTCCCTGAGAGGACACATGAAGCAGAAAATGGACATGTGTTCCATTAAAACTGTGAGGTATCCTGATAGTTCTCTGGCTCAGGCAGTGATATTACCAAATAAGGAATGGCAAAAGAAGAACCAAGTACATCAAGAAGCAAAGATAGACTCTATTGCAATTGGGGAAAGAAATTAAATGGAAGACAGCCAAATTGCTACTAATCTGAGGGGTATCAGAATGGTGCCAAGTTATATTCTTGAGTGGAGGAGAAAGCCTCTGTTTAGGGACAACAGTGTGCTGTACTGTAAGAAGACACAGATGTCTATTCTGGAGCAGAGGAAGAGTCCTCTCATGCATAAAACCTATTTCAGAATTCCAAAAATCAAAATGCTGCTATGAGTTGAGTTTAAGCCTGAAGTCACTGAATAGCCACAAGACACAATTCTGAGAGATCCTTCCTAGCAGAGATAAAGAGTTGCAGACCTTGCAGGATTGGAAGCATAGTGGTACTAAGGATGCCTGCTTTGAGACAGATGAGGTGCAGATCCAAGAGCTAGAAACAGACCTGGCAGAGGACATGTTAATGGAGTCTATGAAAAATAATGTACCAGCGCATAAGCAAGATGGCCGTATGAAGCAGATCAGTTTGGTGAGAATTATCCGCCAGCCCATTGAAACACCTGGAACAGAAAGAGCCAAGTTGTCTGTCCTTGCAAACCATGGGCTCATGACAGTTTGCAGGACTATGAAGTAAATAGCAAAGACAAATGGGAACAGAAACAGCCCGCGAAGTCCCTGTCCCATAGTAAATGTGATGATGAGAAAGATAATGAAAATGATGACGATGATGAACTTAAAGAGTGAGAATTTGAGTCCCTGCAGAAAGGGCTGAGGAAGGGAGCCTGACAAGCCCAAAGTGTCACAGAGTTTGGACAAGTGTTACACAAATTGGTAGCAGAGTCAACTGCTACCTGAGCAGAGACCAGTCCCGATCTGGTTGAATTGAAGGAGCAATGGAATGATGTGGAAGTGTTGGCGAGCGAGAGAGAAGCCAAACTTCATAAGATGTAGAGTGCCCTCAGCAGTGGGAGTCAGGAGCTGGCAGAGCTGAAAGCAGAGAATTAGAGCAGAAATGTTAAAGTAAAAGTTGAGGCACAGAAGCTTCACATTGTGCTAGTTATCAGAAGACCATGATCACTTGTATATCACAAGAGTTAAAAAAGAAAGATTCTGACCAGAATGCTCTAGCCCAAAGCTTCACAGAAAGTCTCATAGAGAGGCTCATGAGAGCCTTCCCTGAAATGGTCAGGAAACAGAAGGCTGATTCCCGAATTGAGAATGCACACTTGGTAAAGTTACAGATAGTCCATAAGAAGAAGAGTAAGATTATGGCTCTGTCTGAACACACAACTGATAAAAATAAGATATCCTTCCAGAACATTCAGAATAAAAATAAGCTAAATCTACAAGAGGCCATCCAGATGCTGCAGGAGGCACAGAGAAAAAAGGATGTGAATAATAATGGAGAAGACTTTAGGGGTGAGCTGTTACACAGTGTGCAGAGGCTACTGAAAAGTGATTGGAAATATCTACACCTGCAACTACAGTCATATCTCCATCGCAATGGTTTTGCAGACACTTCAGAGTGGAAAGGTGATGAAAAAGTGGGAAAGCAGAAACTTCAGTAGATGCAAGGAAGTCTAAGCCTTGCAACAGTGAGAGGAAGAATGCACAGAGATGCCATGTGCAGATGCCATGTATTTGTGGCCTCTTGGCACAAGTTGCTCAACTGTTGTTGGGCTGTGTGTGTGTGTGTGTGGGGGGGGGGGGGGTCTGGGACAGTTTTCCCCCAGAGGTTGGGGTGAGCTGCAGAGCTTTAAAGATGCAGAAGTAGAGAGATGGGTGTGGCCCCCAACTAGGCATTGCTGTTCTAGCAGTGTGTGCAGTCTCTGTGTAAGGCTGCCATTTTGGACTGTAAGAACAAGAAGGCTGTTGTAATTGGCAGACAGTGAGCGAAAGATCACCTTACATCTGTTGCTAACAGAGAAGGCCCGGTGGTTGGAGCTGCACAGAGCGAGAACAAACTGCAGCAAGAGAAAACTGTAGGCAAAGATATTCAACAAACGGAGAAAATATTGGAGCTAAGATTCATTGCAGCTGGGAAGCTATAGAGTAAACATAGAGCTACTGCAAAAGGACATAAAGACTGAATTGTATAAAGCAAGCCACATAGGAAAGGAAAATAAAGTCAGGACTTGAAGGTAAAAAGTCAGTGGCTTTATAAATTACTTGGACTTTTTATCTCTAGTTAGAGAGGGATCTAACAAACAGCACTCTGACAGAGCTAGGCGTGTTTATTTATGTGTTTGTTTTTGATTTATGTGTATTGCATATTGGCAAAATATTTTAATTAAAATTGGAAAACATATGGAAGCCTCCTGTGTATTATGTACTACTCATGAAGTAATGCTTCACACTACCAAGCAATGCCTCCAAACTATGCGACCCTAGGCCTTAATATGGATAAGGACTCATCTGCAACAGATCCGCTACCAGAGCCCACATAGGCCTATCAGAGAGGGCAGAGCATATTCCTCATAACATGAACTATTCTTGAATTCTGACTTTCTTCTAAAATGCAATATATAGTAGTCATAATGTAGTTATCCCTATATTGAAATGTATTATTCAGCAATTATGTTTATTGAATCAATATTAATACATTTTGGAACCATTCATTAATCACACTAAATGCTAGTTAGGTGTTACACAGTTAGTAATTGAGGTTGAAAATGACTTTTAGTTCATCAAGTTCAAACTTTTTCAAGCTCGCCTGACCTAATATGCAGATTAATTGTTAATTGATCCAGAGGAAGGCAAACAAAAACAAAAAAACGTTGAAATATCGCCAATTGTCTCAAAAAGGGAAAAAAAATAAAATTACTTTCTGACCACTGATACTCACAATTGGATTCCTCCCTGGAGCAATACTCCTCTAGTTATTCGGGATAACCCTAAATGCCTTTTTCATTCAAAATATATCCAACCCCTTTTTAATCATATCTATCAATTTCACTGTCACAATCTCCTTTGGTAGAGAATTCCACAGTTTAACCACCATTACTTGAAGAACCCCTGGAATCTTGGAAGAGATGTCCTGAAAATCTCTTGGCACAAAAAGTTCACGCAACAAAGCCTTGTATTGACCCTGGATGTATTTACATAAGGTAATCATATCCCCTCTTAGATGCTTTGTTTTCTAGAGAAAATAAGTTTAATTTGTTTAGTCTATCTTTATGACGTAACCCCTCCAAATAATTTTTATGCCCAACATTTTTCTCCATATTCCAAATGAGGTCGTACTAGGCATTTGTATAGTGGCAGAATTATATTTGCTGCCCTTGCTTCTATCCCATTTTTAATATATGCTAATATTTTACTTGCCTTTGCAGATGCTGATTAGCATTGAGCACTGTTACCTAGGTGGTGGTCCTCAAGCACACCGAAATTCCTTTCAATATCTGATGCCCTAGATATCACCTAGATTTGCTCCATTAATATTATAAATTGCATGACTATTTTCTACCCAGATGCATAGCTTTCCATTTATTCATATTAAATCTCATCTGCCATTTAGTTGCCCATTTCTCTTATATATGCAAATTCCTTTGGAGGGAAAGTACATTATTTTCTTATTTAATTACCTTTCAGAACTTGGTGTCATCAGCAAAAATGGAGACAATACTTTCAAATCCTACTTCTAAGTATTGCAACATAAATATCATGTGTGCTATAAAAACTTTATTCTTGAAAAAAATAATGCATATGCCAGGTCTACCAAAATGTTAATCCACATGTATCTGAAATGTGTGTTTGGCATTAATTAATTGGTTAATAATTCATGCTTTCTCTCTATTTCTCTCACTTCTTTATAATTACCAAGTGATCCAAGCATGCAACTTAAGAGTTACTAAGGAGTGCAATGCATTATTGAAAAAGTTTAGAGAATGAGGCATCATTACAGCTCTATGGAAAGAATGTTGCTGCTGTTTGTTCTTCAAGGTAAATATAATTCAGACATTTGTTAACCTTACTGCATTCGCAGAAAAATATAAACAGACATATTATAGAGAAAATACTTTGTGTGTATATATATATATATATATATATATATATATATATATATATATATATAGGCATAAAACTTAACTGGATAATTTCTCATATAGTTCTAAAATATTCATTCATAGCCAAGTACACTAATTATAACTATAATATGATGTATGGAAAGACTAACTTCATGTGTGCCAGAAGAACTCCTGTGTACCCAGAGCACTCCTGAGTGTTTTGGTTGCATTTGGGGTGCTTAATATAATATTTAGTTATTGTCGAAAACTCATCCACCATGCATTAGAACCAAGTTTATGCTTAAGAATTACTAACTAATCACAGGATGAGTTCTCATTAACATAATATATTTGTACTGTTTATATATACTCCTTCAATTTTTTTTGCTTGATATTGCATCCATGGATATTCACTACCATTGATTTGACTTGTATTGTTTTTTATTAATGAGGCTCCATAGTTAAGTAGCTGTAGTAATATTGTTGTATCTTTTGCAGTGTATCTTCCAGCCTCGGTATGCCGTGATTGGTCGATTACATTTCCACGATCCATCCAAGCACTAAGGGGTTCCTGTGTGGAGATTCCCTGCTCCTTCACTCACCCTGATGATTATGAACATTTTGTACTCATTTGGTACTCATACCATATACTGCATTACCCACAGGTTTTTAATAGTGAAGATCCATATAAAGTGTTGCCAGAGTACAGAGAACGCACCTATCTTGAAGGAAATCCAACAAACAGCTGCTCTTTGAGGATCGATAATGTGCAAGAAGAAGAACTGTATTATCCAAGAATAAGTGAAACACTTACATTTTGGTGGCTTGGTGGCGTGAAAACCGTTGCAGTACGAATCACAGGTAAATTTCTGATTATATATATTTTTTACTTGATAAAAACATGAAGTGAGTGTGGTCACTTTGCAGTAACTGCTCCTGATTTATTACAACTGAATTGTATTGAGTTACAGTAAAACATCATCAAAGATTAACTAGTCTGTGGAAAATGTGGCTGAAAAAAAAAATGATGGATGCTTTGTAGGACATTAGAATAGATAAATTACTTACATCGAAACAATAAAAAAAACTGATAAAGTTGAAAACATTAATTGAGAGTTAACACTCAAAATTCATGGAGCAAGAGAGTTCAAATGGGAAGTGGGCAAATGGGAAGTATTAAGCCTGGGTCAGTTGCAGGAAACAATTACAGCAGCTGGAGTAACATACAGAAAGTTCAGGAAGGCAGCCTTTAGGAGGATAATCAAGGACACATGCTAGGGTCAGTACGGTAGAAATAAAACATAGGAAGTCAATGTATCCACCAGAAGAAGTGGGGCACCAAAAACATTGCTTATAAAACAGTGAGGAACTCTGTAAATGATATGAAGCTGTCAGCCCTGCTCCAGGGTAACTTCACCTACTGTTCTTCAAAATATTTCCCCTGATACACTGTCTTCCAGCAATACATTAATGTGGTGTGGGACTCTCGTATCAATGGTCGCTTTTTATCGAGGTTTCTTCTCTGTGGAAACAGAATGTTGTAAAATATAATGTAATCATATTTGATTTATTTTTGCAAGTGTAATAGTCAGCTGTGCTTACTTGCTATATTTAACAATTACGTGTCAATATGTGTTCATTCCATCCTGATTTTACCTGTTACTTAGTGTAATTTACAAATATAAAAATATATCAAAAGTAAAAGAAAAGTATGCCATAATGCTATCTAATTGTACTCAATTAGATATAATGCTTGCCTAAAATGCTTTGGTGTTTGAACATTTTTCTGAAGGATGAAACTTTCATTGTCAGTGAAGATGGTATTTATTTATTTTGTCCAAAGTCCTTTTCTACTGTTAAATAGTTTGAGAACATAGAGCCTGATTCAATTGAGCAATTGTAAGTTACTGGAACCTGTAAGTGAGGGTGTAAGTTAATTTGCTATTCAATTGGCGTCTTTTTGTGGGTTCCAAATGGTTTAGGGGTTACGAGCGTGAAAACTTTGCGGTTGTTAAACCCGGAATTTACAGCCTTTGATATTTCCCGTCCACAAGAGTTACGATTGCTAAAATCGCAAATCGCTATTCAATTGCTATAATTCCCCAAGCCCACAAATGTTTTCACACTTGTAAACGGCAAATCAAAAATCATACATTTTTATGTGTCATTTCAGGGTTATATCAATCTCGGGAATCAGTGAGGTAATACATATCAGGCCACCCATATGGACTAGAAAAGGATTGGCATTCATTTTATTAATCATTTTGTATTTTGAGGGTTTGATAGTCCCATTGCATATCGGACCCCCAAAACTAATTGATTGACATGTAACCTCCATATTTTACTGCCGTAATCATGGACTCTCATTTTCTATTGGCTGTTTCTAAATGGGTGGTTAGGGCCTTGCTTAATTGATAATGTTCCCGCCCTGAACTGCTACGCATGAGTGCATGGTTTACAACTTCGGCGTTCGGCCCGTAACTTGCAGGCTTGTTCAATTGAACAGCACCGGAATCGAAGGTGAACGGGAGCCTGCAGCACGCCTGCAGACAAACGGCCTGTATCCTGTGAGATGCAGGCTTGCAATTGAATCAGGCTTATAGTTTTCAGGCATATGACTACATTGGTAGAAGGGTTGATTAAATTATAGATTTAAGCATTCAGATGCAAGGGGAGTAGGGAACCCTACCCTGAGCAAAACTCTTGATGCATCACATGCTGCTTTAATTCAAAGTAATAAGTAGCCTATGACAGAGCTGTCATGCCATAATTCTTCTCCAGGGAGGTAAACTTGTGTGAGTAGATGAAAAGGCTGATGTCTGGGAGCTTTTCTTCAGCTTTCACTATATAGCTTGAAGAATTGGAGGAGCTAGGTTCTGCCGCTAGGACATTTGGGCTCACTTTCTCTTGTTAAAGAAAGCTCAACATTGCTTCCTAGAGAAAGTCTCATTGGCAGAACACCTAGCAGAAATAATTTGAAAACTTCTTGAGTATAGAGAAAGCAATGCTTTCAGCACAGATGGATGTAAAAGTGCAATTTTTTAGTAACCAAAACTTCATTCTGTGGTGAGATAAGAGGCTGCTATATAGTAGCTTCTAAGCCTTAAATATTCTCAACCTGTAAAAATATGTAGAAGAGAAGTACAATTTCCCACTAAATTAAAAGCAGAGAGCAGCCTTTTAGATAGGGTGATTTGTCATCCTAATCCCATCAACTGAACAGAGTTCTCTACCACCAAGACCTGTCTGTTACTCCCACTCCTCCAGTAGAACTGTTCTCCTGGCTGTTAGAGGGAACAGCTCTATGTGTCATTGCCATTCCTGAATGGATATCCAACAGTTTCACTGGCAAATCTGTTGGTGTTTGCCAACTCAGAACTGGCCGGCCTCCTCCTCCGGTTCAATCTGCTTCCCCTTGTAACTGTAACCCAGGCACATCCCTGGACATCCTCACTAGCCCCAACTCCACGTTCCATGCTAGGCCCAGCTAAAGTGTGCTCCATGAGCACCAACTTCCTTTCCAGTGGAGCAATATTACAAAGTGCTGCAAATCGTCTCTCCAGTTCCTCAATTCAAAGAAATATGCTGACACTTATCAGAAAGGTTTGGACCCTCGATCAGCTGCTCCAGTAGAACATAAATGTGGCAGGATGTACACTGAGTGATATTGCCACTGGACTAACTCATGATTATTATTTACAAAAACACAGTGGGGTAAGAAATCAATATATTTCTAAAGATTGTTTTTCTATACCTTAATCATACAAACATTGTTTTGCTTCTTTCCCTTTCTCCTTTTTCCATTTTCCCCTTTTTTAGACTACAATTTAACTTTTTTTCTTTGAGATCCCTCCTTTTATTTACACTCCCCAATTATACTATAACTGCACTTGCACAAGAACTGTTCCCTAGTTCTAAGGTTTGCTCTTTGCCTGTTTAAATGAGATACTGACTACTCACCTGCCACTTATCACTGCACACAAAACACCTTTAGTTTACAGCTTTAGTATTCAGTAGTAATCTACAGAACTCATCTTTTGTGGTATCAGATATGCTATGCCTAAAGGCAGTGATGAGTACTTAATTTGGACACCCTGGGCCTCATTCTATTAAGGGCCGTTAAATTGCAGCAATGCTGCGATTCCTTGCGGACATCTTACGGCCCTGTGTAGCGCTACAGCTACACTGCTATTCAAATGGATGTCATCACAAAGAGATCCCCCTTACGGCCGGCCTCAAATTATGCAATTGGCCGCAAGCATTTCCTGCGCGCCCATAAATCGTGTTTCAAGGCCGCAAAGTTGGAAAACTATTAATGCAATTTGAGGAAGATTCACAAGTTCAATTAGTATCAATACAGATTGCTTATTTTATCAGGCACATGGTGACAATCCACATAAAAAGATTAATGGTAGTCACATGGGGTTTTAGTTAGAAGTCCCACATATTCTGAAATACAACTGCCAGAGTTTAATAGCCCTGGTTCTAGAGTTAATTGAGAAGTAACACCAGTAAATGTCACAGTATATGGGATCTTCCCCTTATAGTTCGTAAATAAATGTGCTCACATTCATATGTAGAGTAGATAAAACTAGTCACACAAATATAATCAATAAATAGAGTCTATATCTTTTATAAAAACATATCAAACGCTTTTTGCCCTGTACCTGATAAAATATTCAACAATGTATCAACACCTGCTGTTTTGAGATGCTGTATATGTAGGTTTATCAATATTAATGAACATCATTATAGCTATTAGTGGTTTTACAACTATGGTGTATTTAACATGGCATTGAGGTTCTTCCTTTAATGATTGGGAATACAAAATATAGTATTCAATCTGAGCTCTCACGGCTCTTGACACATTTTCACAAACGTAGTCCTTTATTAAATTAATTAAACCTTATGGTAATACTTAATGTAATAGTGTAATATTAAATATAATTATTAGGCTAATCCTGTCCTGAACAGAATAATTGATTGCCCTGATCAGCATTGTGGTTGTTTATTTTGATTTCATGGTTACACTGATGTGCATGGAGAAGAGCAATTAAAAGTTACGTTTTACTTGTTTACATTTTTTATTGCCCCCCAAGAGAGTTGTGAGAAAGGCCCCCAAATTAGTTTTATACTGGTGAACTTAATTCACTAGCTCCCATTGGGTGTACATGAGTGCATGTGACCACCTTCAATACAGATTAATCCTACTTATATAATTTCGCCAATAACCAATGAGAGATCTTAGAGCCTCATTCAATTGAGCAATTGTAAGTTACTGGATCCCGTAATAAAGCCCATAAGTTAATTTGCTATTTAATTGGCATTTTTTTGCAAGCCAAAATCAGCTTACGCGTTACGGGCTTGAAATCCTTGCGGTTGTTACAACCGTAACTTACACCCCGCAAGATTTACAATCTCAAATCAATATTCAATTGCTACAATTCCTCAAGACCGCAAATGTTTTCACACCCATAAACGGCAAATGTAGAAGAAAATCCTAAAAATACTAGAGGGGACCCGCAAAGGGGTTAACGACATACATTATCCCTAGAACTGTAAAAACAATCAATACTGCATTGTACAGTAAATGACGGGAAAAGCGATGTAAGACATTATAATTAATTGCACAGCAGTCTCAAGCTCACAAATCTGCAATCAAAAATAATTTTATTTTATGTTTTATTTTGGGTATATATCAATCTCGGGAATCAATCAGTTGATACATATCAGGTCACCCACATAGACTAGAACAGTATCGACTAATTGATTGACATGAAACCTCCATGTTTTACTGACCAAATGATGACAATCTAATTTTCTATTTGCTGTTTCTAAATGGGTAGTTATGGCCTTGCTTAATTGATCATGTTGCCACCCTGAAATTCTACTTAGTGCATGGTTTATGGTTTTGGCTTTCGTCTCATAACTTGCAGGATTGTTCAATTGAATAGTACAGGATTTGTTGCAGACCACAAGCCCGCAGCCATACAGCCTTTATACCGCAAGATGCAGGCTTCAAATTAGTATCTCAATTAATCACAACTTTTTCTTATTTATAGATCATGAAGGTACATTTTTTCCTTTTAATCAAAATAAAACATGTTTTAGTTACCTTATTCAGTATTGATTGTACAAAGGAGAATTAAATAGAAAATATTCTATTAAAACAATCCTGCCTGTCTTTGTGTGACCCAGTGTTAAAGAAGCACGGTGAAGGGTGGCCACAATATTTTCCCCTCAAAAGATTAATTATTGTAGTTTTCATAGGCTGTCCTGCAGCTAAAGCATTTGCATTAGTTACAACCACAATTAAAGTACCCATTTCTGTGCTTCACTACATTTAAAAGTGCATATATACAGCCTTATACAGCCTTATTAAATTTCAATTCAGCCAATTGAATAGGGCTCTATATAATAACAGAGCATATTTTTTTACAGAAGTTTTTAGTTAGTCAAGATCTTGCTTTTGGATAGAAGTTCACTAACTAAAAACTTCTGTAAAAAATATATGCTATGTGCTTAAATAGAGCCCTATTCAATTGTCCGAATCTCAATTTAATAAGGCTGACAACTTGTTCCAGGCTCTTTGATTCTCTAGACATCCAGCTTGAACGCTCAATTTATTCTGATATTAGGGTTTAATCTTATTGTTTGTCATAAATAGCCATGCTGCTGCTGCTTTAATAAGAATTGCTTGTAAAATATTTATAAAATCAAGTAAATTAAAAGCATGCAATGTTTGAGAATAAGGTATATTATTTGCCTTTATTTTACAATACACTCTGATTACCCCTAGGGGCTATCCATTATGTCCTCCTGCACTCATATGATTGAAAGGCAGGGACAGAAAGAGGTTGTGCTTGTATTTGCATCTTTAGATACCCTGCATCCCGAGCACAGGAACTTTGATAAAAGTTACCATTAGCTGCAACACTGATTAAATGACTTGGGTTTGTGGTAAGAGAATAAAAAAATTTAATCACAAAAAAGCACAGTTGTGTGCAGGGGCGTAGGAGCCCACAATAGGGAAAAACAGAAAAGGGAGAGAGAAAACATGGAAAAGAAGACAGAGACAGGAAGAGAAGAAGAGATAACGTGGAATAGGCAAGGATAACGATGAGATAAAAGAAAGAATTAGAGAACAGAAGGATGGAATAGAATATATTGAGAAAACATAAGAGAACGGGAGACAGAAAAGAGCAGAGAGGGAGAAGAACATGAAGGGAAAGAAAAGGGAAGAACATAGAAGACAGGGGAAAAGGATACAAGAGAAGCAGAGAAGAAAAGGCAAAAGTGAGAAGGGGAGTGAGAAAGGAGGAATAGGATAGAAAATGGGAATAGGAGAGAAGATGCCAGTGAAAATAGTGGAGACAAGGAGTGAGAGTGAACATATGGAGAAAAAAGAAGAGACCAAAAGGAAATAGGAAGGAAACGTTAGGAAACATTTGGAATGAAGAGATAGAAGGAGAAGGGAATGAGACAGTAGAGGAAGACATGAGATGACTTGGTCGGAGAAGAAAGAACACTGAGCGTGTAAGGGTTTAAGAAAAGGAGGCAGAGGGAGATAGAAGAAAAATACTAGGAGGCTAGGAAAGAAAGATAAAGAGAAGTTAAAGATAGAGGAGGAGAGATGCGAGAGTAAGAAACAAATGGGGCAGGGAAAGGGACAGATGAGAGAGATAAGTTAGAGAGATAATGGAAGGGGGGAGAGAGAGTGGAAATTAGAGCCAGAGAGAATGGGATGAATATGAGAGAGACAGAGCAGAGAGTGGCGGGTGTGGGGAGAGGCAGAGAGATAAAGATAGGGGAGAAACAAAAAAGAGGGAGGCAGTAATTGGGAGGAGGGAAAGTAGAGAAAGAGAAAGAGAGGGAGACAATAACAGATGGTATAGATGGGAAGAAGTGAGACAGGGGTGGGAAAGTGGAGATGGAAGAGAGAGAAAAGGAGAAGCAGGGATTAGAGAGACAGTGAGGTGAGAGAAATATGGAAATCATTGGGATAATGGGAGGGATATGGGGGAATGGAGCAGGGGGTTAGGTACACAGAGAAGGGAGAAAGGCAGATAAGTAGAGATTGACATAAGGGAGAGCTGGGGAGGGGGAGCGAGACAGGAGTTGGGGCAGGAAGAGGAGGGAAGAATCACAGAGAGCAGACGCAGACAGAAGGGGAGAGAGAAAGACAGCGGGGTAGAAAAGACAAGAGGGGAATTGTCTGAGAGAAAGCGGGGAAGAAAGAGTCATATAGAGGGAAGAGAAAGAGGTATGGGAGGGCAGAGAGATGGGGCATTGAGAGAGTAGATACAGACATTGGAAGTGAGTTAGAGACAGTGGGAGGATATAGACAGATAGGGATAAGAGAAAAGAAAGAGACATTTAATGGAGGAGAGAAACAGAGGGAGGGAGAATGATACAGGTTGGTTTAGAGACATGGGTAGAGAGAAACAGTTAAGGGAGGGAGAGTGGATGACAGAGTGAGAGGGGAGAAACTGGTTGGAGAGGAAGAGAGACAAAGGGTGGAGACAGAAGGCAGAAGATAGAGCAGATGGAGAGACAAGAGAGGAGACAAAGACAAGAGGATAAACAGAGACAGAGGGGGATAAATACACAAGAGGGGAGAGAGAAAGAGGAGGGATAAAAGGTTAGAGGGAGGCCGAAAAGGGGGAGAGAGACTGAGGGGGAGGGGATTGAAAGATACAGTGGGGATTGCAGACAAACTCAAGGAGACCTACAGAAGGAGGGGTAGGCAAGAGGTGATAAGGCCGGATTATGGATACAAAAGGTTAGAGAGGCAGAAAATGTGGATATAGAGCGGAGTGGATTGAAAGACACAGTGGGGAAATACAGACAGACAAAGGCAAAAAGACAAAGGACAGGAGAGACAGAGAGGGTGAGAGGGCAGGTGGAGGGATAAAGAGTTAGGGACAGGCAGAAAAGGGAGAGAGAGATGGGGATTGAAAGACCCAGTGGAGGATTACAGACAGACAAGGGGGAGACAGACAGACAAGGGGGAGACAAGAGGGGAAGGGGGCAAGAGGAGGGATGCAAGCTTAGAAAGAGGCAAAAAACGGGGAGATAGGCAGAGCGGAGGTGATTGAAATACATGGGGGGATTACATACATACAGACAGGGAAACAGACATGGGGGGGAGTCAAGGGGGGGAGGGGGCAGGAGAAGGCATAACATGTTAGGCAGAAAAGTGAGAGAGAAACAGGATGAGGGGATTGAAAGACAGTTTGGGGCTTACAGTCAGGGAATAGGGAGACAGACAGGGAATGTGGAGAGAGACAAAATGAGGAGAAAAAGACAGGAAGAGGGCAAGGGACTGGGGTTAGATAGATCAGTGAAGAAACATAGGGGTTTAGAACAGAATAAAGGGAGAGGAATAGAGAGAGCGACAGGAGTGGGACAGGCAGAGGGTGGAGAGAGTGAAAGAGGCAGTCAGGGAGGTGGGAGAAAGACAGAACAAAAAGACAAGAGGGGGATATGAGAAAGAGGAGGAGAGAGACAAACTGGTGGGAAGGAGAGAGAAAGAGACAGTGAGGATTAGAGACAGAGAAAACACATGTGAGAGAGACAGGGAGTGTGACAAGGGGAGCAAGAAAAGGTAGAGGGAGTTAGAGACAGAGTGAAGAGACAGAAGGGATAGATTATGGTGAAAGAGTAAGGGGGCTCCTTTGTGATGATATCAGGATGGGTAGGGGTGAGTGACATGTGGAAGAGGCGGTACTGCAACAGAGAGAATACGGGAGAGACTGAGGAGCGGCAGAGCATCGGCAGAAAAAACATCATCATTTACTTGATTGTTCAAATACTTTGCAATGTTTTATTAATAAGTACTTGTTAAATAATGTAAATTATCTCAAGGTCATAAGCACATGAAAAAATAAGCTTAGAAATGTTGACTCCACCTTTGCTATTAACATCTAATATGTTATTAGGGCTAGGTTTGGGAAAAGTACTGGAGGTCTACTTATACACTCCTCCCCCATAGACTAACACACATTTAATAGCTAAATTCACCTTCCTCATCCTTTTCTTGCCTAATTTTGTTCGCTTAAGCAGACACATGTATTGTCACATTTTTTTCACACCTCATATAACCAATATATCATTATCCAGTCATTCTTGCACATTACTCACTTTGTGATGCAGGTAGAACACATGGCCACAAATATACGCATGTACATAAAGTCATATCTAGTCCTGGACTTTGTAGCTTATGACCTTAGGACAGCGTGACCTGTCCTATTGCTTTCTTTGTTCCGCCTTAATGATATTCAATGCAACTTTAAAGGTGTTTTTTTATGCACGTTAACACAATTTTATAAAAAAAATATTCCATAGTTGTATACAATAATGAAATGCCTTCTAGTGTATATGTACTGATGTTTCATGCACATTCACTGATCATTTAAATGATATATAGTTTCCATTATTTACGACTAAAAGATGATTCTGTTTTAAGTTACCTGAACCAAAGGATCATGTCAAAATAATTAGTCTAGTTTTGGCAACTTTTGATGCCAGACATTTCTTTCATCCCTAAATTAATGCAGATGCTTGAGGGCATATTCTAACAGAAGAGTGAATAGCTTTAATGATAGCAGTTAATTTTGTTGATAAATCTGGAAGGTGTCCCCTGATTAACATAGAACCTATAGTATGTGTTATATGTTTTGAAATGATGAAACCAACTTATGTGGAATGTTTTTTTTTTACTTTTTTCATTAAAGGACCATTTAGAAGTACAGTTCATATGTTTGTTGGGCATAGACTATTAAAAACAGCATAAGGTTTAAAATAAATAAATGTTAATTATTTTTTTACTGGCTCATCCCAGTGATCTAATTAACCCCACCACCTCTGTATATGCAGAGGTAACAGCTATATTGTAACCTGCTTATAGCTGTGCCATATGCCTCGCCGGGGGACATCATAACCCTGCTCCCATTTAAAGAGCATGCTCAGTCTGAACCAGAGACTGACTTGTCAGCAGACTTTTTTGTTTTTAGTTCAGATTCCAGGCTGCCCCCTTAAATATATATGCTTGGATCACTCTCAAATGTACAGTACAATTAATTTGTGCTTAGGTCTTAGTTGCTAGCCTTCTAATAGGGTCACTTATTTCAGCACAATTTGGACAAAGATCTCCTAAAAGCATGTAGAAGCATTTTTCACTGAGAAATCATATAAAGCTAAATCTGTGTTTGTGTCACTGACTGCCCACTGCCAGTCCAGCAGCTACAGTTCACTGTAGTGAGTGAAAGAAAAATAGTTGATTCTTGAAGTCTATCTGTGCAGAGCATGGAATGCTGGAATCACCTAATCAGGTCAGTTATGGTTTAATGGGTCTGTGCATTCCTGAGTTCAGGGAAAAACTGCTATCAATTACTTCCTACTCATGCAACAGCCAATAGACAGTATACACCATGTTTGTTAAAAGTTCTACAAGTTTTAGATTTTTAAGCTTTTATTAGTGTAATTAAAAATTATACAGTCTTGTATTCTTTCAAACAATGAAAACTACATACAGTGAGGTAAATGACACTTTAACCAACTCCTTACTACTTCCTGGTCTTTCCCTCCATATTTGATCACCTTTCTCTTTACTTCTCACCACAACTGTCATTTTTGGCACCTTGACTCCCATTAAAGTTTCTCTTACTTCTCACTAATTTTATCACTTTATTTAACTTTTTTTAGCATCTGACTACATTTACTTAATTCCCTCTGTACCTTGTACATGCTGAGTCTAATTGTGCTTTTACTCAAGGCGTCACAATATGGATGCATACTGTGACATTACTATCAAGCTAAAGGAGGGAGGGGACAATGAATCAATTATAAAAATATGTATGTACTATATGACAATTATGATTCTCATCTTTCCATCTCACTCCGCCATGGATCTGTACTGTGCTAAGTGTGTTGCTGCCTGTGTCAACCAATAAAAATGTGACCCAAATTCTATTCTCTGCCTTGGACTTGACTACATTCATAACCATGATAGTGTGACCTGTACCCAGTCTGCTGAATGATGTTTCATGTGTTGTTGCCATCAACGTTTTCATGCATGTCCCTAACTAGCGTCTTGACTTGTATTTGCTTCTCTTTTTTATCACTTATATGTCCCATCCCCACTAACCTAATTGAATTGAAATATTACTGTCTTTATATATTTTTGTTGCATATGTATATAAAATACAGTGTTGTAACTTTTCTAAAGCAGCAGTGATTGTTTGCAATATGTTGATCCTCCATTAAACATTGCAATTTAGCATTTTTACAGAATTTTGTTACATTAATTCAAGAGTATTTTGTAGATACAATTTAAGTTTGATTTGGCTTCACGTGTATGCATGGACACACAAAAACAGTTTTCTCTTCTATGTCTTTATATCTTTCAGAATTAATTTACAAATCTAAAAAGTTATCCTTTCTGATGTGTCATTTTCAGACTCTCCAGATGAGCCATTTCTGACATTGCCTCGAGAATTCCCTGAAGATCAGGCTACCACCATCTACTGCTCTATTGTGCACACATGTGCCTCCAATCCTCCTTCATTGGAATGGAACAAAATTGGTTTAATCAGAGTGCGACATGAAGACCTAAAAGAGGGATATTGGAGAGTTATATCAGACATTATATATTATCCTTACTATCTTGATGATCACACTTCACTGGAATGCACAGCTACATTTCCAAATGGACAAAGAACAAAAAAAGGATATATGTTAAACATTAAGTGTAAGTAATCAACATAAGCTGCTGTTAGGTCTTCATTGCTGTTGTATAAATGGATTCTCCAACTCTTTAATACATCATTTTTAATTAGCATATTGTTTTGCATGAGGCTTCAGGGCAGGATTTCCCAAGCTGTGTTGTGCAAAACTCTCAAGTTCCTTTTGTGTGACAAGTGGTTCTTTAAGACAAATATCTCAATCTTAGTTATATCCTTGAAAATAGCACAGAGAGAGGTTATGTAAGATATTTTAGATTGTTTTGTGGTACCAGACACTTGGGAGCCATGTAAGCGTAGAGGGGAGGAGTGGTAATTCCACAGGAGTCAATTTTTATACCCAGGGTCTTCATCAGTACTTTGAAATTGTTCCTTGGCTGCATTAATTTAGGAAACACTGCTTTAGAGAATTATTGCTAAAAATCATATTCAAGATTACTTAGATAACACATTTTTTCACCAATAATATGGTCAATCCATTAAGCAGCAGGACACCCCATTTGTATATTTTTAAATGTTTACAGAAAGTGGTCATAAAACAGTTGAAGATTTTATATCTATGTTGCATTAACTGTGCCTTGATATTCAACGGGTTGGGGGAAGCTACATGAATATTGTGGTCAAAAATATGTGGCCCAACCTGTAAAAATATGCTTTTGTAAAGGACCATCTGAGCCAATCAGAGTTTACAGTCGATATTCAATCCCAGGCTTTTGGCTGACACTTGTAGAAAGTTTGCTTGGATTCCAGTGGGTTTGAATTCCCTTAGTCTTCTATCCACTTACTGTCTGACACATCCAGATAGTTTATAATAGATGCAAAATATACACCCGACATAGGCCTCATTTAATTCCAAGCCTGTAATTACAATATCGTGGGTGTAAGTCTATGGGTTAGAAATTTGTTATAATTCCGGCTGTATTCAATTGACTCAAGCCCACAATTACGGGGCCCAAGGCTAAAGCAGTAAAACATGATCCCATACGTAGCATTTCAGGGCATGATCATGATCAATTAAACAAGCCCATAAGTTACAATTTCGACAGAGCCAATAGCCAATCATCATGTCAGTAAAACATGGAGTTTCGACTATTAATTAATTAGTGTTTAGAAGTCTGCAGTCTTATTAAATTGCAATTTGGCCAATTGAATAGGGCTCTATATAAGCCAATAGCATATTTTTTTACAGAAGTTTTTAGTTAGTGAACTTCTATCCAAAAGCAAGGTCTTCACTAACTAAAAACTTCTGTAAAAAAAATATGCCATGTGCTTATATAGAGCCCTATTCAATTGGCCAAATTTAATAAGGCTTTTAATTAGGAAGTATTTACTCATAGAAAGAGTTTTGCAGATAGTGTAAGGCTGAGTAACATTTTTCGGATTGAGGGAGAATAGAAAATTTTTGCTTTATACATGGTAATAATGAAAGAGGTCAGGCAGTTTTTTCATACAAGAACATATTTACAGCCTTATTAAATTGCAATTCGCCCAATTGAATAAAGCTCTATATAAGCACATGAAATATGTTTTTTACAGAAGTTTTTAGTTAGTGAACTTCTATCCAAAAGCGTCACTAACTAAAAACTTCTGTAAAAAAAAATATTCCATGTGCTTATATAGAGCCCTATTCAATTGGCCAAATCGCAATTTAATAAGGCTGCTGATCTGCAATCGGATTCGCAATCCAGAAATGTGGAAATCAATAAAAATCAATAAATAAACTGGTCTAGCCCATGTGGGTGGCCTGATATGTATTAACTCTTTGATTCCTGGGATTAATATAAAACGGAAATAAAACGTGAATTTTTTTTATCGCAGTTTGCCAGCTTGAGACTGTTTTGCAAAAAATTATAATGCCTTTCTTCGCTTTCCTAGTATTTTAAAGTACATTCATGTGTTTTTTATTTGTGTTTACAGTGTTACAAACAGGTGTTTAACCCACTTGTGAGTCCTATCTAGTACTTGTAGGATTTTTTGATACATTTGCCATCTACGGGTTTTGAAGGCCATTGCGGGCTTGTTGAATTGTTGCAATTGAATTTGGATTTTGCGTTTTTAGCACTGGTAACATTTACTGGCTTGGAACTTCAAAAGAGGAGATAGGATGTAATTACAATTTGGCCAATTGAATGGGGGCCTTAGGTCCCTATTAAATTGTCAAAATCGCAATTACCAAAACCTGTAATGTAGTCCGCAAAAGTTACTGATATTTAATTGTCATCCTCTAGCTACTTGAAATCTATTTGCCAGCTACAGGCTGAAAATCCCTGCAGTTGTCAAAATCGTAACTCTAACCCACTTAAGCCTATGATCTTGCAAGCCCGCAAATGTTACAATCGCTAAAATCGTAAATCAAGATTTAATTGGAACAATTCCACAAGCCCGCAATTGCCTTCAAACCTGTAAATGGCAGATGTAGCAAAAAATTCTACGAGTACTACAGAGGAATCGCAAGGGGGTTAAACACCTGTTTATAACACTATAAAAGCAAATAAAAACACAATACTGGATTTAAAAATACCGGGAAAGTGATGAAAGACATTAGAATTATTTGCAAAACAATCTCAAGCTCGCAAATCTGCAATACATTTTTTTTAGTTTAATTTTTGTGTTATCTCAATTTCGGAAATCAAGAAGTTAATACATATCAGGCCACCCACATGGACTATTACAGTTGTTTCATTCATTTTTATTGATTTTTAAATCTCTGGATTCTGAGCCCAGTGGCATATCGGTCATCTAAACACTAATTGATTGACGTTTAAACACCATGTTTTACTGATGATATGATGACAGCCTTAATTACTATTGGCTGTTGCTAAATCGTTACTTATGGGCTTGCTTCATTGATCATGCCCTGAAATGCTATGTACGGTTCCTGGTTTACAGATTTGGCTTTTGGCCATGTAATTGCTGGCTTGTTCAATTAAATCACTCTGTAACTGTTGCAAATTTCTAACCCGCCAACTTACGGCCTGTATGAAGGCAACTGCGGGCTTGGAATTTAATAAGGTCCATAGTGTACAAATATCCCTATATATAGTTAACACCATGGAGACATATAACAATAAATGTAACATGAATAACTTTTGAGTAGTATTCACAATATCTGCCATTTGATTCCACAAGAGGTGTCCAATTGAATGGGAATTGCCTCCTCTTTTCCTTTCTAGCTTATTACTACTTGAGTGTGCTTTTGCTTTGTTTTCTCAACTTTAGGTTGAAAACTATTAGACAAGAAAGACAATCAGAGGGTAATTAGCGGCAAACTGTAGTGACCACACATTTTATTTTTAAAGTACTTACTTCAAATGACTCTTGCTAACTGGTCTAGGTGCCCATAAAGCCGCTAGCGAGAAGGACTGTGATGCGCAGATGTCAGATGCTTAGTAAAATAATCCCCTCTATCATATAATGTTCTTATTATTCAGATTCTGCTGAAGGTGTGCACATCAGGCAAGAAAAAATACAACTCAATGAACAAGAGGTTGTGGAGCTTGTGTGTGAATTCTCTAAAAGTAACCCCACACCAACACACTACACCTGGTACATCAATGGGACTCCAATAACTACAGTGACTGGAAAAACACTGAGGCCGTCACATCCTGGAAATTATAGATGCATGATACACAATCAGATGGGAGGCTCATCTTCTTTACCTGTGTATGTTAATGTAACCTGTGAGTATAACAATAATAGCAAAATACTGTGCAAAAAGCACTGCTGATCAAGTATCAAAATAATGTATTTTAATGGGAATGCAAATTATACTACTGTAAAGTTATTTTTTCTCTCTTTGTTTTCAAGTAAATGTAAGACTTCTTGGCTTATATCCATTCACCTCTATGATTTTTTTTTCCTTTTAGTTGTCATCTCTAAGCAAACACTAGTATGCCGCATATCACAACATTAATTACACAATCCCTTTTTTTACAGAGTACAATTTTGATCAGACAGTGGTTTTCTTATCAGCAACAAATGACTGAATGCTGTTACGTCTTGGATAGTATTTCATAGAGCTAAGCTTATACTAATATTAACATTAGGTTAATATTAAGTTAGCGTTCTCAATTTTAAATTGAGGGGGGTAAAGAGGTAGATGAATATGATAGGGGTACAGACTAGTCTAAAGATGCTCATCTCCCACAACACCTTGCTGTAATGCTAGGATGACAACGACAGAATATCCAGCTTAAACTACCAATATTATGTATGTAGCTCTGAGACTCATCTGGGCATAGCGGATCAGCATGGTTCTGTGGTTCATGGTAGTTTGAGACACTCAACATGTGCCAGCGACCTAGGGCAGTTAAATTCACAGAGTTGGAGCATTCTGTTCCCTCTAGATCACACATGGCAAGTTTAAAGGGTGAAGTCCGCCACAGCTCAAGTTCACCACAGCTTACTAATCTTTCTCTCTAGTCCTTTGTCAGGTAGTGAAGCAGTGACAGGTCACAGAATCACCAGCAGTTCCCTGATATACAGTACTAGCGACTTGCCCGTCAAAAATTACGGCAATAAAATTGTAAGCCAGAAAATAATGTTTGCCACACAATGTAAGGCTTTTGGTTCTCTGAGTACCTTCGGTGGTCATTGCGAGTGAGCAATGAGCGCCTTTGGAGTTCATTACTTGCAAGTGTGGAGTGTAAATAGGCTGCGTGCGCGAGGGCAAAGCGTTGGTTTAGTTGTGTAAAGCAGCATTTTAGATTTGTAATGTTATTAGTTGCAAGTTAGTGTTGTAAAAGGGTGGCGATTATGTATGTGTTAGAGTAGTTTGTAGTAGTGTATTTTGTACCTTGTACGTTCCTGGGTAAAAGTTGTATGTGCCTGGAGGTGTTTTGCGTGTAGCCTCGTTTTTTTAAACCGACATTTTTTTTTTCTCGCTTAGGCGATTTTAGAGTGCCAAAACTGCAAATGCGACTTTAATTCTCGTGCAACCTCACTGGCAGATGTCCTGGCTGTCCCCGCGTGCTGTGTGTGATAGTATTTGTATGTTTTTTTATTTGTTTTTTGTGTTTTTCGATGTGTGGTTCGGCCGTTAACTTCGTATTTTTTGGACCTAGTATTTTTTTTTTTTCAAAGTCTTGCGGGTCGTATTTTTGTTTTCTAAGACCAGCTTTTCTTTCCAAAGTGTTACGGGTCGTAATTTTTGGCAGCGATATTTTTTCAAAATGCTACGGGCATCGCACTGTGAATTGTATAATTGAGCTTTCTGTTGATCTGTAGTCCCGCGGGTTGTAGGTATGATGCTTAAGTCGTGCGTGGTCGTAGGGATGATCGCCTATGGCGCTTATCTCCACCAGCGCAGTGAGCGCCTTTGAGTCATACGAGTCATAAGGGGTCGTAGCGTAGGGATGAGCGCCCCCTGCCAAAGTCGTACGGGGTCGTAGGGATGAGCGCCTATGGCGCTCATCTCCACCAGCACAATGAGCTGTTTTAGCGTTGCGTTACCAACTTTTTTTGGCAAGCCCGCGCTGCTGAGAACTATATATATGATGTCTGCTACTTCAGCCAGTTCTCTCCTGAAAAATAAATACATAGGCTATAGCATGGATTAGTCGGTCTGCTAGGAGGTTCCTATTTGGTACTGAATGATGGGTCATTAATGGCAAGTATCGTAACCAATTGTAGAAATACAGAGGCTGCAAGTAAATTTGTTAGGGTGGGTTGTCATCATCATGGAGTGTGCAGCAACGTAGCCACTATCCAATTCAGTAGTAACAAAGTATTTCAGGTGGGAGCAGCCTCTATAGCATTCTTATTTTGAGTTTCTCAGCTAGGAGAATTGGACCCTTTCTAATATCTTTTTTTTTTCTGGGTCTTCAGTACAGTGATTTCTCGGTTCACACATACATTTAAAGGATAACTCTGCATTTATTTATTTTTTAATTCAGATGAAATTCTAGGCAAAATCTAAATTTCTTAGAGTACTGTAATGAAGCTACACAGTGCTAAACAACCTTTCTATAAAGTCAGTAAACGTTTTATAAATATTTGGACGGGTAAAATCACTTTTAAGCTAAATCTGATATGGAAACTAGGAAAAATAAATTAAGACAATAATTGCAAAAACATGGCACTACTTGACACCTGAAAATATATTAATGATTTAGTTTTGTGAGAGATGGGAGACAATAAGGGATATAATATAACACATCGAATGAATTATACATTTTTAGAAGAAAGGCACATTCTATGTTTTTTGTATGGATCTGTTTGACCATAATATATATATTTTTTCTATATTTGGTATTTCAAGATTTGTTTAAGCTGTATTTCCATAATGTATTTCACCAGACATCTCAATGGTTTCACTTCTGAGCTGGTTTGGCATTGCCATCTCACATTTGCTCCACTTTGACTTTCAGCCCTATTAAATTCCCCTGAAATATAAAACATATAATGGAACTCGCATGGACTTGAATATCATATTTATAGCTTTCTCAATATTGTACCATTTCTGGAATGTGGTACCGATCGTAACTCGTAACTGAAACCTGTAAGACTTTGAAATCCCACCTCCATTTTTCAGTGACGTAATAATGACGATTTCTGTTGCCATCGGCTCCATCTAAGCCCGTAACTACGGGTTTGACTAATTGATCACGTTCACGCAGCGCATTCATCGTTCGACAAATGGTTTACGGGTTTACATCTCAAGCCCGTAACTCGTGCCCTGATCGAATTTAATAGCTCTATAACTCAGCCATATTTCGAGCTGCAGCCATTGTGGTTCTCATGTTGCAATTAAGGGCATCAAATTTAATAGGGCTGTTTGTCGGTAACTGTATTGAATCGCTTTATTCTGCTTACTTATCACTTCTGTGCTTCTGTTCTCTGGTTCTTACTCTTTTTACTGTTACACATCAACCATAAGCACCCTTATCCTCTACATCAGTATCTTCATGTTTGGTGTCCCCTTTTCCCGATTCCACAGCTTTAATCACGCATATCTTCCACCCTCACCACCAGTCAATTATGGATGTCATGTTGATTTCCGATCATTCCACCAAACACCAAAATCAACCTTGCATCCTATCTATATGGGCTCATCCTCAACCTTAACCATGCCTCTGTATATAGCTTATATATCACTTCGTGAATACGCTGGGAACTAGGGGAATGATATATAATGTGGAAAATGCATGGAAGATCAAGCAAGTTATAGTACCATATCCACCATAGCAGTCACAAATATGTGTACACAATCTTTTTTTCACCTTTTCTTCTTTTTACAGTTGAAGCCCATAATTATTCAAAGATCTACATATATGTGATGTCTGCAATCATCATTGGCCTTATTCTTCTTTCACCGATAATCTACTTTTATTTGGGGTACAGTAGTTTATATACTTTTCTTCGTTGAGGTTTTTCTTGGTGATTTTTAATTTACTATGGTAGTCAGAAGTGTAATGGAAATCTCACTTGGGGGGAAATGACCCGACAAAATCAGAGGAGAAAATATAATGGATCCTGCTATCCTGTTATTTAAAATACATTACATAAAAAAAAATGACCACAGCAGTCCTCCATTAACATTTAGAAAACGCTCAGTAAATGTTTAATATGAACCTGTGAGTAAGGAATTGTATCAAAATAAAATCATCCATGTATCTGAGGTTGTTGATTATTCTGCCAGCAATATTAATTTTGGCTTAGGGTTCGTCCAGTCCGGCCTAATGCATAATATATTACGCAGCTTCTTGGTCCACATACAGATTTCTCAAGAAGCGGAGAGGCTCATCTGATTCCCCCATCTCTCTATCTGTGCTCTACACAGTCAAACGCTTTAGAATAGCCTATGAAACAAAAGTATTTTTTTTTTATGGAAATCTCTTGTTTTCTCTATTATCTAGTGGACATTAGCAATTTCATCTCCTGTGCCTGTGCAAAACCTGACTTGCACATTTGGTCTTGTATTGTCCTTATATTGTTGGACCCAACCTTGCAGGATCTTAAGCCTTACTTTGCTGGCATATGAAATTAGTGCAATTGAGTGCCTTTTTTGGGACTGGGATGTAGTCCAGACATATAGAACAAACCTACTTAGGTGTTGTTCATTCTCTGATGAGCTTCTCTGACTCTTTTTCTTTAGTTTTTCTCACCTTAAAGGTGATATGGGAAACCAGACGTGGACTCCTTGCTCACTGTGCCTTAGGGAATGCAACTACTCCTCATTGACGAGGCTCACAGAGGCCGAAACGTATGTCTGGGGTTTGCTGTTTCTCCTGTTCAGGATGGAATTGCCTGGTATTTCGGGGCTGGTTGAGACCAGAGTGATATCCTACAGGATGTTTCTCTCTGTGAAGGGCACAAGTGAGCTAAAAGACTTAGGTGTTGTTCATTCTCAGATTGAGCTCTTCTGACTCTTTTTGTTTGGTTTATAAAAACAGCCACCAATTATGATGTCCTAATGTGCCGAACGGTTAACTTATTCATTACTGGTGAACTGATATGATTACTTTATATTTGGTTACTTCTGACACGGGCTAAATAACTTTCCTATTAGTTTAAGTGATTTTATTATTTAAATGGACTTAATAGCTGCAAGATCGTATATTTTTTCTGAAATGTTATATATTAATGGTGTAAGGCTTAAAAGTCTTGTCCTCTACTAATATTAATTAGTGACTTTATTAGTGACTTGCATCATTCATGGGGCAACATTAACTAAGCAGTATTGAGATGTAATGCACGTATTGCTACATTTAAGTAGCTTTAATACCTACCAGGTCATTTAATTTTACTGAAAAATCACATGTTAATGCAATGGCCAAGCTAGAGAATGGAGGGCTTTGTCATTTATGGGCATAACAAAGATTCATTTTAAGCAGAGAAAAGGTGATGTAGATCAGATATTATATCACAGAGAATCACAATGGATATTTTATTTACAAACACTAAAATTTAGGGTTTAAAAGAGGGTTTTACCTTCACCCACTTTTTAAAGCATTAAGTATCCCTTCCATTATAATATGTTGTTTGAGTTGCCATAATTACATACAGTTCATATGTATCAATGTATTCATATAATTTATAAAGTAGTTCATTTAGAAATTTAAGATAAGGCAAGATAATTTGAGAACATTATAATCTTAGAACCAATGTATTCTTTAGTGATGCCAAAATATCCAGTCATACCAGTTTATTGAAAACCGCAGCCCTCTAGTGATCAATATTGAGAATTACATTTCTTAAAGATGTGAGCGCAACAGTCTTTAAAGATTTAAATCATAGATGAATATGCACCTCTCCAAATATATGCATCAGAATATTTTATTTAACATTAGTTAACATCCACATATTTCAATAGGTTTGTCAAATTAAAATATGTTTATTTTTTTCTTTTTTATGAGGTTATGAGGGGTTCTAGATAGTATTGTATCATATTTAGTCCTGATCATGAAACATTAACTGTTCTTCTGTTTGCTTATTAAAAAAAATAATTATAAATATTGTGCAGAAGAATTAATTACTTTTATTTGACAATAACTATAGCTTCATGCAATGGGAAAAAAAGCACTAGTAGTAGCATGTAATTGTATCCCACTGAAGGTTAACATGTGGCATCATGGGAAAAACATGTATTTATTCTCAGCATTGCCTAGTTAGTTAACCTATAAACAATGCGGGTCAATAACAAAGTTAATTATTAATGTCAATGGAGGATATGACTTGAAAGTCTTAGACTATTAATGTGTGATATATAAGTAAAATAAAAAGATCTGGTAGCTATTAAAGTTACTTAAATATAGCAATATGTGCATTTCATCTCACCACTGCTTAGTTAATGTTGCCCCCAAGGATGATGTGGGTCACTAATAAAGTCACCATTAATATATAACAATTCAGTAAAATTACATGATCTGGTAGCTTTTCAGTCCATTCATATAATAAAATAATGTGAACATTGGTCAGTAGGGTCAGCTGGATGGGCGCCCATCAAATGGCTAACCCATAAGGGGAAGATTACACTGTCAGTCAAAACATTTTTTTATTTTGATATTGCAACCCTATATCAGCATTAACAACCAAACAGTAGGTAAAAGACTTGCATGGCAGTCACTATCTGATTACTTTGTGGACATTTAAAGCGTTAACTAAGCAATTGATACACTGTTGTGAGAACTGATTAAATAAGTTAGACATATACAGCCTTATTAAATTGCAATTTGTAAAATCTAAAGGGCTCTATATAAGCAAAGGGCATATTCTTTTACAGAAGTTTTTAGTTCGTGAACTTCTATCCAAAAGCAAGGTCTTCACGAACTAAAAACTTCTGTAAAAAAAATATACTCTGTGATTATATAGAGCCCTATAGATTTGCCGAATTGCAATTTAATAAGGCTGTTTGTATGTTAAGGACACAGTCTACGTGGCTAATTAATATTAAGCAAAAAAAAAAGGGGAGAAGCAATGGCACTTTGTAGCACTTTATCCCATTATTTAAACTATATTCACTTTAGCGCTAGTCACAATTTTTAATCACTATCAATTCATTCAATAAAGTCAATATATTTTCATGGAAGACTGATAATACAGCAGCAAATTTTGTTACTTCATTGTTTAAAACGGAAAAGTCTAAATATTCAATCCTAATATATGGAAAATGATATAATAATCCAGGAAAATTTCTATCTGCGTCCATTTATATTTTACGAATATTTATTTTTAAGAAATGTAAATAAAAGTTATATTTTAAATTTTACGAGATTAGTAAAAGATTGGATTATAGAGGTGTGCCCTATAAAAATGATTATTTTATTAATTAATATTAAGACCATATAGTAAAATCTGAAGACAGAAGATGGCATGAGATCCATTTATTAAAGTACCAGGAAAAATAAAGTTAGCTGCAGGTCCACTTACATTTATTTTGCTCCTAATCATTTTATTATTTCATGTTATATTTTAATAAAATATTTGATGCTAAATCGGAGTCTTTCTGTTTCTTGTGAGCCCTTAGGAATTTAATTAATAATATACTTTCTTACTCTATAGCATTTATCATAATAAAGGTAATATCAATCAGCAATATATATAGCTTCTGTTAAGCCCCTGTCATTTGTGTTTTTATCACACCCACTTTGGCTTGAGATCCCCTTTTTTCTTGAAGAGATCTCTTGACTTTCCCATACTGTTATCTTCTTCTATCTCTTTACATCACTCACTATGTGTCTCCTTGTCTCTTCTTGCAAACCTCTGAAATTCTGATGGCCAAAATTGTTCCTGCCTCCACTACCTGTCACTCTCCTTCTTACATGGGCTATGTTAAGTCTCATCAGAACTCCAGCTTGCCTTCGTAGTTTCTTTTCTATGGGGGATTTTCCAGGTTGCTGTTTTCTGGATAATTTTTACAAACTTCAGTCCAAGCTTCTTCAGGCATTCTATCTGCAATCAATTCCTCAGTTTAATTCTGGACTTTGCAATAAGAATCCATGAACTGAGCTGGGCATCCCCCTGCTTATATCGGATTTGAAGTAGTAATCTCTGGGGATCCTCCATTCATATGATGTCTTTTGGGAATCCCAGGAATCCCTGGGCTCATATGGGGGTAGTGGGTCATATGGGGGTAGTGGGTAGTGGGGGTAGTGGGTCGCCTCTCTTCGCAAGGCTCGCAAGCGATGAGCATCTGCTGCGCTCATCGCCTAACTCGGACACACCTCGCAAGGCGTGACGACGTCTTGAAGTTTGATAACTATTAAATGTGATTACTTAACCCATTTATAGCTATGGGAAGAGGTTTATATACATAGTGGTACCATTCAGCAGCATTTCCATGGAGACTACTAAGCTTCAGTGTCCTGCGAGCATGCTGAGAGCATGTTGTGTGCACTTGTTAGGGCAAGGGAGCAATGAAAACCCTCCTTGGTGAGTGTCACCTCTTTTTAAGGGATTTTTTTGAGGGAAGTAATAGAATGTCTCACTAGCTGGTGAAAAAAAGCTCCCACATGCTAGTTTGGAATGGAGACCAAAGTACTTATCTTGTGCAGTAATATAAAACCTAGTCATATACACTAAACATTTTAATCACTATGTTAAAAAATGGAAGTTCATGTGCAAATATAAATCTAAAATAATATTTCAGTGTATTTAGCACATTTTCATTCAAACAGGTAAAACATTTTTCATAGCGCTGTACATAAGATAAGTTTACGACAAAGATACATACAAATTAAAATATAGCAAGGCAAGGAGGGCCCTGTCTTTTAGTCTCAAATCCATAGTATCCATAGTGCTTTCCCTAAAGCACCTTGTGGCATTGAAACTCGCAGACTTACAACCTAAAGGTATTGTGTGAGGAAAAGGAGGGAGAGGTGAGAGTGTGTCTTCTTTAAAGAGATGTGTTTTTAGAGAGGTTTTGAATGTTTTGAGGCAGGAGGATAATCTCGTGGAGCGAGGCAAGGAGTTCCAGAGAATAGGGGCAGCATGAGAAGTCCTGCAGGCAAGAGTGAGAGGAGGTGAAAAGAGTTGAAGAAGGTCATTAGCAGAACGAAGAGGGTGGGTGGGGGAGTATTTGGAGATGAGACCAGAAATGTATGGGGGTGCGCTATTGTTGAGGGCTTTGAAAGTTAGGGTCATGATTTTACATTTTATTCTGGAGGCTATGGGAAGCCAGTGGAGTGATTGACAGAGAGGTGATGCCGACACTGAACGTATTCATAATGGATTTTTATTCTGGAGGCTATGGGAAGCCAGTGGAGTGATTGACAGTGAGGTGATGCCGACACTGAACATATTCATAATGGATTGAAGTGGAGATAGTCGGGTGGTCGGTAGGCCAGCAAGAAGCGAGTTGCAGTAGTCCAGTCGAGAGATGATGAGAGAGTGTATAAGAATTTTAGTTATGTCTTGTGTAAGAAAGTGGCAAATTCTTGAGATGTTTTTTAGATGGAGAAGACAAGATTTAGTTAGTGATTGTAGGTGAGGGATGAAAGACAGGGCGGGGGTCCTACTGGGGTTCTACTGGACCCCGCCCTGTTTTTCATCCCTCACAAGCAATCAGTTTAAGCACTTGTTTTGTCATTATTCTACGTATCGTCTTTTTTTTTAGCTTGAAAATGTACCTTCACAGTATAACCCAAGAAATTAAAAATATAATTTGAGTAGAGGGCACTTGTTTCTTTAAAGGAAACTTAAGTATGTATTTATATTGACAGTTTAATTAATTCTAAAAATGGTAAACATCTATTTTGTTCCATTTTAAGGGAGGACACATCCATCGAAACACCATATATTGAGATGTACACCAGAAAGGTAATACTTCCATTGAATAATAATAGCATATTAAAGTAAAAATGTTCCCAGAATGATAAAGTACACCATGCAAATATTAATTTTAGAAGTAGGTCATGGAAATTCTAATTTGACAAAACCATATTTGTTCCTTATCTTTAATAATTTAAAGGACAAATAAAATTAAAGAAAGTTACACTTTTCTAAGCAACAAGATTATTATATACGTGCATGAGAATTATTATCTAGTCATTTATTTAATGCAGGGGATTGTGTTATATTCTAAGGTAAAATAGCTTTCTCAGGTAAAATGTGTCTGCTATATGCATTTCTTTATGCCAGAGGATTGTATTGTTTTTAACTCTTATGCTTTATAAAAATGTATTTGATTGTGAGAGGGTTCTCTGACTGGAGATCGTGTTTCAAAAGTGTATATATCCCAGTTATGTTCCGCTTTCTCCGGGAACTAGAATTTCTCCACAGCTCACTAGAATTGCTCTCTATTCCTTATATCCATGAACTTTACACACTAACCATAGAAAGTGGAGCTCTGTTTTGAAAAAGTTAAAATATATAGAAGTACACACATAGATAACATTGTAGAATTTGCTTTTATTTCATTAAATAACAAGCAAAGTCATTACATGTCTAATTGAAAATATGTTGAGATGCTACATAAGCATTACCAGGGTTTACAAAATAAGTTCCATTTTTATATTACTAACTCTTTGTGTACTTGTGAATTTTTACAACTTGAGTCTCTAATTGCAAGTTTCAAAATGTTTGTGAGACTAGTAAGTTGATGTTTTCCAAATCTACACATTTATGAATCTCTCCAGAAGTGCCTTCTTCTATACTGGTTATAAAAGTGTTAACTATACCTCTTGTTTTGCTAATAAAAAAAAAAAAAGATAATCCCATATCTATACTCAACTCGTTCCCACCATTATGTATTTTGTTCATTAAAATTCAAAATTGAATTCCCCAGGGTGCACAGTCGACTGATGCTGATGGTCCAAAAACAGCCAATTCCTCTGAAAATGATGAAGTGAAGGTAAAGCATTGTGTCTACTTATTGTATATACATTTCTGAAATAATTTATCAACAGTTTAACCTGTTCGATAAATAATCAAATTATGAATTTATGAAGTTCACTTTTTACTTTTTTATTTGTTTACTGTTTGAGAACTAAACCTCAATGTCCATAGTTTATTGAATATAAGAACCTTTCCTAAGTCCTTAAAAAAATGTATACCATAGTGTAATCTCAGGTCAGGTGTGCGAAAAAAGGGGATTAACACCTGAATAAGTTGGTTTAAAAAGAGGAATTAATATCCCATCTCTTCCATGGCTCCCGTAAGAAAAGAACTGAGAGTAGTTCACTCGTAAATCACAACAGAGCTATCAGATCATATAAGTAAATATATCCTCCGGGAAATGACTTCCAAGTGCTCAAACTGTCCCTAATATCTTAAGTCCTGAGTTCCTGTCCCATAACCATTTAAAAAAAATCGCTATCAGGTAGCCATAAAATTAAGATGTTTACTTTTTACTAGCTTGTCCATGCTTGCCATAGCTCTCCTCCCTAGAAGCAAAGATATTACACTTTTAACAAAGGTCTGCATAGTTAAAACTATGTCATTCCCAGTAGTAACATACTGATGTGAGAGCTGGACCATAAAGAAGTCTGAGTGCAGTAGAATTTATGCGTTTGAATTGTGGTGTTGGTGAAAACTACTTAGACTTCCTTGGACTGCCAGAAGATCCAATAAATTGGTACTACAGGAAATCAAGACACATTGTTCACTGGGAGGTGTGATCATGAGGTTGCAGCTCAAATATTTTGGTCATGTCATGAGAAGTCAGGATTCCCTAGAGAAGACTCTGATGTTGGGAAAGATTGAAGGCACACGCAGAGGGGACGGCAGAGGCGGACATGGATAGACGAGGTAATTGAGGCAATGAACGTGAACTCGATAGAGGTCAGAGGGACAGTGACTGACAGATGTACCTGGTGTGCTGCAGTCCATAGGGTGACAGAGAGTGGGACATGACTGAACGACTAAACATCACATAGCTCCTGTAATGAAATCCAATCTCGCTAAGTTTACTATGAAGTCTTCCTGTTAAAAAATTCCACATGTATTTTCAACCCCCAGAAAGGCAGAAGAATTCCTCAGAGAAGCCTGAATGTCTTAAATTACATCACTATGAAGAAGCTACACTTTAATTGTCAGATTTGAGGCTTGATTGTTGAAATCTGACACAATTAATACTTCTATCTCCTATGAGCAAGGACATCAGTCAGGATTCCATCGCAAAATCTGCTTCCCCTATGAACTTGGGTATCCCCTGGAATTCCTCCATCTATATTATAACCATGGGTGTCCTTATCTAACACTTTGGCACCAAATATTAAGCCCTATAATGGTGGTCCTAATATAAACCACTTGGTAAAGTAGGTACCATGGGTAATATTTAAGATCATACTTGGTTATACTTTAGATTACCATGGGAGTCCAAAGGTACACCCATTGTAAAGTGATAATTGTATGTGCCATTGGGCTTGTTGTGTTACTCACACAAAGGTACAAGGGTTGTGGTGAGCCAGATAGCCCTCCTACATGTTGAGAGGGTCCCGGAGAATACCTGGGCTCATAGGGGGTAGTGTGGTGTTTAAAGGGGATCCTAGGAATACCCTGGCTCAAAGGGGGTAGCAGGTATGGAAGGGGATCTGAGGGATAATTTTTCTTATAAGGGGTAGCATGTTATTGGTGGAGGGCCCATAAACCTCATGTATTCTTTTTTTAATTATTTATCCCATTCCCTGTCATGGGAAGATGTTTACATAGATAGATTTATATATATATATATATATATAGGGATGTTAAGGCTAGTGTATTGGGTTAACATTTGGCAGTGGCTAACATTCTGTAGTATTACTATAAAGACTACTGGGATTTAGACTTGGAGTTTGCTATGGTATATATAGTGCCTGGCAAAAGTATTCAACCCCTTGGCATTTTTCGTGTTTTGTTGCCTCACAACCTGGAATTAACATGGATTTGTTTGAGGATTTTCATCATTTAATTTACAGAACATGCCCACAACTTTGAAGATTTTTTTTTTATTGTGAAGCAAACAACAAATAGGACAAAATAACAGAAAAAGTCAATGTGCATAACTTTTCACCCCCCTAAAGTTAATACTTTGTAGAGCCACCTTTTGCGGCAATCACAGCTCCAAGTCGCTTTGGATAAGTCTCTATGAGCTTGCCACATCTTGCCACTGGCATTTTTGCCCATTCCTTCTTGCAAAACTGCTCCAGCTCCTTCAAGTTGTATGGTTTGCTTTTGTGAACAGCAATCTTTAAGTTTGACCACAAATTCTCTATTGGATTGAGTTCTGGGCTTTAAATAGGCTATTCCAACACATTTACATGTTTCCCCTTAAACCACTAAAGTGTTGCTTGAGCAGTGTGTTTCGGGTCATTGTCCTGCTAGAAGGTGAACCTCTGTCCTAACCTCAAATCACGCACAGAGCGGTACAGGTTTTGCGGAAGAATATCCAACTTTCTCTCAACTCCGACCAGTTTCCCAGTCCCGGCTGCTGAAAAACATCCTCACAGCATGATGCTGCCACGACCATGTTTCACTGTGGGGGTGGTGTTCTTTGGGTGATGTGATGTGTTGGGTTTGCGCCTGACATATCGTTTTCTTTGATGGCCGAAAAGTTACATTGTAGTCTCATCAGACAAGACCACCTTCTCCATGCATTTTGGGAGTCTCCCACATGCCCTTTCACAAACTCAAAACGTGCCATTTTGTTTTTTTCTGAAAGTAATGGATTTCTTCTGGCCATTCTGCCATAAAGCCCAACTCTATGGAGCGTACGGCTTATTGTCGTCCTATGTACAGATACTCCATTCTCTGCTGTGGAACTCTGCAGCTCCTCCAGGGTTACCTTAGGTCTCTGTGCTGCCTCTCTGATTAATGCCCTCCTTGCTCGGTCCATGAGTTTTGGTGGGCGTCCGTCTTTTGGCAGGTTTGCTGTTGTGCCATGTTCTTTCCATTTTGTTATGATAGATTCGATGGTGCTCCTGGGGATCATCAAAGATGTGGATATTTTTGTATAACCTAATCCTGACTTGCACTTCTCAACAACATTGTCCCTTACTTGTTTGGAGAGTTCCTTGGTCTTCATGGCAGTGTTTGATTAGTGGTGCCTCTTGCTTAGGTGTTGCAGCCTCTGGGGCCTTTCCAAAAAGGTGTGTATATGTAATGACAGATCATGTGACACCTATATTGCACACAGGTGGACATCATTTCACAAATTATGTGACTTCTGAAGGTAATTGGTTGCATCAGAGCTTTTAATGGGCTTCATAACAAAAAGGGTGAATACATACGCACATGCCAATTTTCTGTTTTCTATTTCTAAAAAAATAGTTTTATGTATATCTTTTTCTCATTTCACTTCACCAACTTAGACTATTGTGTTCTGATCCATCACATAGAATTCAGATTAACAAAACATTGAACTTAAGGCTGTAATGTAAAAAAACAGGTAAAAAGTCAAGGGGGGGTGAATAGTTTTGCAAGGCACTGTAAGGGAGGCTGCTGACACATTACTTTTAGGCAGCTACTGTACTCCAAAAAACCCTGATATGAGAAGTTTTTTTTTTTTATCGGACCATTTGCTAGCTCCATACATTTGTTTATAAAACTCCCATAGCCTTACGGGAATTTTTACGGAAGCCATGGAATTGAGGCTTATGCTAGGAGGGTGAAATTTTCTACACCACCCAGTGTCTCTCTACAATTTTTGCGTTTTGCTTAAAAAATGTAAATAACAAAGGTGATTCTCACTTTCCTAGGGTGTGCAGTCAACCAATGTCTCATATTCTGATCTTCTGAAGAGAGTCAACTCCTCTGAAAATTATGAATTAAAGGTAAAACGGCATATGTGATTATTTATTCATTGATAAATAGCCCATGTGATATACAAAGGGAATGGGAATATTTTCCTCCATTAATTTATTATCAGTTTTATCCCTGCTTGATAAACATATCCCCAATCTAACTAAATTTTTTGAAGAACTACGCTTTAAAATAGGCATAATTTTTTATAAGTAAAAAAAAACAATACAGCATCTAATTTATTACTTTTTTATGCAATTCTGCTACTATGAAATCAACCATTTTGGTTTACAGTGATCTATTTCCTGAGGTGGAAGGGCACTTCAGATGCAGAGAGGACGTTTCTATCTGCACCATGGAAATCTCTCAGTTACAACATTAGAACAATAGCAAAGCTGATTAGTTTAGAAGGATACAGACTGTTAAATAGAAGCTACAAGAATCTGCCTAGTAAAGGAAATTGATGTCTGTAGTAAAGAATAATTACATATAAAAGTGAAAATGTATGGGCTTTGTAATTATTATTTTTTTTACTTTTTTTACACTCATTATTACGTTTAGCTATTCAAAAGACTATATAAAAACAAATTAACCAAAGTGTCACTTTAAATATACAACTAATATGCCGGAATGGGATGTTTTGAAATGTATTATACATAACTGAATTTGTTTCTAGTACACTCAAATATATTGTGACATTGTAGTTACCACCAATAAGCTTTGAAAATGTAATTAATTAATACAATTATAGTATAGTTCATAGCTCTACACTACAAAATGATTTGATGTAATCTGTCATTCCCAGAATCTCTTCATACCGTATATCACTTGATTAGTTACAAAACACAAAACTGAATGTATTTTCCAAATTGTTTAAAAAATTAGACAATTTAACAAGTACCTTAAAGTTCAATACATTTTTCTGAAGGGATTAGCTCCCAACAAAAACATAAAAATTGCATCAAGTTGTTTTAACTCATGTGTTTTCTAAAACCATGGGCATCCACTCCATGGCTCCCAGAAGAAGTAAACCAAGTGAAGTTCACTCGTAAATCACTACCGAGCTATACCATCAAATATGTAAATCTAACCTCCAAGAAATGCCATCTGAGTGCTTGAAATGTCCCTAATATCATAAGCCTGAGTACCTGTCCAAACCTATATCCCATCTAGCTGAAGTTTACACAAAAGTCTTTCCAAGTGCCCAAAATATTAAAGTCTAAAGGTACTTTCAACCCCACCCACCGTAAAGGCAGGAAAATGCCTTCAAGAAGTCTAAATACTTCAAATCCATAGCTGTCTGTCAAATTAAAGGCTTGGTTACTGAAATCTGACACAACTAATGGCTTAATAGCACTACCCTCTATGAGCCAGGAGATCTCCCAGAATTCCCCTTAATACCCAATACCCCCTATGATCCAGAGGACCTCCACGATGCCCTCTCAATACCTGCTACCTCTATGAGCCAAGGGTTCCCCTCCTACTACCCTCTATCAACCGGGATTTCCCCTTTATGCCCTCTACCCCGATGAGAAGGGGATCCCCAGGTCCCCCCTTCTTACCCTTTACCCTCTATGAGCCCCAATGTCCCCCGGAATACCCCTTTAATACCTTCAACCCCTATCTACAAGGGGATCCCCAGTGATCCCCCTTCAAGACCCAATTGGAATTCCAAAAATAGTATATAAGGCAAAGGAGCGAACTGTTGGTCAGAGGAGGAGCTCCGTTCTGTACAGTTTTGTTACAGAGCGCCAGGATTCTATTCCATGTGCCGAAAATGAGGAACAGGGTCTTCAATCAAGAAAGAGAAAATTTTTCAATCAACATGGAAGTACCCTCTTATCCAGGTCTAAAAAGTGAGGACCATGGCTTTGATGGTCATCGCTGAAGGGCTGTAAAAGGATAAGTAATGTATATTTATCGATCAGTCTCCATGAGAATCCAATATGAACCCCTGGGGTGATAGGAAGGGTGCCATGGTATAGGGTTTAACTTTAGGTGCCATGGAGGTCCATAAGCCCCCTTAGTTATAGCTTAATATACCATGAAGGTCCATTTAGACCCCCATGGTATATAAGTTAATATTAAAGCATGTGATTCCATTAGTATAAGGATTCATATCTGTTACCAGGTGGTTCCATAAGGACCACTACTGGGTTACACTTTAGTTGGGGGATACAGGGGCTCAACGAGGGGCAAGTGTATTAAGGAAGAATCTCAGGGATACCAAGACTCATAGAATGTAGCGGGTATCAAGGGGCAATCCTGGAGATCATAGGAGGAGCATCCCATAGGAGTCGGTGGAGTCATAAACCCCCTGCATTAGTTTGTATTATTATTTAACCACTTCCCTGCCATGGAATTGGTTTATGAAGATAGGTAGATAAAGGAGGCTGTTCGGGTTAATGTAGTGTGTTTAATTAAGTGGATACTATTCTGTATCATTGCTATGGAAACTAAAGAGATTCAGAGTCTCCTATGAGCAGGGTCCAAGCACATGTTAGAGACAGAGAGCTCCAGCCAAACTCTCCTGGGGGTAAGTATGTTTTACAGGCTTCTTTTTTGTGAGAGCCATAGAGAATCTCAGAAAATAAGCTTATTAAAACTCCTGTAGCTGCAAGTCAGTCTTCAGAGAATTCCTACAGACGCCATGGAATGGAGGCCATAGTATCCATAAATAATATAATGTTGATTTAACCCTGTCTCGCATAGATAATAAGCATAAGACTGTAGGATTGATCTCACTGTGCATATTTAGCAAGTGGAATTAAAAGTTTGAAAAAGCAGTAACAAGCATAAAATACCTCCTTTTTTCTGGGTTTTTTTTTCTGTTTTTATTGGAGCTATTTATCAACTAGGGGTAAGCATTAATTATGTATCACATATATAGTTGTGAGCATGCGAGTTGTTGCTAACGCTTGCGGACTCGCGAAGCGAGGGCCTCAGTTGCTGTCATGGCGCTCCATGCCAGTAACTGCAACCCTCGCAAACTTCACGTCGCAACGCAAACAACACGACACACCAATTACGACACTCGCTAAATTTTACGAGCAACGCAAACAACATACGACACACGTTAATACACATTACGGACTCACAACACTCGGACGCAACTCGCGAACATTAGAAAATACACAAAACATACACACAGCACATACATAAAAAGCTTACCTACAGCAAGAGGTAGCATCCAGGACCTCAAAAATGCAACTTACACCTTCATTTCACTCAAAATAAAAGAGTTTAGACACTAAAAAATTTGCTAAGCGACAGAAAAAATGGCCGCCGAACAAAACGAAAACGAGGCTACACACGCAAACACCATACGAGACACGTTACCAGACATTACGACCTCGCAAACATCGGACGCAACACGCCGACATGCAAACATTTAAAACACAATAAATACACACATAAAAAGCTTACCTACAGCAAGAGGAACCATCCAGCACCTCAAGAAAACAAGTTACACCTTCATTTAAATAAAAATAAAACACTTTAGACACTAATAAAATCGCTAAGCGAGAGAAAAAATGGCCGACGAACAAAATGAAAACGAGGCTACAGCACTCTCAACACGTAAAACACCACAACACACTCGCAAAACACCACAAGAAACTCGAAAAACACCACGAAGCACTGACGGATAATCCGCAAAGACGCATACCACAGATAACCCGCCATTTTACGCCAATGCGGAAGTACACTACTACCCTCACGGTTTCGTCTCGCCCACGCACAGTATTACACTGCACACATTCATCACGCTTACACAGCAGCTCCACACCACTAATGCTGCAGCAACCTCAAAACACATTGACAGCTCTTCAACACAATGCTTCAAAATAGGTATAGTATATTCATTTATTAATCACATATTATAATTGTCTAACTACGAGACGTCGTCACGCTTTGCGTGGTGCATACAATGTTAATGCGTAGCACTTAGCCACGAGCCGTTAATGCGTAGCACTTAGCCCCCTGCCCCGTTAATGTGTAGCACTTAATGCGTAGCACTTAGCCCAGCCAGCCCGAGCCCTGTTGACGCGTAGCACTTAGCCCCAGCCCTGTTAATGTGTAGCACTTAGCCCTCAGCCACATTAACGCATAGCAAAGCCCCAGCCACATTAATGTGTAGCACTTAGCCCCATTAACGCGTACCACCCCCCAGCCCCGTTAACGTGTAGCACAGCCCCAGCTCCGTTAGTGCGTAGCACTTAGCCCCGTTAATGCGTAGCACTTGGCCCCGTTAACGCGTAGCACCACCCCAGCCCTGTTAATGTGTAGCACTTAGCCCTCAGCCACATTAACGCATAGCAAAGACCCAGCCACATTAATGTGTAGCACTTAGCCCCATTAACGCGTACCACCCCCCAGCCCCGTTAACGTGTAGCACAGCCCCAGCCCCGTTAGTGCGTAGCACTTAGCCCTGTTAATGCGTAGCACTTGGCCCCGTTAACGCGTAGCACTTGGGCGATGAGCGCCAAAGGAGCTCATGGCCTGCGAGGCGAGCCGTTAAGCCACTTTAACGCACTACAACTATCAGCACAAATACGAAGAGACAATAAAACATGCGGGGCTTAGACTAAAAACACTTCCTAAACACTTCCTTGGTGTGCAAGCGGTTGACAAACGCGAGACTTACAAGATTACCGGCCGAACGCCGAAAACGAAAAAGCTATAAAAACACACTAAATACACCCCAAAAAATTACAAAAACATCACAGCCACACGGGGCAACAGCCAGGACATCTGGAAGTGAGGTGGAACGCGAATTTAAATTGATTTACACGATTTTCGGCACTCAAAAATCGCCTAAGCAAGGAAAAAAATGGCCGCTGTAAAAAATGAAAACGAGGTTACACGACCACGGACCGTGCAAAACACTGCTAAATACGTACCACTTTACACATCTAACTACCACATACAAAATACTCTATTACAAAAGCCGGGAACTGCTCCCGAGCCGCGTAACACATTAATAACATTGCGAATATACAATGTCGCTTTACACAATAAACAAACAGCTTTACCTTGCGCACGCAGCCTATTTATACTGCACACTTGGAACATTCATTACACTTTAGAAGCAGGGCACCAACACTCAAAATGTGGACGCAAAATACAAACAGATTGTTAGCTCTTCAGCCTATTGCTCGCTGCATATAAGAATTTGAAATAATTAAAGTAGATAAATGTATTGAATAAATCATTAATTATTACTTAACTACATATACATAGAAATATATATCTCTCTTTATCATGACTCATGACGGTGCTCAGAGGACAAAAAGTACACGACAGGAGAGGCATGCGATGAGTGACGAAGGCGCACATTGCGAGGCATGCGATGAGCACCAAAGGCGCTCAGGGCAAGCCTCGCAATGAGCTCCGAAGTTACTCACAGTATAAAACGGTTTACATTGTGTATCAAACAGCATTCCCAGCCTTACAATTTTATTGACCGTCATTTTTTGACGGGCAAGTCGCTAGTGTATTATATATTTCATTATTACACACCAAACAGCATTAGCTACCTTACAATTTCATTGCCGTCATTTTTTGACTGGCAATTCGCTAATGATAAATAGCTCTTATAGAAAACATGGCAAATAAGGATATTTAACACCACATTTTATCCCTACTTTTTTCATGCTTAATAACTGTACCAGTGTCTCAATATGAAATGAAAAATTATTATCTTATGCCTTATTTTGAATGCTTGCCAGGGTTAAAATGCTGTGTCCCTTTAACTCCACCATATCACTTCCTAATTTGCATAAATATTAAATAATAAAGTGGTGAGTGCCCACTATGAACTGTTAAAATCATTCTTTTTTAAATGACATCACAATATAAAACTGTTAGTTCCAGAAATTTGTAATAAACAATTAGTAGGAATATAGGTTATATATGGGCCACTTGGCGAAATGGCCCATACACACACAAAAGCAGGAAAGAAGGATAAATGAAGAACAAGCCTATGACCTCAGTGGGTCCTCCTACCTGGAAGGCTCACTAGCTGATGCCACAAACCTGGCTAAAGCATGCTAACCAACACATAGTAGGAAACATAGATCCTAGGTAAAAGGAGGACCTAATCACCTGCTGGAAAGACTGCCTACAAAAAAAAAAAAGGCTATATAGTTGGAAAAATGCCATTCAAAACTACTGTGCACCACAAAGACCAATATACACAATTTCTAATAACACTAATAGGTGTAGTGAATACAGTAATTAAACGATGAGAAAACATGATATAAACACTATACAAATATGTAAATCTGTAAAGGAGTATAACCCTCCCTTATCAAAATAAAGCCTAACGTAATCGTCTCTTGTGGCTCAAAGGCTATAATATTATGTACCGTATATATATATATATATATATATATATATATATATATATATATATATAGCATTTGAGAAAGCGAAACGGGCAAATGTGAGGCCACACATATTGGAGGATTAACAGCTAGGCCACAGAGACCTGATCTTCACTGTATGATTCATTTTGTGTGTGTCTGCCATTTGGCCAGGGGTCCCATATATGTGTATAAATGAGCTATATTCCTACTAATTGTTTTTTACAAATTACAGGAATTAACTGTTTTATATTGTGATGTAATTTAATAAAGGATGATTTTACAGTTCCTAGTAGGCACTCATCACTTTATAATTCAGATTAAAGATAAGTTTGGTGTCAGATAAATTCTGTTTGAACAGAACAGGTTTAGTAAATAAATATGAAGACTGCAGTAAAGAATAATTATATTTAAAAAACTTAAAGTTTAAAGTTTGTGTTTGGTTGTGCAGTCAGGTCCTACTATTTGTGATCTTGTAGATTTTATCACAATAGTGAGCCCTTGAAAGTTCACATTCGTTGCCCCAGTAATGCTATCTATGCATCTTATTATTTGCTGTCCCCACTTCTTTTTGCCTTCATCTTTCCTAACATCATAGTCTTCATTAGTAACTACTGTCTTCTCAATATGTGGCCACAGTATTTGAGATTTAGCTTTACTGTCGATCCTTTCAGAACATTCTAGCTTTATTTCCTTGAGTATGGATTGGGTTAATCTTCTTGCAGTCCAGGAAACTCTCAATAGTTTCTTCTAACCCCACAATTAATTTATTATGGTACAACACTTAATTTGTCATGCAATAGTTCAACATATAGAGTGAAACTATTCAACTTTTGCTTCTTTCCATTGCTACTGTTGTTAAATTTACAATGGACAGTATTTACTAATCACTTAATATTTGAGCCAGTTATAAAGCAAATTTCTCTTTCTGTATTGCAGCCAGAAGTTGATATGTAAGTTGCAGTAATCACAGAACATATCAATGGAGAAGCTCCAACTGAATCACCTGAGAAAGAAAATATTTTAAAACAGGTTTAAGTCATTTATTTAGACAGATCTAGATTTAGAAGCATGTTCTGTTTTTTTTTATTTATTTTTTAATTGGTTATGACTTGTCATTAACAAGATATACAAAGTATCTAGTTGTTGGATCCAAAAACCTAATTGACAGGTACAATTACAAATGTAAATGTAATTTTACTATAGGAAAATTCACTTTTTGAACTAAGTTTTAAATGATATAATATTTGGAACCTCTGGTGCGTTACTCTAACTTTTGTAGTTTGGACAATACAGGAAAGTTTCAAAAACAAACTGAAAATGCCAATGCACTTAAAATCGTGCAGTCACAGAATGCTGGAAAGATGGGAATTAAAAGCATTGCTGTGACTAAATGCTCCTTAGTGTGCAATTTGTGACATTATACATATTGATAAACTTCTTTGCATGTAAATATATTATACCCAGTGGCGTAGCTAGAGCTTTTGCCGCCTGGGCCCACCCCAAAGTTTGACGCCCCCCAACCCCCCATCATACTCAGAGTCAGCCCCGGGCGACAAAAGCGCACACACAAACACACACACACTGCCAGACACATATAGACTTACACTCACAGACACACACACTCATAGACACACTCACACAAACATACACTAGCTCACAGATGCACACACACTCACAGACGCACACACTCACTCACAGATTTACACACACTCCCAGACACACACTCACTCACACTCATTCACACACTTACTCACAGACACTCACTCACAGACACACACTCACAGACACATTCACACAGACACATTCATAGACACACACTCACTCACACTCAGACACACACAATCATAGACACACACTCACACAGACACACGCACTCATAGACACACACTCACAGACACACACTCACTCACTCTTATTCACACACTTACTCACAGACACTCACAATCACACAGACACACTCACATGGACACACTCATAGACACACACTCACTCATTCACAATCAGACACACACAATCACAGACACACCCACTCACACAGACACACTCACTCACAGACAAACACTTAGTCATGCACACTCACAGACACACACACTCAGACACACACTCACACACAGACTTACACACACTCGCTGACTCAGACACACTCTCACACAGACACACTCACAGACACACATACTCACACACGCTGAGGCACACACTGACACAGACACACGCACTCACACAGACACAGGCGCACCCGGAGGTTTCTCCTGGGGCGGTCGGCCCCCATGTCTTTCCCTTCCTACTCCACTTAGTATACCAAAACTGCTTATTGCAGAATTTTATGTTAACAGTTCTGCCTTTAATAATTATAAATAAGTACAAATTTGACTAGTTCTGGACATTATCAGCCTTATTAAATTGTAATTCAGTAAATTTAAAAGGGCTCTATTTAAGCACACAGCATATTTTATCTACAGAAGTTTTTAGTTAGTGAACTTCTATCCAAAAGCAAGGTCTTCACTAACTAAAAACGTCTGTAAACATATCACATATCATCTTAGTCACTTGAAATATTTTTTTTTGACGTTTTAAATCCTGACTTGGCAACTCAAGACCTTAAAGGGCAGTAAACGGGTTTTGTTTATTTTAAACATCCCAAAAAGCAATGCTAATATTTTCAATACATAAAGACCCCTATTAAATTGTCAGTTGGTAAACCGGATATCCTCTTTGCTCTATATAAGACTAGGGTTATTTACCGGAACAAACCAAAACATTCACACCACTTTCATACAACATTTGAACCTGGGAAGCCAAAATCTGAGATATGGGTGACCGGGCTTAGTGGGCAGTGGGTCTGGGGGCAGAAGAAGAAGAGACTATGTAGAGAAGTAGAAAACACTTATTTCATCACCTGCCCAAAAGGAAGTTATGTAATGGGTAACGGGTTGTACCCATCCCATAATTTCCATTTGGGTAACCATACCCATTTCTATGAAATGTAATTTCAGCAGGGAATTTTTATTTAATCTTAATAAACTTCCTCACATGACGGTAAAAGTTTTTCTTTCCAATTTACAACGATAAGTGATTTCGCTGCTACCAAAACGTGAAGTAAGAAAGCCCTAATGTCCATGGCTAAATCAGGCGGGAAGATATGAAACAATATTATTCCCGGAAGAGGTTTTACCTCCAGCTGAATCAGATTTGAGACTTGACTCATAAGTTTCAACCAGAACCGGTGGCTAGGTGGACAGGACCACCAAACATGAGCTGGGATCCAACTTGGCCACATTGCCTCCAGTAATATTTAAGATATTCCTGCTTAGTTATCTGTGCCATCTTTAGTGGAGTAAAGTGGCACCTATTACAAATTTAAAAAAAAAACAGTTCCCTATGGGCAGCATTCTTTATAAATCTGTCTATGTAAGCAAATGCACTGTACCAAGCCATATACAATTCCTCCTCATATCTTTCCATACATTTTGTTTTAACTCTTGTTCGTATAGATCTTAAGCAATTATAACATATATTATTCTTACCTCTCTAATTTGGAGTAATGAATAATTTATATTTACTTGCAAAACAAATCTTCTGGTTAATATATTTATTTTAATTCCAATATTTTTGTACAGTAAATTATATTTGTAAAACACACATTACTAATAGTAACATACACACATATGTGTGACATATACTGATATAGTTACATAGTTACATAGGGCCTCATTCTATTATCGGCCGCAGCCGTTGCGGGGCCGCAAGGACCGGCCGCAAGCTATTCTGCTATTCTATTCCCTTACGGCCGTAGGCTCCGGCAGGCTTGCGGCCGGTGCCTTGCTATTTCTTGCGGCCGCTCGCGCCGGAGGAAAGCCTTTGATCTAAAACGGCCGCAAGAGATTTGCAATTCAATTGCTCCGGGAAACCTCTCTGCAAGGCTAAAAGCGAGCCGCAGCTTACTTGCAGGAAAGAGGTCTCGCTAGCACCAATTAAGCACATAAAATAGCTCAAATAAAGCCATCCTGCACTTTGAGAATACTATAAAGGGATTTTAGGTGTTAGAAAAAATAGCACATAATTATCCTGTACTTAAATCCGTAAAATATTTTATTTTTAATATCCGTAAAATATCCATGTAAAAAGTCCAGAGTGCTTGGAGCACCTAAGACACACCCACGCCGCAGCCGGCAAATAAACAGTTAATTTGAACTCGGGTTTGGGCAGATGTGCAAGCTTGAGAGTGGGTTCCTTGTAATCCTCATGTCCCCCAATATGATCCCTAGCATTTACAGAGCTGTACAGTGCAGGCTTGAATTTATTTTTGAGTTTTTATATTTCACAGATTACGGCCGGTTCCAAGATATGCGGCCGGCCGTAAAAGGAGATCCTTGCGGGGCCGTATAATAGAATCGCGAGTTAACTGAACCCTCGCAAGGAATCGCAGCCTTACGGCCGATTTACGGCCGATAATAGAATGAGGCCCATAGTAATTAAGGTTGAAAAAAGACTTTCAGTCCATCAAGTTCAACCTGTTAAGATCTCCTCTGATCTGCAATATGCGGATTAGTTATTAATTAATTAGTTATTTAATAATTATTAATAGTATAGTATTTGAGGATGAATAAAGTTAGTTAGTCCATCAAGTTCAACCTTTTTAGATCTCTATTGATCTTTTTAATATGTGGACTATTTATTATTAATTGTTAATTGATCCAGAGGAAGGCAAACAGAAAAAAAAAAACATTGAAACTTTGCCAATTGTCTCAAAAGGGGAAAACAAACAAAATTCCTTCCTGACCCCAGAAACTGGCGATCAAATTTCTCCATGGATCAATATTCCTTCGCTAGTTATCTAGGATAGCCTTGAATGCCCTCTTTATTCAAAAATATCTAACCCCTTTTTGAAATTGTCTATCGAATTCGCTGTCACCACCTCCTTTGGTAGAGAATTCCACTGTTTAACCCCCCTAACTGTGAAGAACCCTTTTCTTTATTTAAGGTGAAATCTTTTTTCCTCTAACCTCAAAGGATGTCCTCTTGTCAGTTGAAAATCTCTTGCTACAAAAAGTTCCCTTGACAAAGCCTTATATTGACCCTGGATGTATTTAAATAAGGTAATCATATCCCCTCGTAGACGCCTTTTTTCTAGCGAAAATACGTTTAATTTGGTTAGTCTTTCTTCATAACTTAGCCCCTCCAGTCCCCTTATTTGTTTTGTAGACCTTCTCTGTACCTTTTCCAGCTCTAAAATGTCCTTTTTATGAAGTGGTGCCCAAAATTGTACTCCATATTCCAAATGAGGGCGTACTAGGGATTTATATAGTGGTAGAATTATATTTGCTTCCCTTGCTTCTATACCCTTCTTAATACATGCTAATATTTTACTTGCCTTTGCAGCTGCTGCTTGGCATTGAGCACTGCTACCTAGGTGGTTGTCCACTAGTACTCCCAAATCCCTTTCAATATCTGATACCCCTAGATTTGCTCCATTAAGATTATAAATTGCATGGCTATTTTTCCTTCCCAAGTGCTTAACCTTACCTTTATTTGTATTAAATCTCATCTGCCATTTAGCTTCCCATTTCTCTTATTTATGCAAATCCCTTTGTAGGGAAAGTACATCATTATCTGATTTTATTACCTTGCACAACTTATTGTCATCAGCAAAAATGGAGACACTACTTTCGAGTCCTACTTCTACGTCATTAATAAATATGTTAAAAAGGAGAGGACCTAATACTGAACCTTGAGGAACCCCACTTATCACATTAGTCCAATCGGAGTATGTTCCATTTACAACAACTCTTTGCTTCCTGTCTTTTAGCCAGCTCTCTATCCATGAGCAGATATTTACTGCAATTCCTTTATCCCTTAGTTTGCTCACTAGTCTTCCATGTGGCACTGTATCAAATGCCTTGGAAAAATCCAAAAAGACTACATCCACTGAGTTGCCCTGATCCAAGTTCCTACTAACCTCCTCATAGAAACTAATTAGATTGGTCTGACACAACCTATCCTTCATAAATCCGTGTTGACTGCTACCTGTGATCTTGTTCAAATAGACATATTCCTGTATTCTGTCCCTTATTAACCCTTCTAAAAGCTTCCCAACTACATATGTGAGGCTCACTGGTCTATAATTCCCAGGATTTGCTCTTGATCCCTTCTTAAATATAGGTATCACCTCTGCTTTTCTCCAGTCATCCGGTAGAGACCATGTAGTGAGTGAGTCTTGAAAGAGTAGAAATAATGGTTTGGCTATTACAGAACCCAGCTCCCTCAGTACCCTTGGATGTATTCCATCAGGACCTGGGGCTTTATTAACATTTATTTTCTCCAATCTCTTTTGGATTTCTTCCTGCGTTAACCAATTATTTAGTGATGGTAGTGTAGCCCCATTATGTTGCTGTGTCCCAACCACTGGTACCTCCCTTGTGTATACCGACGAAAAGAACCTATTTAGCTCATCTGCCTTTTCCTGGTCACTAATTATCAGATGGCCTGTGTCACATTGTAGTGTTCCTATAGCTTCCTTCCTCGCCTTCTTCCCGTTAATATATTTAAAAAATATTTTACGGTTAGTCTTACTTTCCTTTGCAACGGACTTCTCATTTTCTATTTTAGCCAGTCTAATAGCCCTTTTGCAAGCCTTGTTGATTTCCTTATAGTCACATAAAGCTGCCTCTGTTCCCTACTTCTTGTATAATTTAAATGCATGTTTCTTTTTCCTCATCATGATCTTTAAGTCATTGTTAAGCCACATGAGATATGATTTACTCCTATTCATTTTATTTCCACATGGTACATGCCGATGAGTATGTTTATTTAGTAAGGATTTGAATGTTGTCCATTTATTTTCAGTATTTGTCCCTGTAAGTTCTTTGTCCCAGCCTATATGTAGTATTGCTGCCCTTAGCCCATTAAAGTTAGCCCTTTAAAATTTATAGTTTTTGATGGGGAAAAAAATAATTTGAGCTCAGTTTTCAGTAGCCCTCTTATTGTGCCCTTAGCATTAAACCATGATGATAATCAACAGAATATCCTTGGTTACTACTGGTATACGATCCTTTATCAGTCTATTCAAAATAAGCAAGCCATCTCAGAAGTTGGCAGGAGTGTATTTTTTAGAGTTACGAATACTGGGCAGGGAAATTGACTAAGAATTTTATCACCTGGAATAAAATGAGAAGAGTGAACGTGAGGTCTGTTTTTCCACATAGGAAATAATGCATCACAAGTCAAGAGATGATATGATATACACTTTAAATGCTAAGTAAATTGCCCATGTTTTTGTAAAAGGGTATTTTTTTTTTTTCTAGTCCTTGGGTAGTGTGGTCTCAGCTAGATTACTTTATTCTACACTTATTCTATGTGCACTTTTATTAAATGCTTTTCAATTAATGCATGTACACTTCCAAACTTTCTATGTCCTTCACAGTTCTCCTTATGACTAAATCCCTATATACGTTGTTAAAGAACAGTAATTAAATATGTTTTGTAATTTCATGTTAGACTGAGAATATACCGTATATACTCGAGTGTAAGCCGACCCGAGTATAAGCCAAAGCACCCATTTTACCACAAAATACTGGGTAAAATGAGTGACTTGAGTATAAGCCGAGGGTGGGAAATGTGCTGCTCCCTTTGTCCCTCTTGTGCCCTCTGTGTCCCCCTCTCTCTCCGTCTTCTCCCCTCTCCCTTCCCTGTGTCTCTCCCCCCCCCTCCTTATCTTTAACCTCCTTCCTCATCCTCAACCTCCCTCCTCATCCTCAACCTCCCTCCTCAACCCCCTATCCTCAACCCCTCATCCTCATCCCCCTTCCTCAACCCCCCCATCCTCATCCTCTCTCCTCAACCCCCCATCCTCCACCCCCCTCTTCAACCCCTCCTCCTCATCCTCAATACCCCCATCCTCAACCCCTTCCTCAACCCCCCCATCCTCAACACCCCCCTCCTCAAGCCCCCCATCCTCATCCTCCCTCACTGTATGATAAACTATTGCAAGTTCAATGTGATATGTAGCTGTATTCTTGCTGGCTTAGTTTTTGACCAAAAAGTAATAAAACATTTAAGTCAAAATATTTAATAATGCCTTCTTGTGATAATTTAAATATTAAAAGCATGACTGGGACTTCGCTCAAGATGGAGTAGGACATGAGAGTGTTCAGCTCCTTGTGTGAACAGTTATCCTATAAAGTTATCCTGAGTGAGACCATTCAAAATTCACTGTAATTGACATCTTTCAACTTTAATATCTGTCTACACGACCATATGGCCCCAGGGTACTTTTATAGAAAACTATAAAAGTACCCTGCTTTGGGAGAAAATGCTTAGATGGCTGCCTGTATTTTTGAGGATTAATTTTATTATTGAACAACAACCATGTTCTCAATAAACCCAAAAAACTTATTAATATCAAAGCTGAATATTTTTGGAAGTAGTTTTTAGTTTGTTTTTAGTTTTAGCTATTTTAGGGGGATATCTGTGTGTGCAGGTGACTATTACTGTGCATAATTATTAGGCAACTTAACAAAAAACAAATATATACCCATTTCAATTATTTATTTTTACCAGTGAAACCAATATAACATCGCAACATTCACAAATATACATTTCTGACATTCAAAAACAAAACAAAAACAAATCAGTGACCAACATAGCCACCTTTCTTTGCAAGGACACTCAAAAGCCTGCCATCCATGGATTCTGTCAGTGTTTTGATCTGTTCACCATCAACATTGCGTGCAGCAGCAACCACAGCCTCCCAGACACTTTTCAGAGAGGTGTACTGTTTTCCCTCCTTGTAAATCTCACATTTGATGATGGACGACAGGTTCTCAATGGGGTTCAGATCAGGTGAACAAGGAGGCCATGTCATTAGATTTTCTTCTTTTATACCCTTTCTTGCCAGCCACGCTGTGGAGTACTTGCACGCGTGTGATGGAGCATTGTCCTGCATGAAAATCATGTTTTTCTTGAAGGATGCAGACTTCTTCCTGTACCACTGCTTGAAGAAGGTGTCTTCCAGGAACTGGCAGTAGGACTAGGAGTTGAGCTTGACTCCATCCTCAACCCGAAAAGGCCCCACAAGCTCATCTTTGATGATACCAGCCCAAACCAGTACTCCACCTCCACCTTGCTGGCGTCTAAGTCGGACTGGAGCTCTCTTCCCTTTACCAATCCAGCCACGGGCCCATCCATCTGGCCCATCAAGACTCACTCTCATTTCATCAGTCCATAAAACCTTAGAAAATCAGTCTTGAGATATTTCTTGGCCCAGTCTTGACGTTTCAGCTTGTGTGTCTTGTTCAGTGGTGGTCGTCTTTCAGCCTTTCTTACCTTGGCCATGTCTCTGAGTATTGCACACCTTGTGCTTTTGGGCACTCCAGTGATGTTGCAGCTCTGAAATATGGCCAAACTGGTGGCAAGTGGCATCGTGGCAGCTGCACGCTTGACTTTTCTCAGTTCATGGGCAGTTATTTTGCGCCTTGGTTTTTCCACACGCTTCTTGCGACCCTGTTGACTATTTTGAATGAAACGCTTGATTGTTCGATGATCACGCTTCAGAAGCTTTGCAATTTTAAGAGTGCTGCATCCCTCTGCAAGATATCTCACTATTTTTGACTTTTCTGAGCCTGTCAAGTCCTTCTTTTGACCCATTTTGCCAAAGGAAAGGAAGTTGCCTAATAATTATGCACACCTGATATAGGGTGTTGATGTCATTAGACCACACCCCTTCTCATTACAGAGATGCACATCACCTAATATGCTTAATTGGTAATAGGCTTTCGAGCCTATACAGCTTGGAGTAAGACAACATGCATAAAGAGGATGATGTGGTCAAAATATTCATTTGCCTAATAATTCTGCACTCCCTGTATGGTGGGAATGCCCATAGATTCACACCTTCTGGAGGCACTGTTTTCATAATATATCACAAATCTTAAGTACAACTTTTATTCCATCACCACAAATGGCCATTTTACACATAATGCTGCTTAATTTTGCAAATTATTTTGCAATTCCTTTCAATTGCAAAATGGATGTTAGCTTGTCGCTGGAAACAACAAAATATTCTGTCTCGGAATAAGATTTTAACTATACATACATATAGAGAAATATTTCAATGTTGCAGAGTTAATAAAATATAATATAACCAAATGGAAAATTTGGGAACACTATTATAGCTATGAATCTAACTAGAGAAAAAGTGATGGTTTGAATTTCCTTTTTGAAAAGAGAAAAGGAAATTTAGTGGGAAGTAGTTCAGCCTTACCACAAGTGAAATGGATCTTGATCTTTTATTCCTCACCAGAGGCGCCAGCATCACCCCCCCCCCCCTTTTTCCCTCTCATATTCTATTTGTTTTTTATGTTTGGGTTGTAAAAGGAAATGAAGAGAGAAGAGAAAAAGGGGGACTTTAAAAGTGTGTTGGAAAATTTTCCCACTGAACAAATCTTGTTCAATATCTATGTTTGCCTATTTATAAGAATCAATCCTTTGTATATATGTTTGTATCTGTGTTTGTACATTATGTCGATCTTTGCTTTTTTTGTATGTCTTAATCAAAATAATAAAAACATTTTTTTTAAAAGCAAAGTAGCTGCATTGACAGGAAAGTATTGATAACCCAGACTGCCTACATAACTCGCAACCCATGACAAGCAGATCAACACTGATGAGCTATAAAGCAGCATTAATTAAAAAGGTGTGTGCTGTCCATAACAAGGATTTAGCTGTGGTTGCACATAAAACAAACATTATGAATGCAATTATCTACCAATCAAAACATTTTAAAATTGAAGAACTATCAGCCTTATTAAATTGCAAGTCGGCAAATTCTAAAGGGCTCTATATAAGCACATATATAAGCTTTTTTTTTTTACAGAAGTTTTTAGTCATTGAATTTCTATCCAAAAGCAAGGTATTCAGAAACTAAAAACTTCTGTAAAAAAATATGCTATGTGCTTATATAGAGCCCTTTAGAATTTGCCGAATTGCAATTTAATAAGGCTCTATATGTCTAACAGGCAGCACATACTTATATTACAGAACAGATACCTGGCAGAGTGCAAAGCAATGCCTCTTATGTATGGGTAATGAGTAGCACTTGTGTCAAATTTGAACTACATGTTAAAGGTGTTGTGCAAGGGCGATAAATATTTATATACTTGATGGCACTTTACTTGATAACTGTATATTTGATAACTGTTTATATTTCCCCTTCTTTTCTTTATAGATGTAATTAAGGAAGCATGTCTATTCATTAGTAAATACCCTCATAAGTGGGGGATTTCTATGGAAGACTCCAATATGGTGTAATCCAAAGAGCTATATAAATCGACCTCTAATACTGCTGTAAATAAACGGAAAAGAAAACAATTTCTTAATGTATTGCAGCATATATAATTAGTGGAGATAATGGCACCCTACTCAGAATGAATACTCCTGCTTCTCACCATTCTAGCAATTGATGTCTAGAACCAATTTGGGATTTATTACTAAATTTCATATATCCCAACTCAATGATGTAACATACTTGCCTAGAGCAATTTTTGATCATGTACCCATGCAGATCACCCTAATGGAGTCAGCCATGAACTTCGTGAAAGCTACCCCTATTTTGGCATAAAGATCCTAAAATAAAATAAAAATCTGTGATAGAAAAGATTTGTTTTCTATATTTATTCAACATAACCCTATAGGAATATTTTGTTCAAAAATATGTCCAACCTCTTTTTAAAGTTATGTATTGAATCTGTTGCCACAATCTCTTTTGTAAAGAGATCCAAAGTCTAGCAGCCATACTGTTATGAATCCTTTTGTTTTTTATAAGATGGAATCTTTTTTCTTCTAACTTCAAAGGATGACTTGTTGTCAGTTGGGAAATTCTTGGCACAAAGAGATCCGCTGACAAAGCATTATACTGACCCTGTATGTATTTATATATTTTTATCATGTTCGCTCTTAAGCCCCCTTTGTTTGTTTTTTAGAGAAAATAAGTTTAATTTTGTCTTTTTTTCAAAACTTAGTCCCCCCATTCCCATTATTAATTATGTTGCCCTTATCTTTATACTTTCCAACTATACAATGTTCTTTTTTTTTAAGTGGTGTCCAAAATGGTACATCATATTCCAAATCAAGGCATATTAGGGCTATATATAGTGACATAAATATATTTGCTCCCCTTGCTTCCATACCCCTCTAAAATAAATGCTTTCAGCAATTTTATACTGCATTGAACTCCCCTTTAGCACATAAAACAGCAACAGAAATTAGCAATTACTATACAGCAGTAACATGCCCCACTCTATCACAGTCAGACGCATTATTATTGGAAAAAGTTATTGAAGCAGGCCCAGATGGATATCTCCCTGAATGGTATAAACTATTTTAGGGGTTAATGCAAAAATTCTAGCTAAGGTATTGGTAGCTCACCTCAACAGAGTAATTACTAATATAGTGGTAGCAGATTAGACAGGCTTTATGGCTGGTACATCTACTATCACTAATTTCAGATGAATATTTATGAAATTGAACATAACACACACTAATTGGGGTTCAAGAATGCTTGGATCGTTTGATGAGAAAGCTATCAAGAGGCCTTTTCTGTGGTCAACAATTCATGAATTTGGATTTGGCCCTAATTTCATCCATTGCTTTGCTTTACTATAAAATCACCTAAGGGTCAGGTCAGGTGCAGAAGTATGTACATGGTTCAAGCTTGAGGCACTCAATACATGTGTCCCCTCTAATCTATCCTATTTGTAATAACTATCAGATCACTGGTGTTACGCCAGCCAGATTTGGAGGACTATGCTCACCGCGATTCTCTCTCTCTATGGGTCGCAACTTTTTGTTCAGATCTCGACACAAGCAGACACTTTAGATGACAGCATCATTTCCGAAGAGACAGGCACCATCAGACCCCTTTTCTTAGGATCTACCTATGTACCTTTAATCAGTACAAGCAGACTCAGACACTACCTTGTTTAGTGTGTCCAAAATCAGACTGGCACTTCTTTATTGTTACAGAGATATATCAACACACAGAAAGATCTCACTTCCCCCACATGCCTAACCCCTCCCCTTGTGGGAAATAGCTTGTTACACTCTCACTACCTGGGAGATGTATATCCCATGATACATCCCCCATCTCTTAGTTGCCAGAATTATAAAACTAAACTTCCCCCTTCCAGACTAAAGCCAGAGCAGTGACACGTGGTCGATCGCAAGGCCATATAAATTCTTTAGAATCTTTAACCCTATGTCACATAATTGACTGCAGTATTTTTAGATAGTTCTAGCATCCTAGGGCCTACTTCTAACACGGATACATTAGTACAGTGCGTATAACATTACATAGTAACCCCAAAATTAATTACTGTGGCCCACACTACACACAGAAACAATAAAGTCAGTCCCCACAACAAGTTTCAGGTTCATTGTAATAGCCCCTGACATTAGAACCCAGTGTGCCAGCATTCAAAATATCAGAGTTACTTGTCTTGTGGGGTGCAGGGGGTCCCATCATGGCTCCCAAATTGTTCATGACAGCTGGAAAATTTAATTAGGTAGTTTAAATAGGTAGAAGGATTTAGGACTGGAGATAAGGAGAAAAAAATGCCCTACATGCAGATGTTATGTTGATTATAATCCAAGTATATGGAGAATATGCTTGTTAGATATTAACTGATCTAAATTGGTCATATTCTCTGCTGACTTCACCGCCGGGCAACACATTCCAACCAAGATCCCAACTGATTTGGATGGACAGATTTAAATACCTGACCATTGTGTTTTAAACACAAACTGCTGTTTACATCAAATACAATTTACAACCACTGCTAAATATCAAACACAACAAGGTGTCCATGTGGGAAACTCTGTAACAAGCTAAAGCCCATTTATAAGTTCCAGAACTTGTGAATAATATTTCCCGCAAAAAATAAAAAATACTTTAAGATTATAAACAACGAGGGACGACGGGAATGAGTAGAAATATTTTACAAAGTATACTGCCACCTCCACACTATTATAGGAAGTCAGATCCAAAAGAGATATGCATGGGTCCAACTAGTCTCCAACCTATATATAGTGAAGAGGCTTGTGTACTTCAGTGAATGGGCTGGAATGGGATATATCACATCAACAACCAGTACACCTACTACTTTGGTCAAGAATCCTGCAGAAAAAAAAGCAGCTCTCGTAGTCAATCAAAGGGTGGCCAATGCAGGGCTCAGTTACAACCCAATAAATGACATTTCATATATCTAATACATGGCATGCCATTTAACCTCACAGTGATCCAACCTATGATCCGGTCTATGCTCCAACCATGGATGCTGAAGAGGTTGAAGTTTTCCAGTTCTATGAAGTTATTCAAACTTCATATATATAACAACAAGAAAAGATGGGTTTGAAGGCAATTGCGGGCTTGCTGAATTGTTGTAATTAAATATGGATTTTACACATTTATGGGTTTGAAACATAAAAGGAGGAGATAGGATGGTGTTATGTGTTTGACAACAGCATTGATTTTGAGCCTGTAACTCAAAATGTAGCCAAAATGTAGCCAATTAAAAATCAGTAACATTTATGGTGCTCCATTACGGGCTCAAGTAATTGTGATTTGGACAATTAAATAGGGACCTAACTATGTTATGGTGGGTAGAAAGGATATAAATACTCTCTGTTGTATAACCAGTAAGGACAGAAAACACCATTCAGAGTACACTTACATGTCTCAAGCTGATCAGGAGACCTGTGTTTCCCTCAGCATTTCTCATTGATCAGTGATTTCACTGGTGCTTATGAATAAGCTTTGAGACATTTGCATGTCACATCCCAGAATCCTAGTAGTTATGAAAACACTGTTCATTTTGTAAAAGGGGGTAAAGGTGGAGAGCATTACACAAGAAAAAAATTCAGTTGCATTAATAGAATTAAGTTATTTTATCTTAATTATCAAGTAAACAAAATTGACTCAAAACACCCCCTCTTCCAAACGCTAAACAGCTGCATTTAGATGTTAAACACTAAAGCAAAGATTCCTATGGTTTTGTGGTTTATGAGCACCAGTGGTCCAGGATATATGTGGGATAACAAACAAATGTATAACAAAGTAAATATAGATTCATAATAGAGTAGTGAAAAAGAACTAGATACTAGATTTTGTGGTTTCACCGACTATATTTGAATACTGTATAGAGCTATGTAACTGTTAAAATGTAGGCAAACCTCATGAGGTGGTATACGAAAACCCTCAGCAGTATTTAAGTGATCAGTCAGGAGATTGCTCAGTTTTAAAGTAGTCCATCACTAAAAACAGTTTATGAACCAGGACACTAAAGGTTTCTAAATTATTAACATTTAGAAACATATTGCACATTATTGTATGCTCTTTTTAAGAAAATTAATTGTAGCAGAATAAAAGAGGAGTAATGCATGTAGAAGCTTTCTGTGCATTCCTTACACTACACTCTTCCTAGTGCACGATATTAACATGCAAAAATAATGTAATTTAAAACAAAGGATACATTTAGTAACACGTACTTCAGTTAAAATAGGATGTACAGTGGTACCTTAGTTGAAGTCCATAGGGAAAACATTTTTGGGAACAAGTTAAAAAAGTTGCAGCTGTGCAGAAAGTGAGCAAATCGATGTGCCTGTAAGATCCCTAATAATGCCTGTGCCTGTAAGAGCCCACATTGAGCCTGTGCCTGTAAGAGACTCTACTATTCTAACACAGCGAGAAGCCCAGAGTGTTTAAAAGAGAAAATGTGATAAAAAAACAAGTGTCATGTGGAGAGCCAACAGCAAATCATAGGATAACCAGGCAATTCTTCATCGAATGATTGAACAAAGTGGTTGGCCCCACTGTCAACAAATATTTGGAGGAGAAAGAACTGCCGCTGAGGGCCCTATTGATAATGGGCAATTCTTCTGCTCACCCTTCAGGCTTGGGGGTCCACTTGCTGGAGGACTTAATAATTTTATAACAGTGAGGTTCTTGCCTCCTCTGATCCAGCCCATGGACAAGCAGGTCATCTAAAACTTTAAGAAACTGTATACCAAGGCCCTATTCCAAATATGCTCTGACGTGACCTTGGATACTCAGTTGACATTGAGATAGTTCTGAAAGGACCATTTTAATATACTCCACTGTGTCACTCTGATAGATAAGGCCTGCTGGGCAGTCTCTCTCAAGACTATGAACTGCGGCTGGAGGAAATTGTGGCCAGAAGCTGTAGCTCCAAGGAATTTGGATGCTGAAACTAGCCCAGTAGTGGAGGATATTGTGTTGCTGGGCAAGTCCATGGGCCTAGAGGTCAGTATCGAGGACATTGAATAGTTCATGAAGGAGCACAGACAAGAGCTCAGCACCGTGGAGCTGCAGGAACTTCAGAGGGAGCAGAATCTTCAGAGGGAGCAGCAACATATAGTGACTAAGGAACTTTATTCTTCAGGTGAAAATGAGGAAAGAGAGGAAGCACCTACTGCACTCAACAAAGAAATTCATTATACATTTTCTAGTTTGTTTTTTTATATCAAAACTATTGACTCTTTTTACTGTACATTGGTGATTAACTCTTTATAACCAGCGCATTAAACTACGTTTCAACAGTGTGCACAGAATATAATCTATTATGTTGATCCAAACTGCAATAAATTATTTTCTGTATTGATAATAATACTGTTTTTTTGTTATTTTCTGTAATACTAACAATTAAAAAGCCCAAATATTTTGACTTAAAACTAAAGCTGATTTGATTTTGTGCAAATATCAGAGTACCTTTAAGTATGTGTTAGAATGTTGTACTTTGCCTGTAGAAATGCTGAAAAATTATTCTGACAGCAGATAAAAAGCCAAATATCCATTTAGTCTACCTATGTTATCTACCTAAAAAAAATATATACTGTATGTTTATCCTAAGCATGACTGAATTTCTTTATTGTGATTGGTATCTTTACAAAACCACTAGGATTGAAGAGGCAAAAGAAAATATGTCAGATCTGCAAGCATTTTCAAAGCTGCTCTCTTATGCTTAATATAATTGCATGTAGTGATGGAGCTACTAAATGGAGGACCTCTGTGCAAAATAAATTGGGTCCACACAATCCCCCCTCTCTCTGAATAGATATAAATCTATCTCTACTCAATGATTGATACAAGTATTCCAGTCAGACTCATTAAATTACAATATATCTATTTGGTTTCTGTATTAAAATATAATGTTTTGAGATACCCCTATGCAAAAATACAAAAAGGGCCTTCTTCTTTAATTACTTATAAAATCTCTCTGTCGTTTTATGTTGTTTGTTTTTAAAAGGTATTGTGTGTCAAAAAAAAATCTGGTCATGCTAGGTAGCAGTGATGGGCAACCTGTTTCACTTGAATTACCACATATGCAGTCACTGAGTCCTTAAAAGTGTCTCACAGACCTTTTAACTTTTTTATTTTACCTAAAGCAAAATGGTAAAATCCCTGTAAAGAAGAAAATATTTGCTAGAGATAACGTAATGAAGAAAGGTATTTCAGAGTACAATTGGGTAATATTGGTTTTACAAAGGTTTAATGGATGGTGCTGTTGTCTGTTCCTATCCATTTTCAAACCTATCACTAATATAGTTTCTAAAGTGTGCGTAATGCTCCAGAGGAAATGCGCACTTTAGAAACTATGAGCCTTATTAAATTGCGATTCAGCCAATTCTAAAGCGCTCTATAAAAGCACATAGCATATTTTTTTACAGAAGTTTTAAGTTAGTGAACTTCTATCCAAAAGCAAGGTCTTCACTAACTAAAAACTTCTGTAAAAAAATATGCTGTGTGCTTATATAGAGACCTTTAGAATTGTCCGAATCGCAATTTAATAAGGCTGTGAATGTACGGATTCTGTATATGCTGCAGTGCATGAGCGCGGTGCCAGAGGGCGGGCGGGGAGAGACTGAGGGGGAAAGGAGGAAAGGGGCAAAGAGACACAGAGAAGGAAGGATGGGGGGAGAGTTTTCAGGGGACGGAGGAGGGGGGAAATAGACAGAGGGTGAAAGAGACACAGGGGAGGGAGGGGGGAAAGAGACACAGGGGAGGGATGAGGTGGGAAGTACATAGGTGAGGGAGGAGGGGGGAAAGAGACACAGGAGGGGGGAAGAGACACAGGGAAGGGAGAGGGGGAAGAGGCACAGGGGAGGGAGAGGGGGAGAGACATGGCGGGTGTTATGATCCTATTCTACCACTGTAGGACAAAGGGTTCTTTTGCAAATCACTTTACTCAGCAATGAATTCAATACAGCATAACAGTACCCAGGACTGATAGGAATCCAAGTCAGCAGAGTCCACCCAGTGTGTAGGATCAAAGTATCAGATAGGATCCATTGCCATAGTTCTGTTATCTTTCCAGATTAAATCATACACAATGCTGGTGTATGTTTAATCTGTCTCTCTTACATCCCTTGGTTTAGGACACAAAAAGAACATCCATACCCTGGTGTAGTTTAAGCAGACTCTGTTTATTATTATTTCAGATAATGTATCATTATTTATTGTATTATGCTTTGATCTATTGAAAGATCCTGTGTTTATACTATGTGACCAGCATAGATCAGATAGAGGGGTCTGGAAATGTATTATGCTTTGATCTGTTGCAAGAGCCTGTGTTTATACTATGTGACCTGCTCTGCTCAGGTCATAGAGGGTGTGACCAGGATGGCCGCGTATAGCGGTGGTTTCTTGAATAAAGGGCTGATACCGACTTCAAGTGCAGCAAATTGGTTTATTTGCAAAAAGAAAGTAACAGCTGAAGCAGTACCTCTGCTTAAAATAACGGAACATAAATAACTACGTCTCTGCGACATGGGAGAATGCCACCTTGTGGCCAGGTTACAAACAGTCCTTTAACTTGGGAGACTGCCACCTTGTGGCCAGGATACCAATAGTCCCTTCGACTTGTGATAGTGCCACCTTGTGGCCAGGATACAAATAGTCCCTTTAACTTGGGAGACTGCCACCTTGTGGCCAGGATACAAATAGTCTCTTTAACTTGGGAGACTGCCACCTTGTGGCCAGGATACAAATAGTCCCTTTAACTTGGGAGACTGCCACCTTGTGGCCAGGATACCAATAGTCCCTTAGACTTGTGATAGTGCCACCTTGTGGCCAGGATACAAATAGTCCCTTTAACTTGGGAGACTCTTTTCCGCTTTTTATCTTTGTAGCCGTGGATAAAGCATTGGCCCGCCCGTCTCTCCCGCATGCTTCACCCCAGGGACCTTTGGATATCACAACAATAACTGGTGTTACCTTCCTTCGGTAATCTCTCAGTCTCTTCCCTGGGGCATAAAAGGTCTTGGAACCTTCATTCGGTGCCTCTGTCAGCAAACCAAACAGCCTTTTTACTCCTGTCTGTAAACTTTCAGGCTCCTCTCAGCCTGGTACAATTTCTGCTTCCAGCAGACTGCGTGAAAGTACTGTGTTCCTATATATGGCAGATAGCTACAAGTGTCCTTTTTTGGCTTGCTTCAGACTGAGGCCTTCACTCACTGGCCTCCCTCTGCTTGGCAGGGCCTAACTACAGGGGATCTTCAATAATCCCTTCACTTACTTTTCTTCCTTGTACTTTCACCTCCTGAGTCTGTAGTCACTCTTTCATCTCAATTCGTCCTGCGACTGCAAACAGCACACTCTTCTCACTGTTGACCAATACTCGCAGCCCCAGTAAATCAGGCTTCACAAAGCCCACTGTATTTCCACACAGGATCAGTCTTCACTCTGTGGCTGGCTTCTGTCTGCAGCACACAACCTGCACAGATCCTAGCCGGCCACACCCTCCTTTCCAGGTCTGCTATCCAGGCTTTTAAAGGGCAGTCGCACTAATTAGGAGTTCTCCAGAAGTTTTAATTCCCTCACTTCTGTCCAGAACTCCGTACTCCACTTGCTTGTATAACTTCTAAGGGGCAAACGATCACAAGGGGGAAGTGACAGGAGTGTTAGTAATTCGTGTTGTCAAGACATCTGGGGAGTTTATGTAATTTGGGGTCAAGAACCAGTCAACATTGCCCCAGCTAGACAAAATGGTTGATCACAATACATCAATAACAATACATACTGTATATATATATGTGGAATAAGATATCTGGAAGATATATATGTATCAGAATCCATAGTGAAGATAGGATAAATGAATATATATATATATATATATATATATATATATATATATATATGGAAAAAAATATCTTAGATATATATGTGTCAGACAAAATGGCTGCCCTGATCATGTACAATTATTGAAATGTATATATTCTCCTAATCAAAGGGAACCAAAGTGTGTGTGGGCTCCTAATAAAAGGGGAGGAAACCTATCTAGAAGATAAATGTATATTTCAGCATTCTAGAGAAGATAATAATGAAGCAGATGAAACCTTGTCAATAGTTGTTGTTGTTTAGTCATTGAGTCGCGTTCGACTCCCCGTGACGCTATGGACCACAGCACACTAGGTGCATCTCTCAGCCACTGCCCCTCTTAGCTCCATCAAGTTCATGTTCATTGCTTCAGTAACTTCATCTATCCATCTCCACCTCTGTCTTCCCCTTCTTCTTGTGCCTTCAATCTTTCCCAGCATCAGAGTATTTTCTAGGGAATCCTGACATTTCTTGATATGGCCAAAATATTTGAGCTTCAGCCTTAATGATCACACTGACATTTATTGTCTTGAGGCGAGAGCAGGGCATTAAGGAGGAGTTTGTCTTGATTTCCTGAAGTATTGATTTATTGGATCTTCTTGCAGTCCAAGGGACTCTAAGCAGTCTTCTCCAACACCACAATTCAAAGGCGTCAATTCTACGGCATTCAGACTTCTTTATGGTCCAGCTCTCATATCCGTATGTTACTACTGGGAATGCCATAGTTCAAACTATGCGGACGTTTGTTGATATTTTAATATCTTTACTTTTTACTAGCTTGTCCAAGCTTACCGTAGCTTTGCTCACCAGAAGCAAACGTCTTAAAATTTTATGACTACAGTCACCATCTGCAGAGATCTTGGATCCAAGGAAAATAAAATCTGTTACTGCTCCTACTTCTTCCCCGTCTATTTGACAGGAAGTGATATTTCCATTTTTCATGATCTTCGTCTTTTTAACGTTGAGCAGCAGTACAGCCTTACACTTGATGTACTCTGCATTTAAGTTGAATAAATAAAGTGACAATATACAACCTTGTCGCACTCCTTTTCCGATCTTGAACCATTTTGTTGTCCCATGTTCGGTTCTGACCGTGGCTTCTTGGTTGACATACAGATTCTTTAGGAGGAGGATGAGATGATCTGTTACTCCGATCTCTTTAAGGACTTGCCACATTTTGTTGTGATCCACACAGTCAAAGGCTTTAGAATAGTCTATGAAGCAGAAGTAAATTTTTTTTGGGAAGTCTCTTGCTTTCTCTATTAGGCAGAGGACATTGGCAATTTGATCTCTTGTGCCTCTTCTTCTGCAGAACCCGGCTTGCATTTCTTGTAGTTCCTGGTCTAAATATTGTTGGAGTCGAGCTTGTAGAATCTTAAGCATTGCCTTGCTGGCATGTGAAATGAGTGCAATTGATCAATAGTTGGAACACTCTTTGGCACTGCCTTTTTTGGGGATTGGGATGTAGAAAGACCTTTTCCAGTCTATTGGCCATTGTTGAGTTTTCCAAATGTGTTGTCATATGAATTTTGAATAATTCAATTGGGATTCCATCACCTCCTGCAGCCTTATTATCAGCAAGACATCCTAGGGCCCATCTCACTTCGCACTCCAAGATGTCTGGCTCCAGCTCAACGGACACATTTTTGAGGTCATCACTGCTGTTAAGATCCTTTCTGTACAGATCTTCAGGGTATTCCTGCCACCTCTTCTTTATCTGATCTTCTTCTGTTAAGTCCTTATCATTTTTGTCTTTTATCACGCCCACTTTGGCATGAAAGGTGCCTTTTAGAGATCTCTTGATTTACCCATTCGGTTATCTTCTTCAATCTCTTTACATTGCTCATTGTAGAATGTCTCCTTGTCTCTTCTAGCTATCCTCTGGAGTTCTGCATTCAGTAAGACAAATCTTTTCTTATCTCCACTACCTTCTGCTTTAATTCTTTCCTGGGCTACTCTCAAAGCCTCATCAGAAAGCCAGTTTGACTTCTTACTTTTAGGGATATTCTTTGTTTCTTGTTTCCTGGATAATGTTGCAAACTTCAGTCCAAAGTTCTTCAGGCATTCTATCTTCCATGTCTAGTCCCTTAAATCTATTCTTTACTTACACTGCATATTCACAAGGGATATTATTTATTTTGTATCTACTTGGTCTGATGTTTTAATGTTCAACTTTGCGATAAGAAGTTCAAGGTCTGAGCTGCAGTTTTTTTCTGATTGTATAGAGCTCCTCCATATTTGGCTGCAAAGTATTTAGTCAATCTGATTTCTATGTTGTCCATCTGGTGATCTACATGTATAGAGTCGCTTCTGAGGCTGTTGGAAGAGGGCGTTAGCTACGACCAGAGAATTATCTTGACAAAATTCTACTAATCTCTGACCTGCTTCATTTTGTACTCCAAGGCCAAATTTGCCAGTGTTTCCAGGTGTCTTTTGGTTCCCTACTTTAGCATTCCAATCTCCTATGATAGTAACATATTTGCTTGGTGTTATATGTATGTATGTAAGTGTTGAATGTCTTCGTAGAACTGGACATATTCAGCTTCTTCAGCATCCGTGGTTGGAGCATAGACTTGAATCACTGTGATATTAACTTTTTTTTAAATACCATACTTGTTTTATGGTCACAAGCCTATTTAAATGCCAAATATGCCAATAATTGACCAAATGTTTTTTTGGATATGGGTGACTCTGATGCTATTTGTGTGTGTATTAGGTGGAGCAATAGTAGTATTAGCACAAGCCTAGAATTAGTCCAGGGTAGTAGATAAAAAATGTTTATTCCTAGGTTTGTTACTTACATTATAGCACAACTCACATGAATATATCAATCTGTCAACTGGGTTCTAATACCAGGACTGATATATTTTTTTAAAAAAAACGTAATCAAAATATAATGTGTGCAGCTAGGAGATAAATTGATGAACATTGAAACAAGAATGCTTACAAAATTAAAAACACAATGAATAAAATAGATTGTGTTAAAAAAAAGATGAAAATATAATTAATATAAAATAAACCTTTGAACAATATCTACTAATATGGAACCCTTGGTTTTAAAATGTTATTAAAAATTGTATCTATGCTACTATTTAAGCAGTGTTATGTAGTGTTGACAAATGCATCTGTCATAATATATTAACATATCTAATTTGTTGGTGTTTAGTTGTTCCGTTGTGTCCAACTTTCCGTGACCCTATAGACACTAGGCACATCTTGTGTCTGGTTGTGCTCATCAAGGTTTTCATGGCAACGATACTGGAGTGGGTTACCAGTTCCTTCTCCAGTGGACCTTGATTTGTCTGACCTCTCTGCTATGACCTGCACATCTTGGGTGACCCTACAAGGTATAGTTCACAGCTTTATTAAAGTAATCAAGCCCCTTCACCACAACAAGGAAGCAACCCATAAAGGGATATGTAATTTAACAACATTTATATTTTATTTTCGACATTTATCAAATATGTTTTTACATTATTTGTTTTGATTTTGTTATTGTAGCTATTAGTTTAATATATAATGTAAAAAAATAAAATACATGATAACAAAATATTTTTTTTACATTTGAATAATGAATAACTTTGCATAAAGCAATACCAATAAAGGAAGACACCTATATATTTTAAAATGGTTTAATTCTCTCAATATCTCGATACACTACTGTCCTGTTCCATAACATCCTTGTTTTTTATACACCGAGCAATGGTCTTCACAGCATCATAACAAGGCAGGATTTGAGGAATATACCTCTTTGATCTGATGAGACTTGTTCAGATTCACTGATTGACATACTGTGTATATGTGGGAGCATTCCCCAAATTCTCACTTGTTGGTAGGCTTTGATGACCTGGCCAGGGAACCATTGCTCCATACTAAACTTGGGACTTTTTATTTCTCATTTCTTAAAAACTCCATTATTAAGTATATTCATATATTTCCAAATTCCTAATGCTAGTAAATAGTATTTAAATATAAAATTGTACTTTCCATGTACTTGCTGCACTCCATCATTTACATTGGTGATTGTAAGGACAAACTCAAGCATGCCTATGGCTATCCAGAGTAAATACTAAGGAAAACTTTAAGGTAAATACAGTGAACAGACTGATGAACATGTTGGTTAGTAACTTCCCTTTGAGTTTATGTTATTTTTTCCACCACAATTTACAGACACCAGAAAACAGAAACTTTTCACACAATGCTGTAACTTCCCATAAATGAGCTCCAGAGGATATTATGCAATTTTAGCTACTATTTCCTTGTTCTTTAGTTTGTATTCAGAAGATGGATTGCTGAAGACCTGTAAGTACTGTGCTTTACTATATTTCTGTTTTTAATATTTTAAGGGCTGAATGATAAGAAAAAAACATTTGATTTCATAATGAAGCTAATATACTTCTTTACAAATAACAAATACCAGTCTATCATCTTCCAGGAGAGTTCCACTGTGCTTAGAAAAATGTCCATTAGGCTCCTACCAGTTCATTTAAACATTTAGGTGAAATTTATACGGCCTTGATGTATTTCTCTCAGTAGTTCCTAAGCCCTCCTCAAGACCCACCAGACATGGATTTAACACTTTCTGAGTTTAAGGGAGGTGATTAGAGGCTCCACGGTGTGTTGAATACTAATGGTCCCACCTAGTTAAAAAATATGTTAAACACATTAACAGTTTCAATTATGATTTCTTGGGCTGCATAACATTATTGTGGATATTTCTGTGGGTTCTTGGAATAGGTGGGGAGTGTGGTGACATAGAGAAGATGTCAGAGAGGAGGTAGATAATGTTAGAAAGCCAAGGACACAAAGAGTTGAGAAAAGTAGATCATTGGCGTGACCCTCACAGTTTGTAGTAGAGGAATTACACATGTGAATGGCCAGATGAGGATGTCAGAGCGGGAAGTTTAGTTATGGGAGGGGGTTTTCTACATAATATGGCATAAAAAGTGCAAATATTGATAGCACTTATATATCACTAATTGCTAAGGTTTGATATAATTTCAAGTAATTGACATCTGGTGAAAGGTGCCTTCGTTTTATGGTGTGTAAATTACTAAGGAGACACTAATATGGAATACTTGGGATGACTTTATAGATAAAGAGCTCCGCAAGTGTGCTGGAAGAAATCATATACATGAATAGATAATTTACAAATAGATATAGTGAGATCGCATAACTATATTTGTTAAGACAGTGTACTATGGATAGATGTTTGCTGTTTTTATTTAAAAACATTGTGCCATTATTTTCTGGGTGAACAGATTTATAGGGTGATTCCTTTTACAATTATTTACAAAAATAGTTTATAACAAATTTGTGGCATTTAAAGTTTGTGAACAAAGTAATTTAAGAGCATAATCGTCTATATGATACTAAAAGACCGGGCAAATGGAGACAACAATTTAAAAAGCTGGATAGCTGTGTATAAAAAGCAACACACATAACTACTGTGGGAGAGAGAAAATTACCCCTCTATTAAGAGATAAAGAGCAACATCATGTGGTAACCAATCTCTTACAATTAGCTCTTTTTAATAGTCTATGTTCCAATCCTGGATTTTTTATTGTTATTAATTTCGCCGTTGTTACCCGAGACTAATAAAAATTCAGTTTTTATGTGGCCAATTTATCCCAATTTGTTATATACTTATCAAGTCTAGGAGGATCATAATTACCTTTCAGCAATACCCTGTTTAGGGCTCCACGTGTGTTCCTGCGGCCATTTTATCGACATAGCACTCAGACGGCGCTAAGGCGAATCAGAGAGCACTGAGCAAGGAATTACAGGAAAAAAGAGTGACTTGGCAATCAGCACTCAGAGGGGTAGCGTTAAGCAAGGTACACCTGTATATAAAAAATATTTTTACGTTTTTGGTTGATAAAAGGTCAAGGCAATTAGATGTTGCAACAAACCACTAAAGGTGGTTGTGAAAGATAATTCAAAGGATAACTTTAGTTATCTAGTTTCGTTAGTTGCTGCACAGTCAGCACCACATAAAACAAATTATGTATATGTCGCAAGCAGGGGCAGAGCTACCAGTGGTGCAGGTGGTGCAATGCACCCGGGTTCTTCTATGGGGGAATTTAATTTTACATTTAATTTAATTTCTGTAGAGCTTTTCTACTGAAGCTCCAAGCAGTGGCAGTGTGGAGCAGTTCAGAATGCTGGGGATTTGTATCAGGGAGGTGGTGAGAGAGGGCATGGGCTGAGTGACAGCAAAGTACAGTACAGGGTGATGGGTCCTGTGAGGTGGGTGCTGGGACGGGATGGGTGCTGTGTGGGGATGGAAGCTGACAGGGGATGGCTGACTGAGTGAGTTGGTACCATTTTTTTTACAAGTCCCTCTTTCCTCCGTTCTCTTGCTCTGCCACTGGTTGCAAGGTTTAACTTTGTCTATCTACTGTATAGGAACTTAAATAAATACCTGGGGCCTCATTCTATTATCGGCCGTAGGAGATGCGGGGCCGCAAGGACCGACCGCAAGCTATTCGGCTATTCTATTCCCCTCCGGCCGGGGATTCCGGCAGGCTTGCGGCCGGCGCCTTGCTATCCCTTGCGGCCGCTCGCGCCAGAGAAAAGCCTTTCATCTAAAACGGCCGCAAGAGTTTCGGCCGCAAGAAAAGCCCGGTTGCTATTCTATTGCTCCGGGAAGCCTCTCTGCAAGGCTACAAGCGAGCCGCAGCTTACTTGCAGGAAAAAGGTCCCGCTAGCACCAATTAAGCACATTATAAAGCCAAAATAAAGCCATCCTGCACTCTGAGGAGACTATAAAGTGATTGTAGGTGTTAGCAAAAATAGCACAACATTCCCCTACACTCAAATCCGTAAAAAATAATTTTTTTATATATGTCAAATATCCATGTAAAAAGTCCAGAGTGCTTGGAGCACCTCAGACCCGCCTACGCTGCGGCCGGAAAATAAACAGTTAATGTAAACTCGGATTTGGGCTGATGTGCAAGCTTGAGAGGGGGTTACTATTAATCCTCATGTCCCCCAATATGATCCCTAGCATTTACAGAGCTGTACAGTGCTGTCTTGAATTTATTTTTGACTTTAAAGATTTCTGAGCTTACGGCCGATTGCAAGATATACGGCCGGCCGTAAGAGGAGATCCTTGCGGGGCCGTTTAATAGAATTGCGAGGTAACGGAACCCCCGCAAGGAATCACAGCCTTGCGGACGTTTTACGGCCGATAATAGAATGAGGCCCCTGGTAATTACAAATTCCACCAAAAAAAAAAAAAAGGTTTTGTAGTTTTTTTTTATATATATATATATAATTTTACTGGATTTGGTTATTCTTGTGTTTAATATATTTCCATGTTTGTTTTTCACAGGAAGAAACAGCAGGATTTGAAAGGCTGAGAAATAGTTTGGGAACATAAAAAAACTATACATACAGGTGTATAAGATGAGGGTTTATTTCACTTCGATTGAAAATATTCTTCTTTTGTTTTTTCTGCAAGGTAAAATAAGCAAAATTAATTCAGGCATATATCATATATATTGAGAAATACCAAATAAGTCATTAGGCTATCACACATGCAATTAAGTCAAGTTACATCTCTACAGTTTTGTTTCGTACATTTTCCTAGGCGTTTAAAGAAACACTGTTGTTCCATATTTACCTAATTCTTGTTTGAAGAGCTATAGCTAATAAATGACCAAAACAAATAAAAATACAGCCTTTAATTTAATCAATATTATGGAATTATTCTTTTTGGTGGAGACCATTATCTTTTACATAATTACTAAGGGCCTCATTCAAATGCAATTTGGCCAATTGAATAGGGCTCTATATAAGCACATAGCATATTTTTTTTTACAGAAGTTTTTAGTTAGTGAACTTCTATCCAAAAGCAAGGTCTTCACTAACTAAAAACGTATGTAAAAAGTACGCTATGTGCTTATATAGAGCCCTATTCAACTGGCCAAATCACGTTTGAATGAGGCCCCTAGGTCTCCTGCCAAAACTGGTGGCTCCTACCACAGAATAAATGCATATAATAGTTAAAAAATGGAAGGCTGTATTTTTTTTTATTATGCCAGTTATTAAATTTAGATCTTCAAAGGAAATTATAGTAAACATGGGACTAAGGGTGTCCTTTAAAACAATTTAAAGTGCTTCATATCCATCTGAGCTTCCTCTAAAGGTGAACTATTTGCACTGTAATGTCATAGCTTATTATAACTTAATCATAACTGAAAATACACCATACTGATGCAAAAGTAGGATGGAGTGTGTCTGCAGAGTTATTTTTATTGGTATTAAAACCAACATTAATTGTATTCTCTATAGACATTTGACTAACTAGATTAGGCCCTCAGTCAATTGTAATTTGGCCAATTGAATAGGGCTCTAAATAAGCATGCAACATATTTTTTTAAAATAAGTTTTTATTTAGTAAATATCTATCCAAAAGCAAGTTTTTCACTAACTAAAAACTTCTTTAAAAAAAATATGCTATGTGCTTATTTAGAGCCCTATTCAATTGGCCAAATCGCAATTGAATGAGGCCCAAAGTGTCTAAATCACTTGGACAGATTTGATATATGTGTAATGTTACAGTGATAATGTGCAGACTAGATGAGACTTTTGGTGAACATCAATGTGTACTAAGGGCAATGGACAGACTAGATGGGGCTACTAGTTCTCTTCTTCTGATAAAGTATGCTTCTATCTTTTATGAAAGTGGCATTGCTATGTTTTAGTGCATTAGAAGGTATTTTGCCCACCATATCCCACAGAGATTGGAGTGCCTATTAATTTAGTTTAAGTCACAGTTATCACAACATATCTGTAGTTGTGATAATGTAATGTCATTTTACTAGGTATATAATCCATATAGTCTACCTTTGTATCTATTTAGTTTTATGTAGTTTGCTTTATTGAGACATGCTTAAAAGCTCTCTTTTTATTGTCTAAAATCAAACAAATATTACCAGCTTGGGTGCCCTCTGCTGCTCATGAAGACCCAGAATATGTAGAGCTGGATGTTTAGTGTCTCATACTAAACAATCAGTGACCATCTTTCAGCAATATTCTGTAACATGCTTCAGAGATGTGGTCCCTGATAGGCTAGGACACTATACAGCACTACAGCATCTGTGTCGGCTTATGCTGCAGTGGGCAGACCAATACAGGGACTTTTTGATTTATTTTAGGCAGTAAAACAAAGCTTATAAGCACTGCATAATAAAACATAAAATTAATCAGGTACAGTATATAGGTACATTATATGGGCCTCATTCAATTGTGATTCAGCCAATTGAATAGGGCTCTAATTAAGCACACAGCATATTTTTTTAAACATATTTTTTTAGTTTGTGAACTTCTATCCAAAAGCAAGGTTTTTACTAACTAAAAACTTCTGCAAAAAAATATGCTCTGTACCTATATAGAGCCCTATTCAATTGGCCAAATCTCAATTGAATGCGGCCCTATATCTAGTAAAAAACAGAAAACGTATCCAGAACCCATATCCAGCATACACCACACCAATATTTCTTAAGCAATGGCTTGCCTCCAAATATAATATTACTTTAAGTACGTTCTTCCTATCGGGAAAATTGACATCACAGCCCTTCTCACCTCATCTCAGCCACTGGAGATGCTTAAGAAATGCCCATAGTGTTTACATAATCTTTTAAGATACTGGGCTAAGTAACCAAAACATAATAAGATTTCACAATAATTCTATAAAATTTGTTGTTCAACCATGCCTTTGGGTAATTTATATTCTTATATCTAACAAGTTAATTTATGGTAATTGTAGTTTTCAATTGCATTTATTTTGTGCTATTCAGTGACAAAGTGTGAATTATGATATAACCAAGTGTAACAACATAGCTCACAGAAAAATAGCCTATCTTGCCAAGTTATAATAATAATAATAATAATAGTAATGTCATGAACATTATAAGGCAAGAAACTCTGAGACCGTTAAGGATAGCAACCGATATATAAAGTATTTTTCTTGGAAAATATATAAATACTATGGGCCTCATTCTATTAACGGCCGTAGGAGATGCGGGGCCGCAAGGACCGGCCGCAAGCTATTCGGCTATTCTATTCCCCTCCGGCCGGGGATTCCGACAGGCTTGCGGCCGGCGCCTTGCTATCCCTTGCGGCCGCATGCGCCAGAGGAAAGCCTTTGATCTAAAATGGCCGCAAGAGTTTCGGCCGCAAGAAAATCCCGGTTGCTATTCTATTGCTCCGGGAACCCTCTCTGCAAGGCTAAAACCGAGCCGCAGCTTACTTGCAGCAAAAAGGTCCCGCAGGCACACAATTAAGCACATAATATAGCCCAAATAAAGCCATCCTGCACTCTGAGGAGACTATAAAGTGATTGTAGGTGTTAGCAAAAATAGCACAACATTCCCCTATACTCAAATCCGTTTTTTTTATATATGTCAAATATCCATGTAAAAAGTCCAGAGTGCTTGGAGCACCTCAGACCCGCCCACGCTGCGGCCGGAAAATAAACAGTTAATGTAAACTCGGGTTTGGGCTGATGTGCAAGCTTGTTAGGGGGTTGATATTAATCCTCATGTCCCCCAATATGATCCCTAGCATTTACAGAGCTCTACAGTGCTGTCTTGAATTTATTTTTGTGTTTAAAGATTTCTGAGCTTACGGCCGGTTGCAAGATATACGGCCGGCCGTAAGGGGAGATCCTTGCGGGGGCGTATAATTGAATTCCAAGATAACGGAACCCCGCAAGGAATCGCAGCCTTGTGGCCGTTTTACAGCCGATAATAGAATGAGGCCCTAAGTCAAAATGTAAAAACTTGAGAAATATTTTATTGGATATAAATTTGTACAAATTCAGATCCCTTTTCTAATAGTATTCGACTAGTAAAATAGCTACATTATCTAATCAACTGCACATTTTTTCCATTTTTTGAAACTCCCAAAGGATTTAAGTAATTTTGGGCCTCATTCTATTTTCGGCCGCAGCCGTTGCGGGGCCGCAAGGACCGGCCGCAAGCTTTACGGCTATTCTATTCCCTTACGGCCGGAGGCTCCGGCAGGCTTGCGGCCGGTGCCTTGCTATCTCTTGCGGCCGCTCGCGCAAGAGGAAAGCCTTTGATCTAAAACGGCCGCAAGAGTTTCGGCCGTAAGAAAATCCTATTTGCAATTCAATTGCTCCGGGAAACCTCTCTGCAAGGCTAAAAGCGAGCCGCAGCTTACTTGCAGGAAAGAGGTCCCGCTAGCACCAATTAAGCACATAAAATAGCTCAAATAAAGCCATCCTGCACTTTGAGAAGACTATAAAGGGATTTTAGGTGTTAGAAAAAATAGCACATAATTATCCTGTACTCAAATCCGTAAAATATTTTATTTTTAATATCCGTAAAATATCCATGTAAAAAGTCCAGAGTGCTTGGAGCACCTCAGACCCGCCCACGCCGCAGCCGGAAAATAAACAGTTAATTTGAACTCGGGTTTGGGCTGATGTGCAAGCTTGAGAGTGGGTTACTTTTAATCCTCATGTCCCCCAATATGATCCCTAGCATTTACAGAGCTGTTCAGTGCTGTCTTGAATTTATTTTTGCGTTTTTAGATTTCACAGCTTACGGCCGGTTTCAAGATATGCGGCCGGCCGTAAGGGGAGATCCTTGCGGGGCCGTATAATAGAATCGCGAGTTAACTGAACCCCCGCAAGGAATCGCAGCCTTACGGCCGATTTACAGCCGGTAATAGAATGAGGCCCTTTGTCATTAGATATTAATACAGTAGATTTGAAAATCTATAGCCCGCATTCAATTGCAATTTGGCCAATTGAATAGGGCTCCAAATAAGCACATAACATATTTTTTTAAAGATGTTTTTAGTTAGTAAACTTCTATCCATAAACAAGTTTTTCACTAACTAAAAACTTCTTAAAACAAAAATATGCTATGTGCTTATTTAGAGCCCTATTCAATTGGCCAAATTGCAATTGAATGAGGGCGTATGTATATATGTTTCTGAATAAGCTTTTATTGTAATTGTACATTCTTTTGTATTTTGCTCTCAGGTCTGTATGACAAATGGAATAAATGTTAATGCTCTGATTACCATTTCATCTTGTTGTCTTCATAAGTCACTTTGCAGTGAAGTATATTTATCTTCTGCAGAAATAGGTGCTCATCTGAGAACCAAAAATACCTCAGTGGGGTTTTTTCTATAGGTCTGCCGCCTTATTAAATTGCGATTTGGCCAATTGAATAGGGCTCTATATAAGCACAGAGCATATTTTTTTACAGAAGTTTTTAGTTAGTGAACTTCTACCCAAAAGCAAGGTGTTCACTAACTAAAAGATTCTGTAAAAAAATATGCTCTGTGCTTATATAGAGCCCTATTCAATTGGCTGAATCGCAATTTAATAAGGCTGATAGTTACCTAATCAAAGAGCAACCTCTTTTAGCTCACTTGTGCCCTTCACAGTGATAAATATCCTGTAGTATATCAGTCTGGTCTCACTCAAAAGAGTGACCCAGGGGGAACCAGACGTGGACTCCTTGCTCACTGTGCCTTAGGGACTACAGCTGCACCACACTGACAAGGCCCATTAAGGCTGAAACGCGTCTGGTCTTTGCTTTTTCTCCTGCTCATGGAGAATTGCCTGGTATTTCGGGGGCAGGATTACTCTTCTGAGTGAGACCAGACTGATATGCTACATGATGCTACAGGCACAAGTGAGCTAAAAGAGGTTGCTTTCTAGCAGGTAACCAGACCTATATAAAAAAAAACCTGAGGTATTTTTCGTTCTCAGATAAGCACCTCTACTTTTTTTTGTTTAGATTTTCTCACCTTATGGGTGAAAGGGGGAACCAGACGTGGACTCATTGCTCACTGTGCCTTAGGGAGTATAGCTGCACCTCACTGACGAGGCCCATAAAGACTGAAACACGTCTGGGGTTTGCTGTTTTTCCTGCTAAGGGTAGAATTGCCTGGTATTTCGGGGCTGGATAACTCTTCTGAGTGACACCAGACTGATATGCTACAGGATATTTCTCCCTGTGAAGGGCACAAGTGAGCTAAAAGAGGTTGCTCTCTGAGTAGGTAACAGACCTATAGGAAAACCCACTGAGGTGTTTTTTATTCTCAGATGAGCACCTCTACTATATTTGTTTATGTTTTTTACCTTGTCTCATATAAAACTTCTCTCACTTTTTTTTTTTAGGGTGTTTTTCAGATTCAGACAGTAAAGGATGGAGTTTTTCATTCCCAGCATTTATTAAATCGCTAAAAGGTTCCTGTGTGGTAATCCCTTGCACATTTACCCACCCAGAGGGCAGTGAGAACTTCAGTTTGATCTGGTACTCGTATGCTTTAATTGAATATCCACAAGTTTTCAACAGCAGAGACTCAACTGGCGTGTCACCAGATTACAAAAGTCGCACCTCTCTGGTGGGAAATACAACAAACAGCTGCTCCTTGAGGATTAACAATGTCAAAGTGGGGGATTATAAATATTATCCAGGAATAAATAACAACATTAACTCTTGGCATCTCCACAACAAAAAAGCTGTTGATGTAATGATCACAGGTAAAATACCCCAGCATGGTTTTAAAATGCTACTGAGATATATTTGTTCTGAGCAACCCATTAAGGTCATTAGGTTAAAACAGTGATGAACAAGGAACTAATATATCTAAAAATATACAATTATTTGTATTTATTTCACCTGGAACAATGCAATCCAATCATATTTTAGTGCAATTAGAGAATCAATAGCATTTTTATACCTGTATATTATTGTACAAGTACAAAGCATTTGTTTTTTATGAAACAAGTCCAAGTATTTGTACATATATATATATATATATATATATATATATATATATATATATATATATATATATACACAGTAGAATCCCGGTTATCTGGCACCCAACTAACTGGGACTCTCAAGCAACCGGCACCGGCATCAATTCACCATTTTCAAAAAACTGCTGCTAAACCATCATAACCGGCACTATTAGGAAGTTTGAGACTGCAAAAAAAAAAATACGAACTATTTTTCTAATAGTTTTTTCTAGGCCTAAATTGTCCGGTTTAGGTGCTAATACCTTTTTAAAGGCATTTTGAGTTTTTTTGGTGTTGTTTATAGGGAACTACACTTATCGGGCAATAGGGAGTCCCTGTGGGTGCCGTATAACGGGCGTTTTACTGTATATATATATTCCATTACTGCATATATATATATTACAATATACAGTAATACAAGATATTTGGGCACACAAGCAATACTGATTAAAGCAAATGATGCCTTAGCACCAGCAGAGAAGATTTAAAAACAAACAAACAATAAAACAGGCACTCTGGGGCAGAATGGATATGGTAGCGGGGCATTGTAAATTGCCAAGGGAAAGTATATGACAAACTCAGGTAATTGCACAAGTCAAGGAGACATGAGAAAAAAAATGTATGTAGGCGTACAATTAATAATTGTAACCATGGTCAAACACATAAATAATGAAACATATCATCTGGACAAAATAAAATTGCAACACATAGGAAAAAAGGAAAGAATCTTTAATTTAAAAATGTTATTGTGCTAGAAAACATAAAACTATAGTATGGCCTCTATATTTGGTTTTGAAAAATATGATCATCTTTATTTCAAATGATGTCTTCTTTTGGATATTTTGGAAATTATCTTCTGCTTTTGGAAAGAGTAATCTTTCTGCAAAACATTGGGTTCAGTGACTATTAATTGTGGCATTAGATAACATGTCTACACATAATCATCCTGTGGTGCAGTTTTTGATTGGTTTTCCCAGTTTTATATTTAGTGTATTGTATTATGCCAACCACACAGTAGCATGTGCATGAATATGGCCCTCTAATGCTTTAGATAATAAGGTTATGTGTGGCTTTGTAATCTGTATTCTATTTTTACAAATGTACTATATATATATATATATATATATATATAACCCCATTGAACTAATATTATAGTAATGTTTCTATGTTTCTTTCAGGGTCTCCAGATCATCCACAATTAACAATACCTGACAGTTTAACTGAAGGTGTTACTGTCATCGTCTCTTGTTCTGTAGAACACACGTGTGCTTCCAGTCCACCAAATCTGACATGGAACAAGGTTGGACATAGGATTAGAAAGTGGCAAGAAGAGCCCACAGGAGGATATTATAGAGTTGTAACAGAAATGATGTATTACCCCTCTTACCAGGATAATAATACACTATTGGCATGCATGGCTACATATCCAAATGGGCAGACAACAGATAACAAAGTCATCTTAAATATTAAATGTAAGTAATTTACTTTTTTTTGCTTTTAGAGAAGTCTATCAGGAATTTATGCTACACTCACTAAAATATATGAAAAATAACTTATATTTAAAAGCGTGAGGCCCTAGAATTATAATCCAACAAATGCCTGCCTGACAATCACTATTGCAGGACAAAATAATGAATGAACCAGTTAATTCAACTGACATCTGTGGTATTGTCATACTGCCTTGTGGAAAAGACAGGTAAAGTGGAATTCTTTATGCTATATATGCAGTATATATATTTTCCAGATACGCTGCAGATATACTGCATGTAGCATTGTAACTGAGACTTGCACTTCATGGCTACTGCAAGTAATGTGGTAAATGGGATGTTCTTACATATGAAATGTTCTCTGTATCAAGACCGGCAATTTACTGTATGATATGGGGTTCCTAAGATACTTTGTTGGTCCACGGTATTTAAAATAATGCTTATGTAGATCCAGTGTACATAATGTAGTCACTGAGATGGTATGCAGGCTCATTTATGTGAAATGAGCACCGCAGCAGTGCTTTCTACAAAGGGACAAACCAGCCACCGGTTGTAGAATATAATGCAGCAATAGGCATAATTGTAACATGTTTATCAAAATTGTATGGGAGGGGGAGGAAGAGTGAGGGGGGAGGGGGAGAAAAAAACAGGGTAGAGGGGGAGGAAGAAGGAGGGCAGAGGGGGAGGAAGACACAGGGGAGAGGGGAAAGGAAGACACAGGGGAGGAAGTGGAAGGGGAAGGGGGAGGAAGAGGGGGAGGAAGAGGGAAGAGGAGAGGGGGAGGAAGACACAGGGGAGAGGGGGGAGGAAGACACATGGGAGGAAGAGGAAGGGGGAGAAAGAGGGAGGGGAGAGGAAGGGAGAGGGAGAGGAGAGGGAGAGAGACACAGGGGAGGGAGAGGGGGAGGAAAGAGACACAGGGGAGGGAGAGGGGAGAAGAGATACAGGGGAAGGGGGTGAGGGAAAGAAAAAAAAATATCCCGTCATTTATGGCAGGTAGACGACTAGTATAATATATTGTAGAAATAATCTTTCCATTCTCTGATGGGCTGAGCTACTAAGGAAATTAAGCAATGATGGGGCGCTCTAAGCAATTAAGCAGAGAAGAGAAATAAGACATCAAGTCATTATGATTTGAGGGAGTTGTAAGAAGATAGCTCAGAATAAGGAGGCCACATGACATAAGCAGCAGTGGTGGAAGGAGCAACGTTAAGAGTGATTATGTTGCAGGGTATGGATGTAAGGACATCAATGGGAACAAAGGCAAATAAGGAAATAGGGTGATAAAGTTATGATTGGGTGGAAGTGCAGTTTTAGATCTCAAAACAGGCAAACTCCATTTTGGAGCTCGCAACAACTGTGGGCTTGAAACCCGTAAACCAGTTGTCGGTCGTCGGAATTGTGGTTTTGTGGATGATCAATTAAGCAAACCCGTAGTTACGAGTTTAGATGGAGCCAATGGAAACAATTAAGAGTTATGATCGGACCCACATTCCGGACATAATGCAATATTAATAAAGCCACAAACATGATATTTTATTACATGCGGGTTCTATCATATGCATTAACACACTGATTGCTGGGACTGATATAACACATTAAATATACATGAAATAATGTATTTTATTGGGTCGATTTGCGGGGTTGAGAATGTTGTACTTTTTATTGTAAGACCTAATATCACTTTCACTTTTCATATGAGTACAATAGTGTGATTTTATTAACTGTTAAAGTGCTATGTTTTGGACTTTAGCCCCCTTGCGAGTCCTCCCCAGCACTCATAGAGCTTTGGGCTACATTTGCGTATTATGGGCTTGCTTGTGAGTTACTTTGTTGCAACTTAATAGCATGATTGGAATTGCAGCGGTTACGGGCTTGAGGGAACAAAGGAATTACTGGTGCGAAATTCAATGTTACTTATCCCATAGGCTTTTTTTCGGCCTTGCTGAGTCTTAACCCGCAAGTTATCTACAGCCTGCTTTACGGGGCTAATTCAAAAGCTTTAGGTCCTACTTTCTACAAAACGAGCTACATTTTAAAATGTAGCACGAATGTAATAGGGCTGTTAGAGTGCAGTCCTGATTTTCTGGAAGATTAAATAGCAGGTAAGGCTTTTTTATTTCTGTTACATGTATTTTTGTTAGTGTATGTCTCAGAAATATGAAGGCTTCAACAGGAAGTGGGGTCAGAGGTCAAAGGTTAGGAAAGTGTGGGTACATGAAGTGCTTTTACATACTGTGTTTTTTCTTTTCTTTTTGAGTGGCAAAAGTGGAGTTGTACTGTTGAATTGGATACAATGATTCCATGATGACATGGAATTGATACAATATGATTAGAAGGGCATAGATCTGGAATTTCTGATATTGATTTTGAAATGATTTGGAGCTGTATATGATGAATTAAATTGGAGAATATTGCAATGATATTTGAAGGTCTCTAGTAAATGGACTGACAGTGCTGATATGTGGAATAAATTGGAGGTCTATGTCACAACCTGCTTCTTGGCTGGGCTTGAAAGGATCACTAGACTGATCCTACACACAGGTTGTTAGGTTACTTTTATCCCCACACATAGGACAGTTTAACCAGAGGCTAGGACAAGTTGTTGTTCGCTAGATCAGGTTGCGGTTGAAGGACCAAGTTGCAGAGTTCAGGACAATTTACCAGGTACCAGTTTAAGTTGCAGAAAAAACATTTTTTGGGGAAAAAAATAAAATAAACGCTAAATGAAACACACCATGCATATATGTCCCAAACAGGGCATCATCTTTATTTTGCAGGTCATATTTATTTATACAGTAAATACATCAATCACAATTAGCCCCTTCCTTGGGCAAACATATAATTCACACCTTATGTCCCATTTGAACTACCCCATGTGGGGTCAGGGCTGGCTCCACGGACTTGGGACCATCCTGTCTTAATTTTCCACTAGGTGGCAAGGGGTCTAGGGTGCTGGCTTATCAGTCACCTTCTGGCAGGATCTAGACACAGCAGGGGCTAGTTAGATAGTGTAACCTCTGGAGACATAGTATCTCTGGGTAAAAGAGTCTTTATCTAACATGGGAACCAGGAATCTGGGTGGCATAATGTTAGAATTACCAGGATTAGCAACCACTCTATTAGGAGCACCTAGAGGATGGTAGTGGGGTTAGTACACTTGAGGTACCTCTTGTGGAGGGAGAACACATTGGCAGAGGCCGGTGGTTTCAAGGGACTATATGGTTGAGTTTACCCATGCTCTAGCCGGCTTACCCTTGGATAAAATATCTTTATTAAGTCAGTGGGGAGTCGGCTAACAGTTTTGTTAGAGGACCGAGGTGTACTAATTTTTCTGGAAGACCAGGATTTCCTTAAGAATTCTAGACAATCCGGCTCCTATTAGAGTGAAATGGGGACACAAACAATGGTCAAGTACCCCTTAATTTGTGGTTAACCAAGAGGGTATCAAGGTAGCAAGGATCGAGAGGGTATCACTTACAAAGTACTTGAAACCACTTAATCTCTGTTAATGGAAACAAGTGTTTCAATTGCTGTTTTGATTTCCTTGTTAATCAAACTTGATGGCTTAATCCATGTTTTGAATTCCCCATTGAAATCTATGGAGCCTAAGTTACCACTGATGTGAGTCCAAACTGGTTATTTTGTCTGGTTACTGGGAGTTTGAAAAAAAACAGGATAAAGAGTAATTATCCAGGGTATCTCTTAGAAACAATTATAATAATTAGATATGTTCATATATCAGGTAAATTATGTAGCTTCTGAGAAAATATCATTGGCAGTATAAAAATGGATAATAGTAGCAATAGAAAAGAGGAAAGTACACCTTTAATTCCAATGATATTGGTTACCCTTATATAGGGATCCTACTTATAAGATAGAAAAATCTCTAAATCGAATACCTTCTGTTAAAATATAATAAAATTAGATCTGCTTTTTTTTTTTTTTTAGATAGGCTTTTCAAACAACAATTTAATTAAGCTTCCATAGCTCGGGTCACACGACGCAGTAATCCTTTAATTACCACAAAACTATTTATAAAGCAATATGGCAACAAGTTATGATTATCATGAACATATTCAGTATATCAAGCTGTCCCACACAATGCCCCCAATATTACAGTGCAGTGAAACAACCCCCTAGATACTACAGTGAATATACCCAAAGTTGAACATGTTAACACCAGTATAGTGAATATCTTAGTTTAGAGGCCCATCACAAAGAGAATACTTCACACAGCCCTGACTGGCATATAGTGGTTTATGACAACAAGCACTTAAAAAAAAGCTGCTTTTACAGTCTAAAAACTTGTAAATAGCACCTGCAAAACCAGCATATGTAGGCAAAATATGGGTATAACTAGATGTGCTACCTCATGTCCTAGCCTATCAGATAGGCTTAAAGCAGGAATGCCATGCATCACAGCCCATAGCATTGCATCACAGGGACGCAATGTGTTAGAACAGATGGATTAGGTATTATCCTTTGTCAAGTTACAATATTTTAATTTGCTAAATAATATAATTCTTAGCTTTCATCTATTCAAGTCAATAGAAACACTTGTCATCATAAGATATCATCATAGCTGAGCTCACTATGAAGAATGATGAAGGATAATGCTCACCCCATCCGTAAATCTCCAAACTGAGATAACAAAGATTCACTTTTGTGATATAGGTAAGATAAATACTTCTGTAGCAAGAAAGTCTCATGAAATGAGTTATCATGTGAAGGATCTTAACAGACACATTTTTGAGGAAGTGTTTTTGGCTTTGGTTGGCCTATAGTGTTTGTGGGTGGATAACTCGTAATCATATTGTGAGTAGTTAATGGAATATGTAGCAATTTTAATAGTAATTTTAAGTGGGTATAAACTTATAAAATTGGGCAATAGGATAGGGCCCAAAGTCAGTCTGTAATGAAATATATGTTTGTTTTTAATTTTCTATTTGAATTTGAATTTGCTATTTATTTTTATGTATAGTCCTCAAATCTACTCCCACGTCCATCTTTTTATTCCACATTTAATCCACAAAATTGGTAATGGTGAAGAAAAAGTAAGAAAAATACTTGTGTGGCAAGTCTGTAATTTATAACAAAAACATGTTATTATGGTAAATTAATTCCACAGAATACTGTGCTAATAAAAAATAGACCAAAACTTGTAATCTAACCTATTGTATAAGTAATAGAGTTAATAGGAAAATGACAATAACATACTTCATAATCCACTTGATATTCCAGAGAATAAATACATCTTATATTGCAAATTTTCAGCATGTTTAGAGAAGAAGCATTTAGCTCTGATTGTATTAACCTTCAGAATGTAGTCTATTGTCCCTTTATTCATTCTGTATGTTTATCTTATATATATATATCAATAAGCTGTTTTTATCCCAAGTGTTGGTTAATGTATTAAATGTTGATAAATCTTAGAGAACATATGACAAACACATGTGCAACCTATGTCTGTTTTTCTCCAAATTAAAATATAAGTTTGTATCAATGCATTCAGTAGTAAGACACTAACATCTTTCTTTTATGGCAAGCCCCTATATTAGACCTCATCCAACTATCTCCAGCTTTTCTGATACTTCCTGAATACTTCAACTACTTTTCTTTAAGATAGACCTCATCCAACCATCTCCAGCTTTTCTGATACTTCCTGAATACTTTTCTTTAAGAAAGACCTCATCCAACAATCTCCAGCTTTTCTGATACTTCCTGAATACTGCTACCACTTTTCTTTAAGAGAGACCTCATCCAACCATCTCCAGATTTTCAGGCAAAAATTGTTACAGTGAGGGAAAAAAGTATTTGATCCCCTGCTGATTTTGAATGTTTGTCCACTGACAAATAAATGATCAGTCTATAATTTTAATGGTAGGTGTATTTTAACAGTGAGAGACAGAATAACAAAAAGAAAAACAAGAAAATGCATATCAAAAAAGTTATAAATTGATTTGCAGGTCAATGGGGAAATACGTATTTGATCCCCTATCAATCAGCAAGATTTTTGCCTCCCAGGTGTCTTTTATACAGGTAACAAGCTGAGATTAGGAGCACTCTCTTAAAGGGAGTGCTCCTAATCTCAGCTTGTTACCTGTATGAAAGACTCCTGTCCTCAGAAGCAATGAATCAATCAGATTCCAACCTCTCCACCATGGCCAAGACCAAAGGGCTGTCCAAGGATGTCAGGGACAAGATTTTAGACCTACACAAGGCTGGAATGGGCTACAAGACCATCGCCAAGCAGCTTGTGTGAAGGTGACAACGGTGCGATTATTCGCAAATGGAAGTAGCACAAAATAACTGTAAATCTCCGTCCGTATGGTGCTCCATGCAAGACCTCACCTTGTGGAGTTTTAATGATCATGAGAACAGTGAGGAATCAGCCCAGAACTACACAGGAGGATCTGATGATCTTGTTAATGATCTCAAAGCAGCAGGGATCATAGTCACCAAAAAAAACAATTGTTAACACACTACGCCATGAAGGACTGAAATCCTGCAGTGCCCGCAAGGCCCCCTGCTCAAGAAAGCACATGTACAGGCCCGTCTGAAGTCTGCCAATGAACATTTGAATGATTCAGAGGAGAACTGGGTGAAAGCGTTGTGATCAAATGAGACCAAAATCAAGCTCTTTGGCATCAACTCAACTCGCCGTGTTTGGGAATGTTGCCTCTGACCCCAAGAACACCATCCCCAACATTAAACATGGAGGGGGAAACATTATGCTTTGGGGGTGTTTTTTCTGCTAAGGGGAGAGGACAACTGCACCGGATCAAAGGGACGGTGGATGGGGCCATGTACCCTCAAATCTTGGGTGAGAACCTCCTTCCTTCAGCCAGGGCATTGAAAATGGGTCGTGGATGGGTATTCCAGAATGACAATGACACAAAACACATAGCCAAGGCAACAAAGGAGAAGCACGTTAAGGTCCTGGAGTGGCCTAGCCAGTCTCCAGGCCATAATCCCATAGAAAATCTGTGGAGGGAGCTGAAGGTTCGAGTTGCCAAACATCAGCCTCAAAACCATAATGACTTGGAGAGGATCTGTAAAGAGGAGTGGGACAAAATCCCTCCTGAGATGTGTGCAAACCTGTTGGCCAACTCCAAGAAACGTCTGACCTCTGTGATTGCCAACAAGGGTTTTGCCACCTAATACTAAGTCAAAGGGGTCAAATACTTATGTCCCTCACTGACCTGCAAATCAATTTATAACTTTTTTACATGTGTTTTTCTTGTTTCTCTTTTTGTTATTCTGTCTCTCATTGTTAAAATACACCTACCATTAACATTATAGACTAATCATTTCTTTGTCAATGGACAAACTTTCAAAATCAGCAGGTAAACAAATATTTTTTTCCTTTACTGTAATAATATTTGCCTGATTGACCTTTTAAAGAAAAGTGGTTGCAGTATTCAGAAAGTATCAGAAAATCTGGAGATGGTTGGATGAGGTCTCTCTTAAAGAAAAGAGGTTGAAGTATTCAGGAAGTATCAGAAAAGCTGTAGATAGTAGGATGAGGTCTTTCTCAAAGAAAAGTGTTCAAGAAGTATCAGAAAAGCTGGAGATAGTTGAATAAGGTCTATCTTAAAGAAACACTGTTGAACTATTCAGGAAGTATCAAGGCGTTCATTGCGGGGCTCGTGGTAAGCGCCAAAGGTGCTCATTGTGAGTCCCGTAAAGTAGACGAAGGGAGAGGCTCTCAATGAGTGCCGAAGGTGCTCAGCGCGGGGTTCGCAAAGAGTGCCGAAGGTACAGCATTCCCAGCCTTAAAGTTTTATTCCCGTCATTTTTGACGGGCAAGTAGCTAGTATGGTAATATTATTTTGCCTTGTACTTACCCTTTACAGCGCTACGAAACATGTTGGTGTATTACAAACAAACAATAATAATAATAATTAAATAAGTCAATGAAAAAAAAATAATGTTTGTGTTTATGAAGTCCAGATTTATTATGTTAAGTCTTTGTATTACTATTGTAAAAAAAAACTATTAGTGTGTATTAATACCCACAATGTTGGGCGACTCTGCGGCTTCCTCTTGTCATGTGACGGTGAAGGGTCTGTTGGTCGGTGCTAGTCAGCCCCGAACGGACATGGGCTGCTGCCATAGCGGGGAGACTGACACCGCGAAGGGGGACCAGGGTGAGAGGGAGCATCTGCTGCCCCCTCAGAATCCCCCGGACAAGACTCCAAATGGATCCAAACCAAACTCTACAAATAACCCGGCTCGGACAGACGAGCAGGCCATGCTGTCCCGCATCCTGGCCAAGACTGCATAGAACATTACTTATGTGTCTGCCGTGGAGTCCCAGGGTATGGAGCAGCACGAATGTATGGACAGAGCGAGACAGTACAGTACGCGACTGGCAAGTTAAGCAACAATCTAACGCACTGGAAGAACGTGCCCCCTCTGCCCTCGCTAACCTCTCAGCCTCACCAAATACTCGCCAGCGACCCAATCCCGTATGCCGATATACAATAGGTTTCCAAGATCGCTGCTTACGCCTTCAGTGCACTTTCACAGATACGAGTTGATGCAAAAGAGGATCTGGTTGTACAGTTTGGGATTCCCTAACCCTATTGCACATACACTGGCACACCACCTCTTCTCCGAGCTCTCTGCGTTTATTCTTTTCTTTCCGTTTCCCCCTCCTTTTTTTCTCTCTAACTCTTCTCTCTTTACTCATCTCTCCGTTTGTTTCTTCAGTCTCCAGTGCATGTCACTGGTCTCACCGCCTCGATCTCTTGCACTGAAATCTTTATCTACAGCTGCTTTCTTGTACAGATCTGAGTTTCTTACTAATCAGCCCTGAATATAGTCCTGTTTATACCTACCTAGATTAGCTTGTGATTCTATGTGCAGGGATGTTACTAATTAGAGAAACCTATCGCTCCTCCTCACTAGAGTCGTAATAATGTCCTATGGAAATACTGCAGCATAAAATGACACTGAGTATTACTACATAGCAATCTCTGCAACCTCCTAGTGACCCTAAAATGCAGAGAATAATAAAAAAAAGAAAATACGCGGAAATTAAAATGCCAGCTGAGCACTATTTTCAGTTCCCACCCAAACTGCCATTTTTAGTAATCTTACACTTAATTGGACTATCTGGGAGCAGTATATGGATGAATATTAAATGGGGAACATGGGGAAAAAAATTCTATATACACTGAAGGAATTAATCGAAGTTGTTGTTTATTGACGATTGATAGATTCATAAATGCTGCTGTTTAGTCCAGAGATAAAACATTTCTAATTTGTTATTTTCTTTAGAATCAAACAGATGGTCCATTGTGTCTATGGATATGTCTTTCTCTGTTTCGGCTCGCTATGTTATACTTGTGTGATTGTATCTGTTGGGAAAATGTATGCCGTATGTATGTTTTATGATTAATAAAAAAAAAATAAAAAATACCCACAATGTTAAGTATTGAATGAGTAATAATATATATGTATATTTTTATTGTTTTTTTTCTCGTAATAGATGCACCAAAAAACACAACAATTTCAATAGTTGGGAAGAAGCCTGTAAAAGAAGGTGATAATGTGACATTAAACTGTTCTTGTCAGAGTAACCCTGGTGTACATAATTACACATGGTACAAAGTTGGGGCAAATAAAGACATTACATTACAAGATCACAATAAGATGGTAACTGTGAAGAACGTGAGCTGGGAAAATGAGAAATATTACTGCTCTGCAATTAATGCAGTGGGAAGAGGAGATTCACACATAACAGAGATTCCTGTACAGTGTAAGTATCACTAGCAATGGGCATATATTTACAGTATATATAGAAATATTTATGTGCTAAAATAAACACACTAAGCTACTTTTCACACTTGAAGTGTTAGTTACTTTTGGAAATACGTAAGTGGAACATTGGTTACTAGAACCAAGGCCAAAAAGACTCTGTTTTTGAAAAAAATAAGAATACTTTAAAGTAACATAACTAAAATAAACTTAACTTGAATGTGGTTAGCTATATATTTGCAGCCTTACTAATTGCGATTTGGCCAATTGAATAGGGCTCTATATAAGCACAGAGCATATGTTTTTTACAGAAGATTTTAGTTAGTGAACTTCTATCCAAAAGCAAGGTCTTCACTAACTAAAAACTTCTGTAAAAAACATATGTACGGTGCTAATATAGAGGACTATTCAATTGGCCAAATCGCAATTTAATACGGCTGTTAATGTTTAGGGCCCTCATTCAATTGCAACTTGGCCAATTGAATAGGGGTCTAAATAAGCACATAACATATTTTTTTTTAAGAAGTTTTTAGTTAGTAAATATCTATCCAAAAGCAAGATTTTCACTAACCAAAAACTTATTTTAAAAAAATATGCTATGTGCTTATTTAGAGCCCTATTCAATTGGCCAAATCACAATTGAATTAGGCCCTAGGACTTTATCTTATGTCCAGGCTAGCACATTTCTTACGATCAACCTTAAATAATGGTGAATGTTTTATCTCTATAGCATAATATCTTTGGTCTGCTTTTTTACTTCACAGGAATATATTTATCAAATGGACTTGAATGTGGGGAAAAGCAGGAATAAGTAGAGATCAGATGAGATTAGTGGAGGTAAAACATAAAATAGAATGTATAAGTGATACCAAGGTATGTCATTCCTGGCAGGGATGGTTAATAGATATTCTAGAGAGGTAACCTACTTTTGACCAATAAAAACATTAAAAATTAATAAAAAAAATGTAACTCTGGAACATAAAGGTCTCATTGACCTTATAGAGTTGATAATCTATTTGATGACACTCATTAGATTTTGGATGAAGTGAATGCAACTGTTTAAGACTTGGCATGACTCTTATTTTTCTTCTTGATATAAAAGTACTTATATGGCAGTAATACAGATACACAAGATCACAACTTGTTTTCAAGATAACACTCAAAAATATATCCTGCTATAGAGATGTTGGATATTTTATTCATTGAAATATAGACTAATGATTTGGAGGCCAGATAAGTGGAACATATTTTGAGAGAACTTGGTAGAAATTAGTATAGAACATATTTTATTCATAGTATGCATAACTTGACAAAACTAACATGTTGCTTAATTTTCTTTAATTTCAAGGAATGTATAATTTTTTTGGATCCATATTGAAATCATATAGAAATGTGTGTACTTTTTATTGGTCCTTTTGTGTTTACTGTTTATTTTTTTCCAGTTTGATCAACATCAGATGTTTTGGGAGAAATTCCAAAGTAATAGTCTAGTAATGGACGATAAGTAATTCACTGAGTGTAATTGAAATGTGTTAATTATTAAATATTTGTAGATTTTATTACTGAAATAATGGAAACCAACCACATATTTATATATGAAAATCAGAGTTTCTTAGAGTGTTGTGAAAAACGTGGTCACCCAGAGATCATATGTCATATGTTTAAGTCAACTCTTGCTAGTGCACCCTCGGAGTCATATGAAGTTTTGAATGATCGGTGATGCATATATATATATATATATATATATATATATATATATATATATATATATATACAGAGAGAGAGAGAGAGAGAGAGAGAGAGAGAGAGAGAGAGAGAGAAAGATAGATAGATAGATAGATAGATAGATGCACTATATCCAATCTGCTCTGATGTGAAGAAAAGTGTATTGCAATTCCTTAGTGCAGTAAAATGTTTAATTCACATGTGAAACTGTCCGTGTAATAAGATTTTATATTAATAGATCATCTGCCTGGACAGTTTTTGACCTTCAGTATTGTAGTAAACAAACAGGCTATTTGAAGAGAATAAGTAAAAGAAAAAGTGTCCTATATAATTTTGTATTAATTTAATAATATCACAACTAGCACCAGTGTCAGTCACAGCTATGGTATTTGTAATGTATATGCCTGTATATCATATTTTCAGTCATGAAACTGCTCCCATGATGTAACCTCATCAGATTAATTTCTTGAGTGCATTTAAGAATATTTGCAGACAGTTAACCAAGTTGCACTGAAACAAGTGCAACGTGCTAACGATCTATCAGAATAGCATTTAATTAATTGTTATTATTATTATCGTTTATTTGTAACACGCCAACAGATTCTGTAACGCTATACATAAGTTGTAATAAAGGCAAAACAATATTAACACATTACAAAGATGGAGGGCCCTGTCTTTGAGCTAAGAATCCAGTGTCCACAGAGCTTTCACCAAAGCACATTGCAAGATTGAAAACTCACAGACTTGCTATCTTACACATGCCCACTGTTTTATTTGTAAAAAAACACTCAATCTCCTGATGATATAGCTCCCTTCCTATAAGGCACTAGGCAGACAAGACAAATAATAGTCCTGTTATGCTGGGGCCTTTAGAAATTAGCAAAACCATTATTTTGAAAGCATACACCACTTTAAGAAATACTGGAACCAATTTTATAAAATTAGTTTTTTAAAAAGACTATATAAAATATTTTCCTACGGATATTACTGCATTTTTTCTTCTATGCTAACAATTGATGTAACATGCACCTATTTCTTTTCTCTTTAGTTATGTGTTTATGTTTTGTAATATTTTTATTTTACTAATATAAATCTATTTATTTGCTTTTTGGTGATATAGAAGCATTATTCATAATGAGATGACATTATTGAAATTGCCTAGCACTAGTCTCACACTTTAGTAAATCCAATCCTCGTATATGAGTTCTAAGAATAAAGAGGCAAATACACATTTCCTACATACAATTTACCCTGTTATTTCTTCACATTTGTAAGTGCAGTATGTTTTACTATTGGATAAAATTGTATCATAGTCAGTAATTCATGTGTTTTAGAAATAAGTTGAATTGTTGTGAAATTCTACACCTTTTCATCTGATTATTATTCATTTATTTCTATGATATATTTTTTTTCTTCATTCTTTCTACCTAAATGGTTTTGTGTCTTTGGATAAAAACGATTATTTTATATTGCTATGTGTTTTTCTTTTACTTATTCATTGTCATACAGCAATAACTTACTGACTGAAATGTAATATTCTTTTCTACAGCAAATGTAGTTAAATCATCTCAATATAAATCTGGAAATTAAAATATTCATCTAAACCTTTGCTAAACCTCATCTCCTAGATACTGCAAAAGATATCCAGGTAAAGCAAGAAAAAAAAGAAAGTGATATCATTAATCTTGTGTGCCAGTTCTCAAGAAGTAACCCACAACCAACAAGCTACACGTGGTATAGCAATGGCATTCCCATAGCCAATGAATTTAGTCAAATTCTTCGCTTGACTAATATCAAAGCACAAACTGAGATTTACAAATGCGTGGCACATAATGAGGCTGGAAATTCCTCATCTTTACCTGTCCAAGTTTCTGTAATAGGTGAGTATATTAATCATAAAATGGACGTTCTAGGAAATGCATTTTCTAAATATAAATGTTATTTTTAACTTTACATGTAGTCCCTATACTCATGTATGAAAGCATGCCCTGCACATAGTAATAATCCAAATGTCACTTTACTACTCAGATTGTGTTCAACATTCATAAGCTATTGGGAATTATTCATGCAAAGTCAGCTGTTAGATAGGATATGTGGTTTGCAGGTGTCTTTATAAGTAACTTTTTTAAAATAAGAAAACAAAACTCCCTTGGTTAATTTGAAGGTTCAAAATAGTAATAGTATAATAAGCAATCTAAGTGGCAACAACAAGTGTATGTTTTTAAGCAAACATTCATTATAAGGCCATACCTGTATCAGGAATGTCGTGGTGACAAAATTAACAATATGGGAAGTAGATAATATTTTGTTAATATTAGATCCCAAAGTCATTTTGGTTTTGTTCTCTCCAATAAGGATTGATGTCATGCCCAGGGGCCACTGGGGTCTCTGGAGTTGACTCAACCAACCGGGTTGGGAGGGCATATGGTGCCTAGCACAAGTAGTCCCTTTCAGGCCAAACATTGTACCTCCAATTTATTTATTGACTGTATCTGGACTGCTATTTCCCTGTGAGCAGGGTGGTCATAATTGTGGTACCCCTGGATGTATGGGTTGGGGTTCCCTGTTGGCAGGAGCGGGTTAAAATGTCCTGTGGTATGATTGTAACATAGATGACTTATATACAGTATGTATGGTTAATTATAAGAATCCCTATAGCTTGTTTGGTATCAAAATGACAGGTTTCCCCAAAGAATATAATAAAGCATGTCGCTGGGAAGAGGATCAGAGTTATGAAGTAAGAGATTGAGGGGATTTGGGAAGGCTTCCCAGGTACAGACTTATAGGAGCACAGGACATTTGATCAGATGGGAATGGGAGATCTAGTTACCCAGTGACGTTTTCTTGTGTCATATGGTTGTTGCTACATTGGGAGCTTGTCAAGTAGACTTGCCATCCTTGACCCCAGGTGGGCTTTCATTTCATTGAGGGGCCAGGGTACATAGTCTCCTTCCTTAGTCAGTGTTGATATATATTCCCTACACATACCCAAGTGCTGTTATATAAAACAGTATTTTATAGGATTTACTATTTCATAAGAATAGCACATTCAGAAGATCTAATTGTAATCAACTTTTTTTTGCTGTGGAAGAGAAAACAATCCAGCACTGTGTAATGTGATTTTTCTATGCTAAAGATAAATAATTTCTCATACAAAAAAAAAAAAATGTTTAAAACATGATGCATGCTTGAACATTTTGGACTATACTAGCCTTTTATTACAGTTATTAACAAAAGACAAATGTGGCTGACATCTGATAAAAACAGTTAATAAAAGTCCAGTTATTTGATCATATTATTTGGTTCCAATAACTTAATAAAATTCAAATGATTATGGCTAAGTGAGTTGAAAAGCAACATGCAAGGGAATAAAACTCATCAATATTAATCAAAAACAGCAATATATAAATAACTTCTGTACATTCTTTCATTACAGCTGATGGCACCAATGATGATATGACTGCAATTCTTGGAAGTATAGCAGGAGTTATAATTCTCATTTTACTGCTTCTTGTTCTATACATTTATTTTAGGTAAGATAAGTGTGTATATAATTTTAGAAAAACAGGGCAAATCAAGTATATTAAGAAACAGAGAGCAGAAATGTTGGCTATTATCAAATATACCCATTAGTCTAAATAATTATGTACTTATGCAACTGGATGACTTCATATGACAAATATGATCTGTTTTATACTCTCTATGAAGTTTAATGAACCTGGGGCTTTATGAAGAGCATGCTGACTTTTTGTGATTTAAATAAATAAAATTATTTTAAGAGTTTCAATAAAGAATAGTTGTAGTTTTGCACAATAAAATATATTTTCGGACAAAATGGAATGAAGCTGCACAAATAAAACCTGTTACCAGAAATCACTGATCAATTAATAATCTATCACTCTTGCTTTCATTACTATATAATGTAGGTGGAGGGGGATACAGAAGTCAACTTCACCAAAAAATACAAGAATTAAGAACAATGTTCATGTGAGTTAAACCTGTTGTCTGGATCTCAGTCTAAATATTTTTGAAAAAAGCTAGATTTTTAATACAGATAACAATATAGTATCTACCCTGTCACAAGGAGGAACCAACTTTCCAAGCTAATGAATGGTTTTTATCAGCTAATGTTTCGCCTCTGCAGGTTTCTGTGTATCAGTGCTAGGGATTCCTTGGGAAAACGTTTTCTTCAGGATCTGTTAAGAGCAGGAATTACATTCTGGAATGTAGCTGTAGGATTCCTGGATAGCTGCACTGGAACAAAGTAATTCAAAAGTTTTCCCCCACCCATAGAAATACAGTTGACTTTCAAAAGGGGTAATGCCCTTTATTGAAACACATAGGGACAAGGGAGAACAAAAAAGTCCTTGTAATTAAATTAGTGTGGATGCAGAGTAACAAAATATAATGTAATCAGTATAGGAAGGCTATCCAAGCTAACCACTCAGCACTTCAGTGTGGAACAACCCCATTGTGTTAGTTTCACAAATTGCCTCTCAGACCTGTCCTTTAAAAACAGTGTATTTAGAAAACATCATTTTAAAAATATATACCAATATCAGGCATGTTTAACATGGATATAATTAGTATAACAGGCGGTTAACCCATAATATCCAAAACACACAGACACAAAGCGTATTCACTGGGGATTAGGGTCACTAGACCCAAGACAGTCCAAACAGGGGAAACAATGGTTATCACGGAGGTCCCCCGGGGCTAGAAATAAGAAAGCCAATGGGTGTCATGACCATCATGTGCTTTTCCAGAGAAGTTTGACTAGGCTCCTCTGGGAAAGAAACAGAGACAGGGAATACAGTACTTTATTACAAGCTTCTCTCCCATCGTCATACACATTTTCTTCATATCCAGTAATCTTTGGCTTAATAAATCCACAGGATAGCTTTAGGTTTATGCTAGGCATTTGAAAACATCTGAGATAGGGATATTTAAGGAGATAGGGATATTTAACTCCATTGATTTACCCAAGTTCTATTCCTGCTTGATAAATCAACGTTGAAGTGTTTTCTCAAGATATTTCATGCATCCATACACCCTTGTTTAATTTCTTGGGCATTGACCTACGCATTTCATGATATCATGTCATAATGTGCTTTCACCCAGTTGTTATCAATTAAAATGTAAGTGTTCTAAGTATTTTGTATCCCTGGTAAAGTACTTCTATTGTTTATTTTTCTCTTTCTTGCCCAAACAGCATACCACAGCTCATGAAGAAATACGGATGGATGAGCACCTTTATGGAAATGTGCAGCCTCAGCCATGTTACAACCATAATTCAAAGCCAGACTCCATCAGTATACAGTGAGTTCCCTCACAACAAATACTGCATGATTTACTATGCACTGTTTCTTATAGGGAAGGTAGACTTTCTCGCCTCTTCTTAGTCCTTCTCACCTCATCTCAGGTGAGAAAATGCCTAGTAAATTCCCCTTAATGACTTACAAAATATGTGGTATAATACATTTACATTAAATGTCACAGCAAATGTTCCAGATATTGCAAAAGTGAAAAGTGCATATATAAATAGATGTAATTACACATAGATTTTATTCGGCATTATGAGTAGAAGTGTTAGCAAGTTGAGCTTGGAAATTTGGCATTTTGTATGAGATTACATTGATTAAACTTGTATGATATTTCTCATGTTTGGACCTGAGATGTTCGACCTTGAAATGTTATTATTATGATCCTTTTGTTTATAAAGCAACAACATTTTTTCAGTAATCTTATTATGACAACAAATTTCTAAATGATTAGAATGATAATTATAAGGTCAGTATCAATTTATAGACAAATATGAACTTTATGTAAAATAACATTTATTAATAGTAACAAGGCATACTCAACAATATAGCTTTCCAAACTAGTAAAATAATCCATATAGAGACAATCAATTGCATAAAATCAATTAATACCACAGAGGAATGCATGGTATTAACCTTCAATGATATGACATGTTTATAAATGCATAATCAATGTATTCAACAAAATAACCAATAATCACATATGTAGCAAAACCCATATCACAATCAAAGTATAAAATAATAATATAAACAAATAAGAGAAAAAAACAATATCAAAACTATAATATTATGGAAATAAAGGAAGTATATTCAATGATATGAAGGCTAATAAAATGTATCTATAGGTATAATATTATAATAGGAAATAATTTTGTAATATAGTTCATTAAATTGGTTAAACAAATCAATATATACATTTTTGTACAAATAGGACACACAACAGAATTGTGGATTGACAATCATACCCAGATTTATTGATACCCTTTAGGGTTTGTATCCATTTGATAAAATATAACAGACAAATTGCAATTAATATTAATTTCAACTAGATAACAAAATCCAAGAAAATAAATGTATCTTTTACCAATATAGTTTATGAAGCAGCCTCCTGTGTCTTGTATCTTTAGTGTGGGCCTCTCCCAGCTCCCTTTAGCCTCATCCTTCCTTTGTTTGTCCGTAGATATACAATTCCTTTTCCATGTGGCCCATATTCCTTTATGGTCACATGGTCTTCTTTCAAACAATAGTAGAGTGAATGAGGTCATGTCTGCACACAAAGTATTCTGGGATATATGTAACCTGTAAATGGTTTAAATATAACATGTGACCACTAGAGTGTACTCTTGTACCATAAAAACGTAAACCAAAAAGAGAAAAATAACACAAAATAAACTATCTCCTTAAATTATAAATAAAACTTGCTTATCTAAAAATCCTAACAGTTTGATGTATTAGTATTTTATGCATTCCAAGAAACAATTAATGAAATGGGAAAAATAAAATCACTTATCTTAGTGGCACCTCCCTATGTCTGTCTTGTCAATGGGAAACATGGGGTAAGAAGATACAAATAATCTCTTAGTTTAGATTAGTAAATAATTCAAACTAAGACCCAGGAGAGAATATAGATGCCAAAAAATGTCTGTGTTTGTAAGGGAACTAAAATTATTTTTTTTACATAGAAAACCCACATGCATATATAGATCTATATAAAAACATATTTAAAAAAATATATTATTAAAACAAATACAGTTTTAATAACTACAAATGTCCCAATAATTTTATTTCCCTCTAAGTACAGTGAATATGTAAGACAAACAAAACAGGTTTAAAGCTGGTACAAAATGTGTAGATGCCGATGCTTTAAAAAGAGTGCTTGTTGGTGGAACGAATTGGCAGCAGGAGGGTGTGGTGCAGTGAAGGGATTTTGTTTTTAATTCTAGCGATTTTAAGATACCAGTGGAGGGATTGGCAGGATGAGATGAGAAATGACTGGTGAAATATATGAGCCTAGCAGAGACTTTTGAGTGGGAAGAGTGTAGTAAGCGAATGATCTGTAGAATGCAGTAGCCTAGTAGCAAATGATAAGTGAGCGAATCAAGATTTTCTTGTTACTAATTTACTAAGCACATTCTCACCTGAGATGAGAAGAGCTGAGATAATGTGAGAAGAGATGTTTTTCCCATAGTAAAAGTGCCTACTACATAAATAAGATGTATTTGAGATGCTTAAGAAGTGATGGCGTAATAGGTGGTAATTCAATTCAGAACTGCAGCCAAAAATACAATAAACTCATCTAACCCACCAAGTGTATCTATCATAACATATGAGCCTGATGCACATGCCAGCTATTCACTTCTTACACAACCGTTATTGCATACAAGTCATTTGGAGCATCAGAGCACTAAGTAACTTGTCTTAAACAGCAACACTAAGAAAATTACTTTTTTTATTGAAAAAGACAGTTATATAGCATACAACATAGCTTATCAAGACAAAATATAATATACTCGTCTAATGTTATTAAACACAAACCGTATATTAACTTTTCAATTTCAAGCATTGAATCTGTGTTGTGATCTTTTTTTTTCTTTAATAAACTAAAATCCTTAACCTTTAAACAAAATATGGTAACAAAAATAAGAAAGGGAAATGGAAGAAAAAGATTTTAACAAATTGATAATGAAGAACAAAGTATTGTTCTGATGGATATCTTACATGAAGAAGAGTATCATGTGCAATTTTGACCCTGAGTTTTATTTTTTTATTGTTATTTTTTTCTGTTTATCCATGCTGACCATTTTTGATTATATAATGACAAACATACTTTGAAAAAGTAAGTAAATCTTTTGGTGATGATTTGGTACCAAGAAAGAGCACACACAGGGCTTTCTAGAACTGGACTAGATTTCTTACAAGAGCCATGTAATCACACTATAGATAGAAACACAAGGGACATATCACATGTAGCAATCATTCATTAGGTTTTACACATAAGGGTTTTTTATGTTGCCTGTAAAAGATATGTTAGGGCTGACATTTTTTTTTCATCAACCCCAAAATTTGCAGTAATTTAGAGTTGTGCAAAGGTCTTATCTTAGCTCTCCTTAATTGTTTTTCCCTGTTAACATTTTGCATATCATGGTAGGTTAACAGAACAAGTTACATGAAGTGTTAGAGGCTTAAGGGGAAATTTGCTAATTTACTGTCCTATCAATTATAGGGGTTCTCCTTTTTGAGTCATGTGAAAGGAGGGAGTTGGAGACAGACAAAGCCACACAAGCTAACACTAATTGTTAAACCATTTTTCAAATGACTTTATTTTTGAATTTATAAATATATATATCTTGAACTAACAAGTGGTGAATTGGATACTCACAGCCCTTTACCTGGTGTTTACACTGGACATTTAGCGGTAGGACAAGAATAGGAAAGGCCAAGAACAGAATAGAAATATTGGATGGACAGGAAATATGCATACACATATACTCCACATACAGGTGTAACACAAAACATATCCCTCTGTGGTCATACATTTGAAAAAAAAAAAAAAAGTTCTCTACAATGTGAATTTGTCAGTCAGTGACATCCCAGGTGCAGTATCTGGCCTAGTACCAGCTTTACACTCCCTGAATATTTACACAGGAGCCCCAAGTTCTTGGGATGGTTACCAAGCAGAAATCAGGAAGTTTATGTTTTACTCCCACATATAACACTACTCTCCCTGTAATATTGCATTCTTCCATGCTTTTCTTGCTTCTCAGATGTTCAGATATTCATATTCATGTATTTAGGCCTTTGCCGATTAATCAGTTTTGGGCCTCTATAAAGTTGAACTTTGAGACCAATATATTGCAGAGACCTTCTTTTAGTCTATTATTCAAATGGGTAAGAGCGGTGTAGATTGGCCACTGTGGTATGGGAAAATGTAATTACATGGCATTTTAAAGCTTCTACATTTGTTTAGCTAAAACCTATTATAAATAGTGAATTCCTTTGATTTAAACTGTGCTTTTTGTGCAGAGAATGGGTATGGCGAATGTCTCATTATTATGTATGAAATAAATGGCGTAATCATTAGACTTTATATATGTTTTATTTTTCAGGAACCTAGAATACAGTAATTTGAATTTTGATGCACTTAACAGCAAGGTAAGTAAAACTTCTGTAATATGGTGATTTAAAGAACTTGATTGAATAGGTCACCACTAAATAAAAGTAGGCAATTACATTAAAATATATACTGTAATTACCAATTAGTTTCACAAAGGCAATGCGTTGTTGTAAATAGTTATGGAAATAACATTGTTTCCCCAAAAATTCATTTTAGCCTAAACTTTAACCATAATCAGTAACAAATGAAAATCATGTTTTCAACATTATAGTTTGTTGCTTAAAACTAGTACTTCCAAAGTTTGAAAATGTACCTTTTAGCGGTTTGCCAAATCAGCTTTAAAAAAAAAAAAAGTTAAGAGTTCTCTCTAACAGACTTCAGGTTAGGTGTGTCAAGTATAGTCAACCACTCTACAGTACACTGTGGTCCTGGATTTTCTGGATTTTCAGGATATCTTTGTTAAGTATGGGTTTGCTCAATCAGTAGTCCAATGCTTTTGAATTTACCTACCTTTGCTGACAAATTATGGTCCTGAAAATGCAGCCATTGAGGACTGGAGATGGGCAACTCAATAACTACAGTAGGCTGTGGTTAAATCATGACAAAAACAAAACTGAATTTGCCTAGAAGTTTGTCAGTAAGATTAGGAGTTTGATACTCTTTCAATTACAACCAGTTAAATTTAACATATTTGTTGTTTAATCGATCAGTTGTGCCTACTCTTCGTGACCCTATGGACCATCGCACGCCAATCACATCTGTTAACTACTGCTCCTCTGATATACATCAAGCTCATGTTCATTGCTTCAATGACCACATCTATCCATCTCTGCCTCGGCTGTCCCCTTCTTTGTGTGCCTTCAATCTTTCCAAGCATCAGAGTAGTCTCTATGGAATCCTGTTCCTCATGATATGGCCAACATATTTGAGCTTTTATCTCATCATCATAAATTTCAGTTAACAGTTTGGCTTAATTTCCTGTAGAATGGATTAATTGGATCTTCTTGCAGGAACTCTAGGCAGTGTTCTCCAACACCACAATTCAAAAAGTGGAGCTCAGCCTTCTTTATATTCCAACTCTCACATCTGTGTATTACTAATGGGAATACCATCATTCTAACAATCCAGACCTTTGTAGATAGTGATAAACCTTTATTTATTAAAGGTGTATCCAGACTTGCCATAGCTTTCCTTCCCAGAAGTAATATCATCCTCATATATGAAGTTTTTTATTTTTTCCCCAAGAATATACATTTTTGGATTTGGATTCTCCCAGTCTAGCCTTATGTATGATGTATTACTCCTTTGCTGACATTAAACAATTCAGGTGTTACATATTCAGATGGTGGCTTCTTGTTCCCTACAAAGATTCCTCAGGAAGCGGATGAGATGGTACTTGCCATATTTTGTTGTGATCCACACACTCAAAAGCTTTACAATAGTCTAAGAAACAGTGGTAAATGTTTTCTGGAATTCCATTGCTTTTTTTAATTATCCGTTGGATATTGTCAATTTCATCTCTTGTGCCTCTGCGGAACCCGGCTTGCACATCTGGTAGTTCCTGGTCAATATTTTGTTCGAACTGAGCCTTCAGGATCTTAAGCATTACCTTGCTGGCATGTGGAATGAGTACAATTGTTTAATAATTTTCAGCACTATTGGGCACTACCTTTTTTGGGATTAGGATATAGACTGACCTTTTTCAGTCAACTGGCCACTGTTGAGTTTTCCAAATTTGTTGCTATAATGCAAGCAATATTTTCACAGCATCATCTTCTAGAATTTAAAACATTCCAGCAAGGATTCCATCCACTCCTGCAGTCTTGTTATCAGTAAGGCTTCCTAGGACCCATCTCACTTCACTCTCCAAGATGTCTGTCTTCAGCTCATTGTAGAAACTATTGAAGTTATCAATGCTGTTAAGTTGCTTACTTTATAGAACTTCTGTCTTTTCTTACAGACTCTTTTTTTTCCAACCTGCTTCTATTAAATCCCTACAATGTTTGTCTTTTATCATGCCCGCTTTGACATGAAAGGTTCCTTTGAGATTCTCAATTTTCTTGAAGAGATCTCTTGACTTTCCCATTCTGTTATCTTCTTAAATCTCTTTACATCTCTACACTGCTCATTATAGAATGTCTCCTTGTCTCTCCTATCTATCCTCTAGAATTCTGCATTCAGTTGGACAACTTTTTTCCTATCTCCACTACCTTTTGCTTTTCTTCTTTTGGGAATATTCTTTGTTGCTGTTTTCTGGACAATGTCACAAAGTCTGTCCAAAGTTCTTCAGGCAATCTATCTTACATGTCCAATCCCTTAAATATATTCCTTACTTCGGCGGGATATATACATATCTGCTTGGTCACACAGTATATAGTCAGTCTGATTTCTTTAATGTCCATCTTTGATCATTGTGATGTTATACGGCTTACCTTGAATTCAAATTGAAAACATTCTGCCATTTATTGGTTTGTAACCGAGCATTGATTTGGCCACCCTTTGATAGATGTTGATGTCTACCCCACTTCTTCTTGACCACAGTAGAAGATCTGGTAGTTGTCTGATACAAAATGTCCCATTCCATTCCATTTGAGTTCACTAATTGCCAGGATATCAATGATTAATCTTGTCATCTTTTGACCATCTTCAGTTTGCATTTGTTCATTGTTCTAATGTTCCACGTTCCTATGCTGAATTTTTCTTTGAAGCAGATGACTTTTGCCCTCTTGTCACATTCACAGCAGGGTGTCCTCTCGACATTGTCCCAACCACTTAATTAGATCTGGTGCTATTCATACTCGCCTTCTGCTTTTTCACAGTAATATGGTAGGCTCTATTTGTGCTTATCCATACAGTTTTCTTGTCAAAGATTCTAGATGGGTTTGCCAGTTCCTTCTCCAGTGGCCCGCGTTTTGTCTGACCTGTCTTCTATGACCTCTCCATCTTGGTTGACCATATATGATATAGCTCACAGCTTAATTAAAGTACACAATCCCCTTCACCATGACAAGGTAGTGATCCAGAAGGGGATAACATTTTATCATTACATTTACTTCTCTCTCTCTCTCTCTCTCTCTCTCTCTTTACCACTTACTATTTACTTAAAAAATGTCCAAGTAATAGTAATACTATCTGAAAATGTGATTGATTATGCAACTAACAGTGAAAAGACAAAATAGAAACAATTAGAAATATAGAAACTCTTATTAACGTATGTATACTATCACCTTTAAAAAAGAAAATCTACTGGGCCTCCAAATTAAAACAAATCAAAGAAACAAATGGATTGTCGTAAAATCTTTATTCAAAAATATGTTTCTGATAATTTAACACATTATGTGTTTTTCGTTCTCTACTAGTTATAGTACCTGGGACATTCGCCAGCTACACCAACAGGGTAGTCTAGAACATTAGAGCACCAGTGATCAAATACATAACCATAGTACTTATACTGTCATCAACACACCCTATAAGACTCTAGGCCAGTCTCCATACTGTGAGGACATGTACTTTCAGTTCTGAACAGCTGGCTTAGTCCTTATTAGAGTCTCAGACAGACTCACTCACCACACTATATACACTCTTAGCCCCTCAATATAAAGTGTCCAAGAGCATTCTGCTCCATTTGATTTTGACATATGAAGTTACAGTATAGCAATGTTCAGTAATTGTATCAAAAGTATGCAACAGTATGATATAGAATGCAGAGACCTAGCCCAGCATTTGCTTTCACATAGTCAAGCTGTTACTTCCTCAGGGAAAACTAAAACTAAACACATTTAATTTTCATTTACTATTTCAGAAAAAGAATGAAAATGACGAGATTCATTATGCTTCGATCCAGCACCATCCGCCAAACAAAAATGCACCGAATGTGAGTCACGTAGCAGAAACAGAATATGCAATTGTGAAGCTATAGCCTACATTTTTTTCTGCATTGTATCTTCACTTTAGTGACAAATATAAGTAGAGTTATTTATTTATAGTCAAAATACTATTATTTCATCAAACAGTTCTCTTAAAACTGCTTCCTACTTGTATATGTATTATCAGACTATTGCTTTACCTCATTTGCTTTTCTGTCTTTAAATTGTGATACAGCAAGATTTTAATTGGAATTGGTTTTATTGAAAGCTTTGCAAATTTGAATATTATAATGCATGTATGTGCCTCTGTTTGCAATTTGTGGCAAAGTAAGGAGTCAATTTCACTATGGTTTGCTACCAAACCTCACAACAGACAACTGCCAGTACATATGTTCCATATTTTGCCACAGATGAGTTTATCATACTGACCTTTAATATATTGTACTAGCCATTTGTCAACTTTTATAATCAGCATTGTTTCTGTTGATTTTTTTTTAAAATGAGCTGATTCTTAATACTAATTACCTGCTTTGATGTGGTAATTAGGACAACAGCATGCTTGCCTGAGTCTGAAGTGTCAAAAAAATGTCCCATAAGGTTATTATGCATTTAGATCTTTTCCCCCATTTTTATCAACACTCTGAGACACAAATTAGCAAACGGATAGCCACATTAGATTTGAAGCCCGTAAGAACAATGTTAGACCCGCAATGGCTGCGGGCTTGAAATTTGGCCGCTTTACAGAGCTATAAAATTAACCAGGCCGGCATGTTATGGACCAAAGACCCAAACCCGTAAAGCTTTTTTCACTCGTTGCATGTGCTGCTGTGAACATGATCAATTAGTCAGACCCGTAGTTACGGGTTTAGACAGAGCCAATGGTAAAAGAGATCGTCATCATTACATCACTGAAAAATGGAGGTTAGATTTAAATCTCTTATGGGTTTTAATAATATGCAATATCTATAAAGCCATAAATATGATATTCAGGTCCATAACACAGAAAATAAAAATAAAAAATAATATTTTATATTGCAGATTTGCGAGCTTGAGAATGTTGTGCTATTAATTTTAATACCTAACTTCACTTTCCCTTTCAATATAAGTACAGTAGTGTGTGTATATTTGCATTTACAGTGCTACGGATAGGTTGCAATTGGTTGCAATTTAATAGCCTGATTGGAACGTAACAGTTACAGGCATGAAAGTGCAAAGGATTTGTGGAAGCGAAAGTCGAATTCTCACGTCCCGTAGGGTTTTCTCGCCCCTACCCCGCAAGTTGTTGGCGAGTTGCTTTACCGGGCCAATTTTGTAGCCATAATTCTTGCGCGCTACATTACGGGCTGTGGTTTTCAACCCTGAGGGAATGAGACACATATTAGTATATTTGAGCCACAACACCATTCCTGAATGTACTGTAGAGTATAACAGCTAGTACAATGAATAGACAGCTTTTAATGTTGCAGTGACAGTTAAAAAAGCTAGAAAATTAAACATATGTAACCAGGGAAGGTCCATGGTATTGCACAAATTAATCAATATAATTACAAGTAGTCCCTTGCCCGTCACAAATGATGGGATAATATTTTATTTTTCTGTCCCCCCCATCTCTTTCCACCCCTCTCCCTACCCTGTGTCTCTTCCCCCCTCTCCATCCCCTACGGCTCTTCCCCTTCCCCCTCTCACTCCCCTGTGTTTCTTTCCCCTACTCCCTCTCTTGTGTCTCTTGCCCCTCTCCCTCCCCTGTGTATCCTTCCCCATCTCCCTTCCCTGTGTCTGCTACCCCATCTCCCTCCCCTGTATCTACTTCCCCCCATCTCCCACCCCTGTGTATCCTTTCCCCCTCTTTTACTTCCCTGTGACTCTTTCCCCCCTCCCTCTCCTATGTCTGTCCCCCTCTCCCTCCCCCGTGTCTCCTCCCCCCTCACCCTCCCCTGTCTCCTTCCCCCACATCTCCCTCCCTGTGTCTCCTTCCCCTTTTCTCCCTCCTCTGTGTCTCCCCCACATGTCTCCTTCCCACCTCGTCTCCTTCCCCCATCTCCATTCCCTTTTGCCGTGCATTGTGCATGTGCAGCATTCGGTGAGTATTGCAAGTTTGTGTGTAAGGCTCACAACTTGCAACGTTAATTGCGAGCATTACATACAAACTCACATTATTCCCCCTGCCTCCCTTGTGTCTCTTTCCCCCTCTCCCTCCCCTTTGCCTCTTTCCTCCTCTCCCTTCCCTGTGCCCCTTTTCCCCCCACTCCCTCCCTTGTATCTGTCTCCCTCCCCAGTGTCTCATCCCCCTTTCCCTCTCCTGTGTCTCTTCAACCACTCTCCCTCCCCTGTATCTCCTCCCACCTCTCTCCCGTATCTCTTTCCTCCCTCTCCCTCCCCTTTGTATCCTTCCCCCATCTCCCTCCCCTGTGTCTCTCCCATCTCTCCCTCCCCTGTGTCTCTTCCCCCTCTCCCTCCCTTTTGTCTCCTTCCCCCATCTCCCTCCCCTGTGACTCCATCCCCTCTATTCCTCTCCTGTGTCTATTTCCCCCTCTCCCTCCCCTGTGTCTCTTTCCCTTCTCTCCCTCCGAGTGTCTCTTCCCCCATCTCCCACTTCCCCTCTCCCTCCTCTGTGCCCCCATCTCTTCTCCCTCTACCTGACCCTGTGTCTCTTCCACCTTTTCTCCCTCACCTGTATCTCTTCTCCCTCTCCCTCCCCTGTGTCTCTTCCCCCTCTCCCTCCCTTGTGTCTCTCCACCCCTCTTCTTCCCTGTGTCTCTTCCCCCCTCTCCCTCCCCTTTGTCACTGTGACTCTTTCCCCCTCCCCTGTGCCTCTCCACCCCACTTCATCCCTGTGTCTCTTTCCCCCCTCTCGCCCCCTTTGTCTCCCCCTCCCTCCCCTGTGTCTCCTTCCCCCCTATCTCCCTCCCCTGTGTCTCCTTACCCTCCTCTCCCTTCCCTTTTGCCACGCATTGCGTATGCGATGCTTTTGGTGACTATTGCGAGTTTGTGTGTAAGGCTTGCAACTTGTGGCGTTAATTGCAAGCGTTACACACAAACTCGCAATTACCACAACTATATTTGTGATAGATTGTTGTGAAAAATTTTATTGGAAAATTTTGAACATGGAAGTGGGGTATTTTAAGCGTAGGTCATATTGGAAATATTATATAGTTAGAGTGACATGTTAACTTGTTATGCTTATCTTTATTAGTAAAAGCAAACATTGTAAGAGTTATTTAATGGCACTAGTTTAGAAGAATTAGAGAGAGGGCTCCTATATAGATTTTGTATTTTTAAAATATCTAACTTTCAAACCTGTATACTAAATTGATTTTTAGCAGTCAATTGCAATTCATTTTTTTTTATATTTTTTATTTATACTTGTATAATTTATATTTTAAATATCTTCAATAACAGGACATTTGATGTGTCTATTAAGGTACCAAACTATAAGTCTCTTTCCTAAAACTATAAATGGATTATAGAATCCAATATTTGGTCTTTACTCTTTGAAAGGGATTATAAAAATAATCATATTCCCATAACAAAGAGCATGTTTGAGTCTAATACACAAGATATATGGTTGAGAATTGTTGACTAGACCTTCGCAAAACAATAGCAAGACACAATTATTTAAATTAAAATATGTCCTGCAAATGATACAAGTTTTCTCGTAGGCTCTGCTGTCATATTATCAAAATGGATTTTTTAACTTGTAATATGTACTGCTAAATTTTTATGCTAAAATAAATGTATTTAATACAAAAATATTGTAATATATTTATACCAAAAGTTTATTTTTTTATTTTCTCCTACAAGCGATATATGAAAATGTTATACAGTAACTTTTCCTTGTTGAAATGTTCCAGTGCTTAATAAACTGCTTCAAATATGTAATTGCCCAGGACACTTATACCTATCAGTCAGTATAGCTGTATAATTAATACCTGTCAGACAACATAGGTTTTACTAAATATAAAAAAAAGGGTGCAACTTTGATTTGTACTCACAGTTATTTTAATAACCTTAAAACTTGACTTTTATTAGGTTTAATTTAAGTACTGTTCTAGACCATTTCAGGACTTGGCAATTTCGGAACTCGCATCTCACTGACAAAAAATTGGCTCAGAAGTCGAGGCTTGCTCAAAATTCGACGTGTCAAACTGACAAAAATTGGCTTAAAACTCGACACTTGCTTGGAACTCAATGAGCTTGAGCCACCCCGCATCCTGTCTTTTAGGAAGTGGAATAAAGATCAGTACTGTGCAGTAGTCTAGTGCCTGCAAGAATCAAAGTGCAGGCTATGCCTGCAAGAGTCAAAGTGTAGATTGTGTCTATAAGAAACAAAGTGCAGCATGTTCCTATAAGAACTAAAGTGTAGCCTGTGCTTACATCCTGTGTTCCACTCAGCAGAAAAGAAAAACAGTGAGAACCACCATAGAGATAATAGCCAAGTAACAGCATAGTAACCGCATGTGTGATCTGGCTGTACAAAATGCCTAGAACAACGGTCTCTACAACACTTAAAAAAAAGTAAGCTATTAAAGAAGCCGATGAGACTAGAGGTGTGAAGGTTGTGAGTATGCAAAGGTCACAGACACAGTTGGAAGTGGAGAGATGTACATTTGGATTAACGAAAAACAGTTAGTGGGGGACAGTATTTCCCAGGCACTAATATGTGAGAAAGCAAAACAATTGCATGCCGATCTGGTAAAATACAAGTGGTGAGAGCAGTGAAGAATTTAAAGCCAGTCATGGTTGGTTTGGAAATTTTAAAAAGAGAACTGGCATTCACAGTAGGATGAGGCATGGAGAGGCAGCCAGTACTGACAAGGAAGTTGCCGAAACATTTGTCAGGGAGTTTAGAGACTATGTAGAGGTCAAGGCTTTTGTTCCCCAACAAGTGTTAACTATGATGAGACTGGTTTATTTTGCAAGAAAATACCTAACAGAACCTGCATCATTTATGAAGAGAAGATATTGTCAGGGTACAAGCCGATGAAGGACAGGCTAACTCTCTTGGTGTGTGGGATCTACTAGTCTATCACAGTGAGAACCCAGAGTTTTAAAATAGAAAAAAAACATGAAGTGTCAGGAAATATTTGGAGGAGAAAAACCTGCCTCTGAGGGCCCTGTTAATAATGGAAAATGCTCATGCTCACCCTCCAGGCCTGGAGTTCTTGCCACCGAACACAATTCCTCTGATCCAGCCCATAGGTCAGCAGGTCATCTCAAACTTTAAGAAACTGTATACCAAGGCCCTCTACCAGAGGTGCTTTGAGGTGGCCTTGGATACCCAGTTGACACTGAAAGAATTCTGAAAGGACCATTTCAATACCCTCCACTGTGTCACTCTGATAGATAAGGCCTTGCGTGCAGCCTGTAACAAGACCATGAACTGTGGCTGGAGGAAATTGTGGCCAGAAGCTTTAGGTTCGAGGAACTTGGAGGCTGAACGTAGCCCAATAGTGAAAGATATTGTGTCTCTGAGAAAGTTCATGGGCTTGAAGACACTGAAGACTTAGTGGCGGAGCACAGACAAGAACTCAGCACTGAGGAGCTGCAGGAACTTCAAAGGGAGCAGCAACAGGTTGGGGAAATGTCTTTGGGTGAAGATGAAGGAAGAGAGAAAGCACCTACTGCAATGATCAAATAAATGTGTGCTAAATGTGTTGAATTAAAACATTTTGTTGAGAAGTATCACCCTGACAAAACTCTAGCAAGCCACAATGTGGACAATGTGGTTTAACAATCAAATAATGTTTAACTTCAGAAACATTTTGAAACGAAAGTAGAAGCAAGTTTTTCTTCACATATTTATAGTGGAACTCCCTACATCAGAGACTTCAGCATGGTTCAGTGGTGTTAAGAGACAAAAAAGAGAAATATCCTCTGTGCAAGTGCCTGATGTTCTAATGGAAGATGATTCCCATTCCAAGCAAGAACCTGTCTCCTCATTCACCTCCACCTCTACATTACCACCATCCCATTGGGCCCTTACATCCTCTCAGTACGGTTAAAGTGAAGTTAAATTCTATGTTATTTGAGCTAATGAATGTTTTTTTATTTATGTCTGTTTAGCTTTAAGTTGTTTTTTTTTTTTACAACACCACCAACTCAATGTGTTGGGGGCTAGGAAAGGATTGTATATTTACATTGATCCCTATAGAAATGCCACTTTGGAACTCAACCTTTTTGGAAATCAACTTGCCGTTCTCAACAAAGGTACCACTGTATATTGTTAATAAGTGGAAAGGTTGCATTGGTTTTATGCAAGGTTTTTTGACTTCAGAGTATTTCTTGAAATCATAAGAAAACACGTAATTGTTGTTTATGGCTAAACTTAAATTTATTATTTTAATCCTGAAACAAATTTATTTTGATTGTTAGCTTCTGTAAATTCTTCAGACTTACATATTTATTCATTTGTACAGTCAGATTTTGTGCATGTCAGTAGTATTTTATTTAATTAGAAATGTGGAGGCTAGACAACATATGAGATTACAACTATCTGTGTTGGTTATTAACCCTTTCTTTCTGTTGTGTTGTAATATATTGGACACAGTTTAGTAGTAGTTCTTTTATCCAATAAAGTTCTGTTATGTAGCAGTATGAGTTAGTTGTAAATATTTCCAACACACAAAGTTCTTTTCTGTAAAATATATATACATTTTTATTACCTTAACCGAAAAAGGCAACAATGTATTTATGCCTTGTAAAAATTGTGAATGCAATTCAAAGCAAATGTATTTTCACAAAGAGTTTGTTACTCCAAAAAGTATTGACGAATCTTCTATTATTGTTTGTCTTTTTTCATTTATTTTCAGACTTGTTAAAACATCTAACCTTTTAACCTATTTTCCATATGTTTTATATTTAAGCAGGAACAGGAAGAAATTAGGATAATTATGTCACACTCTCATTAAGCATTTATGACATCGCAGTATCTTGTCTTAATTGCTTCTTTCAAATTTAGCCTCAACCCTTCAATATTGGAATACATAAATTCTTTAATTAAAGTAACATTTTCTTTTGGTTTGAATCAAGGCTAAGTAATATGAGAAGTCATAGCACCCTGTGTGGCATATCAAATACTCTCCTACAGGCGCATTTCGCCAATGTGTCAGCTTTCTCTAAGAATCTGGACTCTTTTTCCAGGTTTAGATTTAGTATTTAGCCATTTGTGTGATAGGCTGGTAACAAACACATGTTTATAACAGAGAGAGAATATATTTTAATATATACTGAATGCATTTTGTTTTATATTTATTTATATTTATTTAAGAGAATGTTATTAATGTTTTCAATTAAATGTGTGATCAAACTTTTTTTTTTTAAAGTGTATATTATTTCAGTGTATAATGATACAACTTTGCAGGTTTTAATTTTTTTTGAGAAAAGCATCCTTCATTATTTTATGGCCAATCCTCTGGTTTTTAAGGTGATATGTCGCACTACTGTACAATATAGTGACACATTTATGTTATAAAGCTCTTCTCGTATTATTTGATAAGCTCTTTTCCAAATTGTAGTTTCTTTGTTATTTGAAGAATTATTTTTTGTCTCTTTACTAGAGTCCCAGTATAGCAATGTGCAGTAATTGCAACCAATGTATGCAACAGTATGATATGGCAGAGAGAGACCTGGTAGCCCAGCACGTGTTTTCTCAAACTCAAATTGGAACTTCCTCAGGAAATCTAAAACTAAACACATTTTTTTTTCGTTTACTTTTCCAGAAAAAGGAAGAAAACAATGAGATTCATTATGCTTCGGTGCAGCACCATCCCTCAAACAAAGACACACAGAATGTGGAAACAGAATATGCAGTTTTGAAACTATAGCCTACAAATCACTTTTTCTGCAGAAGAGAATATGTCTTCAAATGTTTGAGGACTTTAAGCAGTGACTTAAATATTGTTTGGAAGTTGAGTAATTTATTTATTGTCAAAGTAACAATATTCCATAATTCAATGCTCCTAAAATTCTCCTTTTTTGAATGTATATGTAATATGAAACTCTTGTTTTAGTCACTTGCTTTACTGTCTTAAATTTGCAATACAGTAGGATTTTTTATCTCATATACTTTGATTACAAGTTGTGCAAAGCTGAATATGATAAATGCATGTCGGTGAAGTCAAAACATTAAAAAATATTTGTTTTTTGCAATTCGTGGAAGAGTAAGGAGTTAATGCCTCTATGGTTTGCCACCAAAGCTGTATAGCAAACAGACAGCTGCCAGTACATGTGCTTAATACTCTGCAACAGATGGGAGGAGCTCAAGCCTAAAGGGGAAGACAGTCTACTTGATTTTTCATAATGAACTTTACTGCTTAAAGCAACTCTAGTATAAAGCGCTTGAAACTAAGCAATACATTGTACATGTACTAGCCATTTGCATAAATCCAGAGATGATCAGCATTGTTTCTGTTGTATCTGTATGCAAATCATCTGCTTCTTAATACTAATTAGCTGCTCTCATGTGCTAAGTAGGACTGAAGCATGCATACCTGAATCTGTGGGGGCAAAACAATGTCCCTTAAGATTATCATTTAGTTAGATCCTTTCCCCCATTTTCATCAAGCTGTAAGTTAGCATACTGAGCCACATATTATTATTATTATTATTATTATTAACGTTTATTTGTAACACGCCAACATATTCCATAGCACTGTACAGGGGATAAGAACAAGGAGAATACAATATTAACAAACTCCAGAAAATAGAGGGCTCTGTTTTGAGCTTAGAATCTTTGTAGAATGTCGTTTTTCCAAAGTACCCTACAAGACTGGAAACTCACTACTTACAATTTAAAGGGAATGAAAGAGACAAAGCCCTGTGGAAGAATAACAGATAATGAATAGTAAGGGTAAGGAAGCAAGTGAAAGTTAGAAAGGATTTTCATTTAGAGGGAGAGAGGGGAACTGAGGTGAAAGGCTCTAGTATGTAATATTTTGTCTGCCCCTAATGGTGAGGTAATATAATCTGTAAATAGGAAAGTCAGGTGATTTCCATACCTCTATAAATTGGATATGAATAGGGGCAGGTGGGTGACGGGCAGGGAGGGAGGGAAGTGCTCTTAGAATATCTGAGTAAGCAGTGAGGTCTGTATGGGGGCATCAATTATGGCTAAAAGACAAATGGAAACATGGTTTTAGGGACAGATAGAACAGGGAGAGAGAAGTGTGTGAGAGAGAGAGAGAGTAAGAGAGTAATTTAAGAGACAGGAAAGGCTTAAGATATGTGAGAGGGAGGAGATTTAAGCAAAGTGTGCAAGCCATATAAGGGTGGGGGAGGGTGGGAAGAGCCAAGCAGGATACAGCAAACATTTGTAAGGGATGGAACTATTGCTAGAGATAATTATATCTCCTCAAATATAATAACAAGCATACAGTACTAATATTATAAAATATATTGGCTCCTGGGAAGGGAAAACTTACATAATCTTCTTTATACCTTCTTGTGTGTATGAAGCTCTCAGAATATAAGAATAATTAGTGCGGCCTGTGTGCACACATTATCATATATGAGCAGCAGTACCAATCCTGAATGATTTACTGTAGAGTTAAACAGCTAGTACAGTGCATAGACCATTTTAAATGTGGTGGCGAGGGTTACTCATGGGCCCGTTGGGCACTACTGATGGTCATCTAACCAGAGGATCAATGTGCAGAGGAATTTATTTTTTATTTTCATTAGCATCAAGCTGCATTGTAAAAGGGGCCAAGTGAACCGCAAGTTTCTGCGATAATGAAATGGCAAATTATAATAGGACAAGCAGAAAGCCCTGTATTTTCTATATGGATTATACCCCCTATATATATTTTTATGCTTTTGATGCTTTTTTGTGTAATATACATTTATTGTATTTCCTCTATTGATCTAGTATAATGTTTTTTCTGGTAGATACCTCAGTATTCTGTTGCTTTGTTTTTAACATTGTTGCTTTTTAACCTAGATATAACTCAGTGTTTTTTCATCAATATAAACTACACAAACCCAATGATTAGCAGATTTCTGCATTATATGAGTATCAAGACCCACTCTCTGGCTGGGGTCTGTTGATCGGATTTGGGTGACTCAGCCCTTGGTTTAGACTGAGCAATATTGACAGTAAGTCTGACGAATCTAACTGCAAGCATATGTCCCTGGGTAAATAATACATCTGCACACAAAGTCTTGATGAAAATTATGAACCACCTTTTATTTTGGAACCACATATTTAAAACATTTCACACACACACAGTGGAGGGAGTGGCTACTCTTAGTCAAACCCTCATTCCCCTCTGGCCATTCTCACAGAAGTAATTTGTGGGAACTTATTAGTCTCCTCCCCCAGGGCCTTCCCCAGGCGTGGCTACTAGTTCATTTTGGTCTGGACCTCAGACTGGAAACATCCTGTATTGGCTCTTGAACTATGCCCCTGGGCTGGTGGTTGGGAAACCCCATACTATACTATTGTCCTGCGGTGCCTGGCAGTCTGGCAAATCTATTTGGTCTGCTATCTTCTTTGTTTACACTGAAGACCATATGACCAACTCCTGACTGAGAGTTTATACAATGGGGGAGGGTTGACTAATTAAAACATAGCTATCACTCCACAATACAATATACAATATAATACTAACATATTATCCCCCATAACACAATATACAGATGGAGGCGATTGGTATATAACAGTGCCTCCTGGTAGGCACAACTAGTGGCCAACTTGAGTTATGACAACTGCCCCCCCAAGTGTAGCCTGAGAACATCAAGGGTCCATGATTTTCTCAGCTACGCTGATACTCATAGCTCCAGTTGGCGTGATAATCCATCTGCATTTTGATGGAGTTTACCCCTACGATGCTGTATTTGAAAATTGAATGTCTGTAGTGCCAGGCTCCATCTTAGCAAACGTCCATTTTCTCCGGCTACCTTAGACAGCCAGCACAAGGGGTTATGGTCGGTGGTCACAGTGAATGGTCGTCCATATAAATAATGTTGAAGTTTGCGCAAAGCCCAAACTACGGCCAAACATTCCTTTTCCACAGTAGCATAGGCCGTTTCACGCTGCAACAATTTCCTGCTCAAATACGCAACAGGATGCTCCACTCCTTGATCATCTGTCTGGCTTAGCACAGCCCCTATGCCATACATGGAGGCATCTGTCTGGACCACAAAGGGTCGGTTATAGTCCGGGGCAGCCAATACTGGGGAACAAGTCAGAGCTTCCTTGAGGCTCTGGAAGGCAGTTTGACACGCAGGAGTCCATGTCACTTCCCTGGGCAATTTCTTTTTGGTCAAATCGGTCAGTGGCTTGGCTGTAGTGCTGAAATCAGGAATGAACTTGCGGTAATACCCAGTGATGCCCAAGAAAGCTAGTACCTGCTTTTTAGTCTTAGGGATAGGCCAAGCTGCAATACCCTCTACTTTGGCTGGTTCTGGCCTTAACTTCCCACTACCTACCCAGTGACCCAAATACTGCACCTCTGCCTTTGCCCACTGGCACTTATCTGGTCTTATGGTCAACTTGGCTTGCTTAATAGCCTGCATAATTCTAGCAATATGTTCTATATGCTCCTCCCAGGTCTGACTAAAGATGGCTATATCGTCCAAGTAAGCCTGAGCATACTCCTGGTGCCCATGTAACAATTTGTCTACCAGTCGCTGGAAGGTAGAAGGGGCATTTTTCATCCCAAAAGGCATTACCTTAAATTGGTATAGTCCAAAGGGGGTGACAAATGCGGACTTCTCCCTAGCTGACTCTTCCAAAGGGATCTGCCAATATCCCTTGGAGAGATCCAGCGTGGTTAAGTACTTGGCAGTACCTAATCGGTCCAACAACTCGTCCATGCGTGGAACAGGGTAGGCATCCGTTTTTGTTTTATAATTCAGCCTACGATAATCCACGCAGAAGCGAGTTGTGCCATCTTTTTTGGGTACCAATACGACAGGAGATGCCCATGGACTACTGGATTCTTCAATAACCCCTAGTTGTAACATCTTGCGTAATTCTGCTTGTATGCTTGCCCTAACAGCTTCAGGGACTCGGTATGGGTGTTGTTTTAATGGGCCACATTCCCCTGTCACCACTACATGAGCTGCTAGGGGGGTACACCCAGGGTCAGTAGTAAATAAGGGTTTAAAGGGTTTTAGTTTGCCTAAAAGCTGCTCCTGCTGCTCTGTGCTTAGGTTTTTGGCCTGGTGAAGGCCATCTTCTAGCGTTTTCTGCTCTGCCTTTTGCAACATGTCTGGTATCTGCCCTTCCTCTGGGTCATCCTCTGTGGCCCTGCAAATGGCTAACATATGAGCTGCTCGCTTTACATATGCTTTTAAGCGATTAATGTGGGCCACCCTGGTAACCACTCTCTCTGGATCTACCATAACCACATATGACTTGTTGCCCAGTTTTTTCTAATTGTATAAGGTCCCTTCCACAAAAACTGTAACTTATCCTGTGGCTGAGGTTCCAACATGAGCACCTCCATCCCCTCCTCCAGTTCCCTGTCACTGGTTCCTGCCTTGTAGTATCTCCTATCTCTCTCTTGCGCTTTACGCATATTGCTCCTCACAATTCCAGCCAACCTAGCCATATTTTCCCTGAAAGCTAATACATAGGTAGCCACTGGTACAGGGTGGTGACTATACTCCCCTTCCCACGTCTCCCTGATCACGCTCAAGGGTCCTCTCACCGGCCTACCATATAGAAGTTCAAAAGGGGAATATCCTGTAGATTCCTGAGGTACCTCTCGGTAGGCAAAGAGCAGACAAGGCAACAATCGTTCCCAGTCTGGCTCCTGATCAGTAAAAGTACGGATCATGTGTTTGAGTGTCCCATTGAAGCGCTCACAGAGGCCATTGGTTTGGGGATGGTAGGGGGAAGCTGTAATGTGTCTTATGCCACACATGGACCATAACTGTTCGGTCACTTTGGCCATAAATTGGGGCCCTCGGTCAGACAAAATTTCCTGAGGAAACCCTGTCCTTGTAAAGATAGTCATTAATGCCCCTGCCACCTTAGGAGCTGAGATACTGGATAAAACCACCGCCTCAGGATACCTGGTGGCATAATCTACCATGGTGAGAATAAATTTCTTGCCGGTCTTGCTAACCCTAGCTAGTGGCCCAACAATGTCTATGGCTACCCTTTGAAATGGTATCTCCATCACAGGGAGTGACTGTAGGGGAGCTCTGCTATTTTTTTTTTAAACGGCTGGGTCCTTTGGCACGCATCACAGGATCGACAGTACTCTTTTACATCCTGATTTAATCCTGGCCAAAAAAATACCTCCACTACCCTACACAGAGTTTTCTTCTGCCCCAAATGCCCTCCCAGAGGAATCTCATGGGCTATTTGTAATACCTTGCCTCTATACTGTTGTGGGACCACTAACTGCTTTCGTGGTTCCCTTTCTACCTCATCCTTCCCAGGCACCTTGATTCTGTACAACAACCCCTGTTCCCATACAAAACTGTCTAGATCATCTACTGATTTGCCCCGGGCGGCCCTGTCCCTTACCCCTGCTAAAGTTTCATCTTCCTGCAATGCTATTCTAAGTTCTTCCCCCTTTGCCCAGCCTAAGGTCAATGTCGTAGTCAGCAAGTCACTTACCCTGGGTTCTGGGTATTCCGTCTGGTCCTGGTTCATCCTGCATCCATTGGCTCTGGTTTGAGCTCTTGTTAAGGGCTGTACATACTGGCTCACCATGTGACCCAAATCGTTCCCTAGCAAAACATCCGCAGGCAGGTTATCCATAACTCCTACCTCTGTAGATTTACTTCCAGTGCCCCAGTCCAATTGAATGCGAGCCATGGGAATGGGAAATTGTTTTCCCCCAGCAACCATAACCCACATTTGCCTCTGTATGCAGTCTGAGGTGCGCACCCATTTAGGTAGAACTACAGTGACTGCGGATCCTGAGTCACGGTAACCCACAGCCCTGTGACCCCGCACCCAGACTGGTTGTCTGTGCTGTTCCCCGGAGTCCTTCTGTGCTCTCCTCACCGTGTGGATCCCATGGCACCATCCCTCTGCTTCTGGCTCCCAGGGAGCTGCGTTGGGAGGTCCTGCTCCAGCATCCCATTCCCCCAGGTAATTCACTGCAGGCTGTCCTCTCTGATGCCTCTGAAGCTGAGGACAATCTCTTGCTATGTGGCCCTGCTGGTTGCACTTGAAGCACTCTCTATTGGGAAATCTGGGCTCTGGGTGTGCTCTGGGAACAGGTCCTGACTTGATACCCCGCTGTCCATATGCGTTCTGGGGCTGCGCCCCGGGCACATGGCTAGGCGCATTGCGTGCAATAGGGGCCTGTCGTGTTGTCCCCAAGTCTCTTGAGCCCCGGTCTGTATGCCCATTAGAGTTGGTAATCTGGGGAACTCTCTTAGTTCTGGTACTAACAAAATGGTCGGCCAGGCTAGCTGCCTGGTCCCCATCTACTGGCTTCTGATCCTGCAGCCAATCCCTCAATTCTGGTGCGCAAAGTTGCAAAAATTGCTCCATTAGCACTACCTCCAAAATTTGTTCTGCTGTGGTGGCCCCTTGTGTAGACCACCACTGAGTGCAGGCACGCCTTAGTTTACACATTACCTCAACATGAGTGTCCTCTGGTCCCTTGGTAGTGCCTCTGAATCTGGCCAAAAAAGTTGCAGGGGTTACGGCATATCTGCCTAGTAACACTGTACATAAATGGTTGTAATCCATGGCCAGATGTGGAGGAAGGGCCCGACAGGCTGCGCTGGCCTTTCCAGTCAACTTAGTCAATAGTAACTTGGCCCATTCTTCAGGAGGTATGTCCTGTACCTTACATTGTTGCTCAAACTCTTGGATAAATCCGTCAATGCTGTCTTTATCATCCTGGAACTGTTTAAAATTCTGATATGCCAGTTTGACTCTTACTGGCATCTCTGCAGGGTTGACCCCAAGCCTTTGCTGAGCTTGGACACTCACCCCTGTACGTTCTTCCTGTATTTGCTGCTTTATTAGGTTCAGTCCTTTAATTGCCTCTTCCAGCGTTATCTCACCGGGGCAAAACTCCCTGGCTTCACTGAACCTGCGTCTTGCCTCCTTTAGGATATCATCTGGCTGTCCTTCTTCCTGCTGAGATCTTGGGGTCCTTGGCAGTGTGCTTATCCCCTCACCCAACTCCTCTTGTTCCAACTGTTCTGCATCATACCTTCTCAAGGCTGCTATCACATCTGCTGGTTGGTCCCTTTTCTTCCGGGGAATTCCTTTTAGTTTCTGCGCCTTTCTCAGTTCTGCTGAGGACATGTCCTCATACTGCTGTTCCATCCTCAGTCCTTTCCTCTAGAGTCTCCAACCGCTGCCACCAGTTATCAAGACCCACTCTCTGGCTGGGGTCTGTTGATCGGATTTGGGTGACTCTGGACTTTTGGATCACAGGAACATCATGTCTCAGCCCTTGGTTTAGACTGAGCAATATTGACAGTAAGTCTGACGAATCTTACTGCAAGCATATGTCCCTGGGTAAATAATACATCTGCACACAAAGTCTTGATGAAAATTATGAACCACCTTTTATTTTGGAACCACATATTTAAAACATTTCACACACACACAGTGGAGGGAGTGGCTACTCTTAGTCAAACCCTCATTCCCCTCTGGCCATTCTCACAGAAGTAATTTGTGGGAACTTATTAGTCTCCTCCCCCAGGGCCTTCCCCAGGCGTGGCTACTAGTTCATTTTGGTCTGGACCTCAGACTGGAAACATCCTGTATTGGCTCTTGAACTATGCCCCTGGGCTGGTGGTTGGGAAACCCCATACTATACTATTGTCCTGCGGTGCCTGGCAGTCTGGCAAATCTATTTGGTCTGCTATCTTCTTTGTTTACACTGAAGACCATATGGCCAACTCCTGACTGAGAGTTTATACAATGGGGGAGGGTTGACTAATTAAAACATAGCTATCACTCCACAATACAATATACAATATAATACTAACATATTATCCCCCATAACACAATATACAGATGGAGGCGATTGGTATATAACAGTGCCTCCTGGTAGGCACAACTAGTGGCCAACTTGAGTTATGACAATGAGGATTTGTCAAAACGTTATATGAGGACTTGCTAACACATTATATAGAGTCATTGGAATATACAATTGGGTCAAAACTATGTAGTGCAATTGCAAAATGCACAAAAGGCAATAATTATTTGTGCTCAAGTATTGGGTTTAAACACTGTTGTTTATATTTAATTTTATCACTTCTTTCCACGGCGTATTTTTTGATTTTTAAACACCTAAAAATAAAGTGTTCCTAAAAAAAATTAACTTTTAAAATCTTATTAACAAAGAGTTTTGGTATAAAAGTCTAACAAAGTGAGTCTGAATCTTTTGTCAGTGCAAAAATCAACGGAAATAATTTTCTGCTCTGGCTTGCCACAGTCAATTGTAACACAATGGTTTTGGGATGGGTGATTAACATAGCTAGCACAAATTATTTTGCCCTTAAACATAAGGTTAACTGTGATATAGGGGATTAGCATAGGGGCCATCGTTTTACTTCAATGTATTGACGCATTTGAATTGTGGTGTTGGAGAAAACTGCTTAGAGTCCCTTGGACTGCAAGAAGATCCAATAAATCAATACTTCAGGAAATCAAGACAAACTGTTCACTAGAAGGTATGATCATGAGGCTGAAGCTCAAATATTTTGGCCATATCATGAGATGACAGGATTCCCTAGAAAAGACTCCGATGCTGGGAAAGATTGAAAAGAGGGCAAAGATGGATAGATGAGGTCACTGAAGCAACGAACATGAACTTGATGGAGCTTAGAGGGGCAGTGATTGAGAGATGCACCTGGCATGCTGTGGTCCATAGAGTCACAGAGATTCGGACTTGACTGAACGATTAAACAACAACGTTTAGTTCATATTTATGAACACATTGTCAGACACAATAAATTGACACATATATTTCATTTTTCCTTTACATTATGTACATATGATTTTCATGTTAGACCTGATTTTAATTCACCATTAGTTAACATTAAAAATACATGTGCAGCAGATCAAATATTTTGCTAGAAAATATAATTTTACCAAATTATTGGCAACTGCTGTACCCCTCTCAACTCATTGTCCTGAGCACTGCTAAAAGGAAGTGAAAAATGTAAACTCCAATGATATTATTACAGTATTACCAAGACAACATAATCAGTGTTATCACAGTTGAAATGATTCACTTACTTTCAGTAGTACACAGAGCAATAAGATAGGTGGGGAGGGTTACAGCAGAAACCATTAACGAGGTCAACTGTATTTTAAATGATATTTTCTGTATAAATATGTGCTATACTACACATGTATGCTGCCTCAGAATCTATCTTTTCAGTTTTTAGTGATAAAGAATAATTGCTTAGAAAATGTGTTACATAGTTACATAGAAATTAAAGTTGAAAAAAGATTTTTGTCACCAGAGTTCAACTTTTTTAAGATTTCCTCTGATCCTTGTAATCTGTGGATTCATTGTTAATTGATCCAGAAGAAGGCCAACAAAAAACAATTTGAATCATTGCCAATGAAAAAAATCCTTCCTGACCCCAGATACTGCCAATCGAATTCCAACCAGGATCAAACTCCTCCTCATCTAGTTATCCGTTAAACTGGATAACTCTGAATGCCCTTTTTTATTCACAAATATATCTAACCCTTTTTTAAAGTTATTTATCGAATATGCTTTCACAACCTCCTTTGGCAGAAAATTCCAGTTTACCACCCTTACTATGAAGAACGCTTCCTTGTAGCCTCAAGGGATGTCCTATTGTCAGTTGAATAACTCTTGGCACAAAAAGTTAACTTGAGAAAACCAAGTTAATCATATGTCTTCTTAGGTGCCTTTTTCTAGAGAAAATATGTTTAATTTGTCTTCAAAGATTATTTTGCCCATTCCAAAATTGTACTTTATATTCTAAATGAGGCTGTACTAGGGATTTGTGTAGTGGCAGAATTATAGTTGCTTCCCTTTCTTCTATGACCTTAATGCATGCTAAAATTTTACTTGCTTTCACAGATACTGTTTGAGCATTGTTACGTGGGTGGCTGCCCACAAGCACTACTTAATCTGTTTTAATCTCCGATTGGCACCATTAGGATAATAATTTGCTTATTTTTCTCAAAATGCATAATTTTACATTAATTTGTGTTAAATCTCATATGCCGTTTATTTGCCCATTCTTCTATTCCCTTTGAAGGGAAAGAACATCAATTTGTGATGTACAGTGGGGGGAAAAGTATTCGATCCCCTGCTGATTTTAAACGTTTGTCCACTGACAAAGAAATGTTCAGTCTATAATTTTAATGGTAAGTGTATTTTAACAGTGAGAGACAGAATAACAAAATAACAAAACAATAAAAATGCATGTTAAAAATGTTATAAATTGATTTGCCGGTCAGTGAGGGAAATAAGTATTTAATCTCCTATCAATCAGCAAGATTTCTGTCTCTCGGGTGTCTTTTATATAGGTAACAAGCTGAGATTAGGAGCACTCTCTTAGCGAGTGCTCCTAATCTCTGCTCGTTACCTGTATAAAAGACATCTGTCCACAAAAGCAATCAATCAATCAGATTCCAAACTCTCCACCATGGCCAAGACCAAAGAGCTGTCCGAGGATGTCAGGGACAAGATTGTAGACCTACACAAGGATGGAATGATCTACAAGACCATCGCCAAGCAGCTTGGTGAAAAGGTGACAGCAGTTGGTGTGATTATTTGCAAATGGAAGAAACACAAAATAACTGTCACTCTGGTGCTCCATGCAGGATCTCACCTTGTGGAGTTTAAATGATCATGAGAATGGGGAGGGATCAGCCCAGAACTACAAGGGAGGATTGTGTTAATGATCTCAAGGCAGCTGGGACGATAGTCAAAGAGAAAACAATTGGTAACACACTACACCGCGAGGGGCTGAAATCTGGCAGCGCCCGCAAAGGTCCCCCTGCTCAAGAAAGCACATGTACAGGCCTGTCTGAAGTTTGCAAATGAACATCTGTATGATTCAGAGGAGAACTGGGTGAAAGTGTTGTGGTCAGATCAAAATCGAGCTCTTTGGCATCAACTCAACTCGCCGTGTTTGGAGAAGGAGGAATGCTGCCTATAACCCCAAGAACACCATCCCCACTGTCAAACATGGAGGTGGAAACATTATGCTTTGGGGGTGTTTTTCTGCTAAGGGGACAGGACAACTGCACCGCATGAAAGGGACAATGGACGGGGCCATGTACCGTCAAATCTTGGGTGAAAACCTCCTTCTCTCAGCCAGGGCATTGAAAATGGGTTGTGGATGGGTATGCCAGCATGACAATAACCCAAAACACACAGCCAAGGCAACAGAGGAGTGGCTCAAGAAGAAGCACATTAAGGTCCTGGAGTGGGCTAGCCAGTCTCCAGATCTTAATCCCATAGAAAATCTGTGGAGGGAAATGAAGGTTTGAGTTGCTAAACATCAGCCTCAAAACCTTAATGACTTGGGGCCTCATTCTATTAGCGGCCGCAGCCGTTGCGGGGCCGCAAGGACCAGCCACAAGCTATTCGGCAATTCTATTCCCTTACGGCCGGGGACTCCGGCAGGCTTGCGGCCGGTGCCTTGCTATCTCTTGCGGCCGCTCGCGCCAGAGGAAAGCCTTTGATCTAAAACGGCCGCAAGAGTTTCGGCCGTAAGAAATTCCTATTTGCAATTCAATTGCTCCGGGAACCCTCTCTGCAAGGCTAAAAACTAACCGCAGCTTACTTGCAGGAAAGAGGTCCCGCTAGCACCAATTAAGCACATAAAATAGCTCAAATAAAGCCATCCTGCACTTTGAGAAGACTATAAAGGGATTTTAGGTGTTAGAAAAAATAGCACATAATTATCCTATACTCAAATCCGTAAAATATTTTATTTTTAATATCCGTAAAATATCCATGTAAAAAGTCCAGAGTGCTTGGAGCACTTCAGACCCGCCCACGCCGCAGTCGGCAAATAAACAGTTAATTTGAACTCGGGTTTGGGCTGATGTGCAAGCTTGAGAGTAGGTTTCTTTTAATCCTCATGTCCCCCAATATGATCCCTGGCATTTACAGAGCTGTACAGTGCAGGCTTGAATTTATTTTTGCGTTTTTAGATTTCTGAGATTACGGCCGGTTCCAAGATATGTGGCCGGCCGTAAGAGGAGATCCTTGCGGGGCCGTATAATAGAATTGCGAGTTAACAGAACCCCCCGCAAGGAATCGTAGCCTTTACGGCTGATTTACGGCCGGTAAGAGAATGAGGCCCTTGGAGAGGATCTACAAAGAGGAGTGGGACAAAATCCCTCTTGAGATGTGTGCAAACCTGGTGGCAAACTACAAGAAACGTCTGACCTCTGTGATTGCCAACAAGGGTTTTGCCACCAAGTACTAAGATGAAGGGGTCAAATACTTATTTCCCTCATTGACCTGCAAATCAATTTATAACTTTTTTGACATGTGTTTTTCTTGTTCAAATACAAAAAAATACTTTTTCCCCCCACTGTAACTACCTTGCACAAAAATGTTAAAATGTAAAGGAGCTGAACCCTGAGGAACCCTACTTACCACATCAGTCCAAACTTAGTATGCTCAATTTATAACAACTATTTGCTTATTGTCTTTTAGACAGTTCTCAGTCCATTAGCATATATTTACTGCAATTCCTGTATCCATTTAGTTTACACAATAGCCTCCTGTGTGGCACTGTATCAAAAGCCTTTGCAAAATCCACAAAGTTGCCCTGATTCAAGTTCCTACTGACATAATATCCCTTAGTAACCATTCTAGAAGCTCCCCCACTACAGATGTGAGGCTTACAGCTCTATAATTCCCTGGATTTGCTGCTGCCCCCATCTTAATTAAAAGTACAACATCTGCTTTTCTCCAATCATCTGGTAACGACCCTGTGGTGAGTGAGTCTGGAAAAAGTAGATATACTGGTTTGGCTATTACAGAAGCCAGATCTTTCAGTATCCTTTGATTTTAATATCCCATCAAGACCTGGTGCTTTTTTAACATTAATTTTTTTTAGCCTCTTTTGGATTTCTTCTTGTATTAAAAATTATTTGGTAAAGGTAGTGTAGTCCCAGTTATTTGTAGCCCAAAACCATTTCACCTCCATTGTGCATAATGAAGAAAATAACTTAAGGCTCTATTCCATGGAATTTTAATAGTATTTTTATTTTAAAAAAATTTTATTGAAAGGAATGAGAGACATAACATTATTAGCAAATTATTAACAAAACAATACAAGTCCAACATACATTATATACAAATGACAACCTAACAAATAATTTTTTCCCCAATATTTTTTATTTTTCTGTAGAATAATCATGCCTGTTTTATATACTATGAAAATTTTATATTATGCCAGTTTTGATTAAACCAATGAGTGAAAAAAAATAAAAAAAATAATAATAGAAATGAGAAAAAAAAAGAGGGAAGGGGTGAGAGGGAGGGTGAAGCATTGCATTATATAGGTTCTGAAGACTGTATTTGAGTTACCGTCCTTCTATACTACCAGTCAATTACAAATTCCCACTTGTCCCAACATGAAGCCCATTTTTTGTGCATTGAGTAAATGTTTTTAAGTCTTTTTCTGTACCTCCACATACGACTTCCAATATTTAGTAATAGTGTTCCTAGCTGCAAAAAAACTTGATTAGTAAGGAGTTGAGCTTCCTTGGAGAGACCAGTGATAGGGAGACCTAACAGGGCCTCCACTGGGTTCCAAGGTAATGTAGTGCCCCATAATTTCTCTAAAGTGTCATATGTTCCTGACCAAATGTGAGCAATTTTGGGGCAGTCACAAAGTATGAGCCTCATTCAAATGCTGGCCGCAGGAGCTGTGTGGCTGCAAGGGGCGGCCGCAAGCTACTTAGCTATTCTAATCCCTTGTGGGATATTCTAATCCCTTGTGGGATCACTTAGTGCTCTGACCGGCTCGCGGCTGGCGCCCTGCGTTCCCTTGCGGCCACCCCAATCACAGCTCACTGCAGGGAAAGCCTTTGATATCATGCTTCAGCAAGAGATTCGGCTGAATGAAAGCATCCATCCCTATTTAAATTCTCCGATCACCCTCCCGTCAACTCTGCTAAACACCCAAAAATGGCTGCACTCTGGAGCCGTCACAGGGGTTGTGAAGCCCTTGCGTACCCTCCAATTAAGCCCCCCGCTGGCTGGAGGGGTCATGATCGTGACCCGATCTGGACCCCTGCAGTGTCTCTACATTAATCCCACAATGCAGGGGTCCCAGTTGGGACCCCTGCAGTGTCTTAACATTAACCCTATAATGCAGAGGCCTGAACGGGAACCCTGCAGATTGCACACATTAACTCTATGATGCAGGGGTTCCCTCTGATGCAACATCGATGAGGTCTAGAATACACCTAGTGTTATCGGGGCTTCCCTATGCTGAGTAAGCCGCACCTGGTCCGGATGGATCCACGGGGTAATAGTTGTGATAATCTGTTTGCTATAATTTTAGAATATATTTTAATATCGCTATTGATTAAGGATATGAGCCTAAAGCTGGGGCACTGAGAAGGGTCCTAACTTTCTTTAAGTAGGACAATTACTTTAGCTTCTAAAAATCTGGCGTTCATAGGTTTACCTTGAATAAACTCATTAAACATAGATCGAAGATAGGGTGCTAATGTTTCAACAAACTGCTTATAAAAGTAAATCCATCCAAGCTATAGGCCTTGCAAAGTTTGGTTTCTTTGATAGCTCTTTTAATTTCATCTATGGAAATTGGAGTACTCAGATAATCGATTTTGTCTCTGTCAATTGGGAAATTTGATTGAGTAGAGAAACAAATTAATTTGTTCTTTATGTCTAGGCAAGCCTGATTGAGGGGTTGACGAATAAAGTTTGATATAATATCTCTCAAATGCCTTTGTGATCTCCACTGGTTTATAGATAATCTTACCATCCTCTAATTTGAGTTTAGGGATAAACAAATTTGTACTTTGCTGATTAAGTTTTCTAGCTAGCATTTTATCAGGTTTGTTGGCAAATGTAAAGCATTTAACTTGTGTCCATTGTGAAACTGTTACAACTTTTCTCCTCAAAATCCCATGCAGGTCTTGTTTTAATGAATGTATTTTCGCTTGGATCTTGGGTAATCTCAGGGAAGCTGTTTTTTTTTGGAGGCTGCAATCTTAGCATTAATTTCTTTAATTTGGTATAACTCTAGTTTTTTGGTAAGAGAGCCTATCTGGATGCATTTAACCTTTATCACTGCTTTGTGGGCTGCCCATACACCTGCTTGGTTTACCTCTCCTCCACTATTTATATTGAAGTAATTAACCAGTTCTTTATGTATTTTTTCCCTTGATATGACATCATTGAGCAAAGATGGATTTAGTGCCACGATGGGGAGCGCCCCTTAAGGAGTAAATCACGTAAGGAAATGCTAACTAGTTCGGGCTCTTACCAGGAGATGGGATGGATTACAGCTTCAGATAAATGTGAGGCTAAATGCGGTTGAATTAGAACATAATTGATACGAGAATGTGAATAATGTCTAGCTGAATAAAAGGTATATGCCCTCTTGTCTGGATTCATTTCTCTCAAGGTATCAATCAAACAGTAATTCTTGAGTAAAGATTTAAGGGACTTAGTAGCAGTGGGCATCATATGAGACAGGGGAAAGCTGGTTCTATCGTTTATGGGATCTAATATTGAGTTCATGTCACCACCCAGGATTCAAGAGGAGTGTTGCAAGTCAACCAGTAAATCTGAAATCTTATGGAAGAAGGACACCTTTCTTTCATTAATAGTGCCAATCAGTAGAATATATGTCCCATCATTATCTCTATGGGTGGATATAGGTTGGAAATGTAATCTCTTATGTATAAGTATGGAAACTTTTTTTTTTCCAGGGGTGGTAGCATGATATGTTTCGGTTTAGTGATTTCCCCAGTAATCTTTAAATGGGTTTCTTGACTTAAGACAATATCTATTACTAAACTACTGTATTCAGCAAGGGCAATCCCCCATTTTATAGGCTCATTTAAACGTTGGAAATTGTGTGATGCAATTTTGAGGTCCATTACTCAACAGGTTCTGCAGCAGAAGAACTTGAACTAACATTTTCTGGTAACCAGTAAGTACAATTCAGAGGCTGATGTCTATATTTTGTGGTGAGAATGCAAGCTTCACGGGAAGGGAAGGGGAAGGTATTGAGAGTAAGAAACTATAAAAAGATAAAAGAAAAAACCTTGGAACACCTTTTCCGTTACCAATGTGTCTTTGCTTAAAACAGTAGAAGTCAAGATAAAGTAGGATAAATATCAATATTAAATTTATCGAAGAGTCAGACTATAGGACAGACTAACCTGGCGAATGATGTCGAGGGGGCGTGATCCGGAAATGGAACAAGCATCAGCGTGAGGCTGACGTTGGGAAAGTTGGGAGGTTGATGGGACAGCTGTAGCAGATAGCCCGGCGTCCTACATTCAACACAGCCAGTAGACCCGCCGTCCTGGGGGTTCCGTGAAAGCAGTGTGCACCAAGCCAGAGACTGTGTGGGAACTATTATGAGGCTGAACCAGGCGATCTTTACCCAGAGACGTTATCTTGAGGACACATTGCTTACATTTAAGGAGGAAATAGTTAAAGCTGCCTATGACAAGAAAAATATATCTTTCAAGATCTATCAGCCTATACCCTTGCTAGAAGAAGGGAATATCAAGGGATAACGCAGGTCCTAAGGTGGGAAGAGATTAAGTATAAGTGGGCCTACCCTTATGGTATTTTAATATATAAATTTCATGTTTGTTTTAAGGTGGGCTTAGACCAAGAAGGAATCGATTTGTTGCAGAAAAAGAATTTGGCAATTGAAAAGAAAGAGAATAATAAACCCAAAATGGAATTAAGTAATTTGGAGTGGCAAAAAGTATAATAAGGCTGGTGGGTAGCACTTCTACGGGTTAAAGGGGCCCATTATGAAATTGAGCTAGCAACAAGGGGTTTAAGAATAGTAAAACATCATGTAATGGTGACTTTGGCATAATTTTATATAATCATTTAAGGCTCTTTCTTTATTTCTTCTACTTTTTTCTTGTATGTTATCAGGAATTTAGAGAGAGCTCATTCACAAACGGTAGATTGATACAAGCTATCACTAATTAGATATATGTATTTGTATGGTTGGGTACTAACATTAACGTAATAATAAAGCACAAGATATGGTCACTTAATACTAAACAGAGAAGTAAGAGAAACAAAATTATACTATACCAAGTACCTGTTCCTTTGAAGAAATGATACAGTCACACAATACATAATACTAATTAGGGTGGCGTTAGGGTCAACACACACCTTAAGGGGTATTTGTTTTACCACTTAGTATCTTAAGGTATAGTTACTGTAAATAAGCACTTAGTGAGAGTTGGGTATGATGGTAAGGTTGAATATCAACTATGAACCTCTAATGTTAAGTATAGTATAATAAATAAATCAAAGTCACATAGAATTGTAAAAAATTAAAGACCTTACACACATTAAAAATAGAAGGGCTAAATTGATCCCCTGAATAACTAAATAGTTAATAAGATAAGTTTAGACCTTGAAACATCCTGTTTGAAACCCATGTGGGATTCTATAGTAAACACAATCTAAATGCTGCCAAATCCTTAAAGACCATCCCTCGCAAACAAAATGTGGGTTACCACTCCCAACATTTCCCAACATTGGCATAATTGCCCTGTTAACCGGTGGGGTTTTCCAACCTTTTCTATTTTTGTATTTTTAGTGTTTAGTATATTTGGTATGAAAGTATTTAAGGTTCCAATGAAAAGATAATCAAGTCAAATGGGTAATGAAAATAAGTTGTTAATAACTGCATGCACAGAGATAAACCCGTTGAGTTAAATATGACTATAAAAATAATCTTGCATAATGTGAATGGCCTGAACTCTGCTACAAAAATGAAAATAGCTTTCTCAAATTTTGTTAAGGTTAAAGTGGACATCATCTGTCTTCAAGATACACATGAGCAATAATAAATAAAGAATGAGAGTAGATGCTTGCTTTAATAAGAAGGTAAGAGGCGTCTCTATATTTTTAAATAATAGACTAAATGTTCAGGAGCAATTCACAATAATTGATTTATATGTTAGGCTTATCATATGGACTAGGTTAGTGAATAACAGATTGATAACACTAGTGAATGCCTATCTGCCTAACAAGAATAAAAATATATATATATAAAAAAAACTACTTACACAGATTCAAAAATGTAAGAATGGTCTTACTATAATCTGTGGAGACTTTAATATGGCCCTGAACGCAACCATAGACAAACAGGGTACTTATAAAATAACATCTGAAGCTTTAAAGTTAATCTTGCCAAATCAGATTCCTTGGTTAAGGGGGTAGCAGAGGAGACAAGGGACTCCCTGGAAAGGGTTTATCCCTTTAACTGGAGATCGTCTTCTTTAGTTCACTTGGGTGTGAAATTCTTGTTTCAAACAGAAAATCTACTGTTGTATAATTTAAATTAATTAATAAAGGACATTAAGAGGAAACTGGACGAATTTAGAACTTTAAAACTTTCATGGCTGTCTAGAATCTCATCAGTTAATATGTGCATAATTCCAAGAATAACTTATTTTATGAGGTGCATGGTATTAGGTCTGCACAGGCTATAATTGATGACTTTATATATATGGGGGAAAGGCCCAGAATTAAGAGGACCCTCTCTAGTATGACAAATGAATAAGGAGGACTGGGTGCCCTATGAATTAAAGATGTATATGAAAGAATTGCAATATAAAAGGCAATTAGCTGGAATAAAGATTGTAACAAGCCTAGATGGTTAACGTTAGAAAATTAGCTTTTGGGAGATACCCCCATTGAGACTATATTATGGTTCCCTAAATATAATCCAGTCATTTTCAAAAGGCTGACCAGCAATATACTGTAAGATCCCCATTAAAACTTTGGTATAGGAAAAGGGTAAAAAAAAGGCCTAGTGAGATACCCCTCTTTAGCAGCTTCAAAATAAATAATATGGACACTAGAAAATCGATCCACAATAAAGTTACTAAAAAATAAGAGGGTAATATACAGTAACAATAACATCAGTACATTACAAGAACTTTAGGGAAAATTTGATTTGAAAATGTTTACGTGGTTAGAGTATGAAGGTCTAAAAACTTTATTCACAGGGATATAAAATCTTAAACTTGCCAAAGTTATCAAAAATGGAGGAATTATTAATAAAAAGGGAGAAGGGCCATATCTTATCTAATTGTAATAAAATAGTAGAGGACACTATACCATGTTCTAAGAGTATTGGTATAAAAGGATGAGAAAGGGACTAAGTATGGTCTTTACAGACCAATTATGTTGTAATGCTTTTTAGCTGGTAAAGAAGTCAGCCATTAATTACTCATATATCGAGTTGTTTTTAAAGTTAATACATAGGTCGCATATGCTACCAATTAATATGAAAAAATCAAATCCCTTGGTAGACGGATTGTGCTGTAAAGGCTGTGGCCTTGAAGGCACGGCCCTACACCTGCGGTGGGGATGCGACAAAATAAGAGAATATTGGACAAAAATCTGTATGGAATTAGCATGTATGCTGGGTAAACAAAGATGTAAGCTTGATATTATTCCATATGAATTTGGATCATTTATTGATGGGGGACAAACAGCTGATCTCCCATATCCTCCTGGTGGCAAAGTGGCAGATTGTTAAATGTTGGAATGAACCAAAGGTCCCCACATGGATTGAGTTGAAAAACGCCATAGACCTTAATAGAGAAACAATGAGAAATACAAAAACTTTGATAATGAAGAATAGTCCTAAATCTATAAACTGGTAAAAATGGGATAAATATTCTAATTCAGTGAATCATAATTGACAATAAATGAGTAGGATCGTATTTCCAACTCTTGCCAAACTCACCTCTCCTTTTATCTTTTCTTACCTTTTAATATTAAGAAATTGTAACTGGAACCTTATGTGTATGTGGCACCTAGCAGGTACTGGTATGGTATGATATGTGGTTTTCTGATATATATGTATTGTATATGTTTATATGATTGAAAACAATTATTTAAAAAAAAATTATCGAAGAGAGCAAAGAGATGTCTTGCTAAACTTTATGGTGAGTCACCTGGTATCTTTAACAATGGATACGTTGGTAACTCGCCAGGAATGAAAATATAAAACATAGCCCCCTTGGGGCACACCGAAATTAAAACCATAACTGGAAAGTGACATTTCACTTATGTAGGCTCTGAGAGCTATAATGTCCCTGGATAACTAAGTGTGGTAGTCCAGGAGGTATAAGATAACTAGTGTAAGGTTCCAACTAATGTTTCGAAGAGCTATTAATGGGACAACTTATCATCACCTTTGTGGGAGGTGTTCGGTCCTTAGACTTCTTTGTGGTCTGGGAGCTAGACGAGGATTATCTCCAAAGTTTTTTGGAATAGAGATGACAGTGTGTTCTTTTAGGATGTGCATTTCTTTTTCCAATTGAAAGTGCGCCTTTGCAAGAATGTTATATTTTCCTCCAATTCAATCACTCGGGTGTTCACTGCTTTGATTTCACTTTTAAGGTCTACTGCAACTTTGTGAACCTCCTCCTTAATTTCCGATATTGTATATCTGCCTTTGTGCTTGTGGTGACAGCTTCCATGGTTGACTTTGGTAGGTGTTTTGTTGCAGAGGATGAATGCTGAGATGATTGAACACTTGTTTTTGGTATACAATCTTGAATGTTCTTAGAAGACCTCCTAGTTGACATACCAACCATTCCTCTGTGTTAAGCTGATGTCAGGGTAATGATTTCTGCTTTTAGATCACTTTGTTGAAATGTGTCCACCCATGTCAGGGGTATTGGATTTGATCACATGGTGTATATGGTTAAGTTACTCTATAGAAAAGAACAGGATGGAGCAAATTGTCTCTAAAGTTTACTGTCGTTTGACAATAGAGGAGAGCAATATTCAATACTAAAAGTAATGTGTTGTTTACATATTAGCTCAATGGATGCAGCAGTTACAGTAAAAGGCCACCAGACTGTTGTGCTTTCTTGTGGATTTCACCTGCTTATTTCAAATTTTACAAGTATATTAGACCTGTCAATCACTGCCAAACAATCACTCCATTCAAATAGTCTTATGAGAAATGACCAATGAATGGTGTTAAATTTCTAAATTTCCCATTCCATGTGGATCTATCCCACTGATGTTTTCAAAAAGCCCATCACATAATTTTAGTAGTTAATGATGCGTGCTAGGCACAAGGATTTGAGATATGTAAGAATGGGAAGCCTGAGAAATGAAATAGGAGAGAAAATGGCACTGAATGTGAATGTGGATGAAAGGAGGGCTGGGATCCGTGGTGGGGATGAACCACAAGGTCAATCATAACAAAGAACAGCTCTTTCACAGCATTATTGCAGATGACCAGGAAAGGGGCAGAATGTTGGTGCAGAGGAACAAGGGATATAGGGACACGTGTTGACAGGGAAGATTGAAGCTGAGGAGTGGCAGCAGGAGCCCCAAGAGGCTGGGGAGTGGCAGTAGGAGCTCCAAGAAGATTAGCAGCTGAAGCTACAGTTCCCGGTAAGATACTGTGCACCTAGTTTGCACAGGGAGAGGGTCACATTAGAGGGGTTAACTAATTGTGAAGTTTGATAGACCTCTGTGAGATATTATATGAAGACCCAGAGTCTCTTTTGGGAACAGGACAATCACGGGAATGGCTAAAATGTTATTTGCCATATACTGCTTGGCCTCCAGTAGCTTCCAGAACACAGAATGCTTTGGGGAAGAAATGGTACAGTGCACCTTTTCAAAGCTGCTGGTCCAATTCCTCTTAGCTATGTTGAGGAAAACTACCAAGTACATTGGTTTACCCATCACTACAGAAGAGACCTGAAAGGTCAGATGTTATTTTGTATCACCTAGAATGTCTGCCTAATGTCCTTAATGCAATAGATTGCACACAAACTACAAGCTGTTTGTGATGCCAACATGATCATACAAAGTGTGAATGCAGGCTTCCCTGGAAGTACTCAAGAAGTCCATATACTACATCAGTCAGACTTGTATGAAAGATTCTAGTCTGGCCAATTCCCAACTGGTTTGCTCCTGGGTGAGTTAATACTACATATCAAACACAACAAGGCTCTATCAATGTGTCATTCATCCATCTTTAAATACTGTGTAATTGTTAAGAAGTAACCAAAATTCATTAGATGTTTCATGTGGGCTATCAAAAGAAAAGTTTTAGGAAACATTTTTTTCTAAATTTAGACCCATTTTAAGATAATTAATTGTAGCAGAACAACATATAGAAGATAAGTGTGCATCCCTTACACTAGATATACTGAGACTGGTTTTAATGCAAGATATAAACATGCAAAATACATTTGACTATACTTTAATACAAGGGAGGCATTTAGTAACATTTACTTCTGTTAAAATATGTGCAGTTTTTTAAATTGTGAACATTGGATGTTTTTAAAATAAAGTTTCCCCCTCCAGAAAGACCTATTGTGTCTGGAAACAATATCATCACTATACACGTCAGTGAATACATCGATGAAATACTACGTCCCTTTGTGACAGGTTTATCATCATATGTGAAGGACACAAAGGATACCCTCAAAAAACTATATGACATAAAGGTCTCCAAAGACACCAAACTGGCCAGTCTGGATGTCGAAGCCTTATACACAAGTATCCCACACGAAGCAGGGAAGAAAGCAATTGACGATTTTTTGTCAATGAGAGGTAGCCACCTTGCGGGACATAACAAATTTGTCCAACAGCTGCTGGACTACATTCTTACACATAATTACTAACTCTTCAACAAGACAATCTATAAGCAATGTATTGGCTTCGCCAAGGGTACACCATGAGCGCCTACATATGCTAATTTATTCCTAGGGTGGTGGGAGGAGACTGTAGTCTTCACTGAAGATATGTCAATGTACACAACCCAAATGTCAATGTGGATTAGATACATTGACGATATCTTGCTAATTTGGAATGACACAGAGGATGATTTCACCAACTTCGTAGAAACCCTAAATAACAACTCATTACACCTCAGTTTCACTCACAATATCAATAACCAGAAACTAGAATACCTAGATCTAGAAATCATGATTGACGATGATCTTAAACTACAAACTAAGTCATATCGTAAACCGACAGCAACAAATAGTCTTATTCGCTTTGACAGACACCATCCTAGGCATCTCAAAAATATCTTCCCCTCCTCCAACTATGTCTAACGTAGAGTAGCTTTGGATTTATTTTATTTACAATATATGATTATTAGACCCTACTCAATGGGGCAATTATGAGGGTTCTTCACTTTGAAATTTGAACTATTACGCCTGTCTGTAATTTACTCCTGTATTAATCAACATCTTTTCTCCATCCTTAAGTCACAACTGTCTGTAACTCCACTATATCACTACGCCTCTTGCTAAACAATTTTTGAATGCCAGTCTAGGGTCTTGGGTAGAAATAACTATCAATAACCAATTCCCATCTTAATTAGCTCTCCTCATTTTTTGAGGAAAATCACTCCTTCTGAAACCACTGTTGACATTCTTTATTATGTATGTTGTTTTTTTGCGTTTTTTTTAACTTGTTTTATTCTTTTCTATTTAGGTCTCCCCAGCACATCAGTGCATTTATTCCTGAGTTCTAAGTCCTACATAATTAGTTTTATTATGATTGACATCTTTCATCATGTTAATTTAACTTTGTTAACATGTGTCTTATCTTTCCTTTTTTGGTATCTTCCAGCACCTCAGTTTACATAATCTCCTGTTTGAGGCTCCTCATAATTACCACCAGTCAGCTTTGGTATTAGTAAGCTGGAATTCCCGCATGTTACCATTAGTTGGCTTTGGTATTAAGAAACTGCAATACCCAGTATTACTACTATGGAGGTTTGGTGAGGAAACGGCACTGTTTGATGATATCATCAAACTAAGATGCTGGAATTGCGGCAAAATTCATGAACACTATAAAGAGACCTTCCACTCCACCTTCAGCCTACACATCTCCCCTGAAGAATCCTTCTCAAAAAAGGGGAAGCACGCCTCGGGTTAATCTCAAGCTGGGCTGCTACACTGGATGCCACCACAGGATTGCCTCTTCCAGATCCTTTCTAAGCACCATAGACCACTTACCGGAAGTGCATTCAGGGTAAGATTTGGGGTACTTGTCACAGGGCAGACCGTCAGGGCCTCTAGTCGGCCAATAATTTTGTTATTTTTTTCACCATACTGTCACTTAGACAATATTTACCACTCTATGGCATCTGTAGTCTCATGTATTTCTTTATAACATCAGGAAAATTGCATCCTTTTTGCTAGCTCCCAGTTGGCTTTTGTGTTTTTACATTTTTTACTACTTGCACAGATTATTTGTGCCACTGTGCTTTATTTTACTATACATTCTTGATAAAAGTTATGTTTTATTGTATCTGGTTTCAGAAAAAAATGTTGTGCTGTTCTACCTTTAACTGCAGCCACTACTAACTGTCTGACTCACACTCTTCCTAAATTTAAAATAAATATAGCATGCATTAAATATATATAGCATATGTTGAAAAAGAACATTTCTTCTTTACATACCGCACAGACACCAGAAAACAGAAGTTATTTATAAAGTGCAACCATTTCCCAAAACTGAGATGCAGAGGATGTTTCACAATATCAGCTGAAATTTCTTTCTCATTCAGTTTGAGTTCAGACGAAGAGCTGTAAGTACTTAATAATTAACGTTTGCTTTTTGAAATCAGAAGTATCGACTTTTTTTATTGTATGTTGGTGATTATGTTAGTGCATTTTAACCATATTTTCAATGTCTTCAACAAAGTTTACATAGAATATAATCTGTAATGCTGATCAAAATGGCAGAATATTTTTGTATATAATAATAATAATGATAATAATAATAATAGTTTTTTTATTATTATTTTTGCAATACTATCATTTAAAAACCAAAATATTTATATAACTATATATAACTAAAGCTGATGTGATTCTGTATAAATAACAGAGTATCCCTTTTAGGAGTGTTGTATTTTGCTTATAGAAATACAGAAACATTATTTTAACACCAGATGAAAAGTATCATGCAGTTTGCCTATTTTACCTACCTATAAAATCTTAAAAAGTCCCAGGTGAATTTCTATATTGTGTTTGGTATTTACATCTGCAAACATTTTCAAAGCTGCTCACATATGCTTAGTATAATTGCATGTAGTGGTGTAGCTAGTGAATGGAGGGCTCCAGTACAAAATTATTTGGGCCCTTCTCATAGCCTATCTATCTATCTATCTATCTATCTATCGACCCACAACCACACACAATGGGGCCAATGGGGTAAATAAAAAGCCAACAAGTAAAACAAATGTCTAACATTCCATTAAATTAAGATTCACCAATTACCTGATACTTCTACATCTGCCTTTTCTCCTCCTTTGCTAGCACGCTATCTCTACTCAAAGACTGATACAATTATTTAAGTTGTACTCATAACAATAGATCCAGTTAGTTTCAGTGTTAAAACTATTATGTGTTGAGATACCCCTATGCCAAAATACAAAAAGGAGTTCTACTTAAATTACTTACAAAACATGTTATTGCATTTGTTATTAAAAGGCATTGTGTGTCCATAAGCTTTTGCTCAAGGAAATATTACTGTTGATAATATATGCTCAGTTAAGTAATATTAAGCCCACATATACACAGTTGACATCTTAAAGGACTCTATAGAGGTAAATCAAGTCATGATCTTTTAAACATATAAGTAGAACTGTCATAGCATTACTTACTCAAGGTAGTTGCTCTCATAACTAGTCCATTTCAGTTGACATAACAAGGGCAGAGGTTTCCTATTGGTTCAAATTGTCAGGTGGTATTGAAACTATAAACTGATATCTTTAATAAATCGGTCAATATCTAACAAGATTTTAAGCTTATCAGTAGATAAACTATATAAATATAGTGTTACAGAAGCAAATAGATTTTTTTTTAATTATATCACTTATATCAAATAGAAAATGTTCATATTTTTTTTCACCTGAACCCACAACTGTGTTTTACTTTATTATTACGATTAACACCAGCTTGGCTAGAAGCTCTTCTGTGGATCGCATACTGCAAACAACAAATATATATGTATTGTACAATACAAAACATATAGTACGTGACTACATTATGGGGAACTACATATTTCCACACTTGGCTAATCAATCTGTTAGACAATAATACTGTTGGTCCATAGATTTAATTACGTGCCCTACCTTCAACAGTACAGATAAAAGTACATTTCTTAAAAAATTATAGTATTAAAATAAAATAAATATAAAATATTTTGAAATAAAAATAAATCTAATAACATAAAAATATGACGTGCAGAATGGAAATATTTTTTTTCTCTTTGTATGTCATAGACATGGAATATACAAAAGCTACTGTATATATATATATATTCCAAGATGTCCTTAGGTAAACAAGCTGCTTCAGAAACTTGAAGAACTGACACAATACAGATGAAATTACAATGACATGAGGAAGTAATTAGGAGAAAAACAGTAAAGGTATACAAGCATGCTTACTATGTGGTTACCTTGAACGTTTTAGGTCAATGTAATGGTCATACTATGTAGCAGTGATAGGCAACCTATTTCACTTGAATAAATTATATATGATTAAACTTTAGAAATTATATATGATTACTAGTGATGTTGCAAACATCAAATTTTCGGTTCCCGAACAGCGGACCCCAAACTTCCATCAAATGTTCGCGAACGGGCGAAACCGGCGAACCGCCATAGACTTCAATGGGCAGGCGAATTTCAAAACCCACAGGGACTCTTTCTGGCCCCAATAGTGATGGGAAAGTTGTTTCAAGGGGACTAACACCTTGACTGTGGCATGCCAGAGGGGGATCCATGGCAAAACTCCCACCGAAAATTACATAGTTGATGCAGAGTCTGGTTTTAAGCCATAAAGGGCATAAATCACCTAACATTCCTAAATTGTTTGGAATAACATGCTTTAAAACATCAGGTATGATGTTGTATCAATCAGGTAGTGTAAGAGTTACACCCGCTTCACAGTAACAGACCAATCTCCCCGTTTAATGCGCCGCAAACAACCGCAAACAGTCCCTTTGCACAATCGCAAACTCCCCATTTGCACAAGGTTGGATACCAAGCTAGCCATGTCCCGTTCCTTGTCCTCACTGATGTCATTGAAGGTCTCTTCCTCCACCCAGCCACCAAGGGTCCCCGAAAGGTGACAACAAGCCCCCTGGGACGCCTGCGGTGTTTGGTCTTCCACCTCCTCAAAGCCACCTTCCTCCTCTGACTCCTCTTCTTCAGACTCCCAGAGTCTGGGGGCTTCCAATGCCCAGCATGGAAGATTAAACACAGGTCAGAGTCTGGGGGCTTCCACTGTCCAGCATGGAAGATTATACACAGGTCAGAGTCTGGGGGCTTCCACTGCCCAGCATGGAAGATTATACACAGGTCAGAGTCTGGGGGCTTCCACTGCCCAGCATGGAAGATTATACACAGGTCAGAGTCTGGGGGCTTCCACTGCCCAGCATGGAAGATTATACACAGGTCAGAGTCTGGGGGCTTCCACTGCCCCGCATGGAAGATTATACACAGGTCAGAGTCTGGGGGCTTTCACTGCCCAGCATGGAAGATTATACACAGATGTTTTTAAGTCACTGATCTGCATGTTTTATAAGTCTAAGCTTTCATCTTTCTCCTTCTCAGTGTTGCTTTCTTAACTGAATCCTGCTGCAGTCTCTCTCAAAAAATAATTTTCCTTCTTGTTTCCCAGCTGCAGTGGATCTCAGCTCCAATGCGTTCTCTCTCTGCAGTTTTCTCTCTCTGCAGTATGCAGCACAAATGTGCCTTTTACTGCCAGACGTAGTCTACAAGTTGGCCTTCTCTAACTGTTAACAACAGTCCATAAAGCGACTTTGCCTAACTGTTAGCTGCAGTCTGTCAACAGGGGCTTAGGCCCCAAATAAGCATTCAAGCCTCACTCACAAGTTGCAGCAGTCCATGAAACTACCACATCCATCACTCAGCTACTGTGTTTTAACGGCTGTGCTCCAGAAGTTAACTAATTCAAACTTCCTATAGAAGAACCTAGAAAAATCTGTCACCTACAGTACCTTTGGGTGGCACAATGTCATACATCCTTACCTCAGCTCAACATCGTGCGGTTGAGCGATTTGAATCAAGAAGCCGTAATGCTGTACATGGCTCCCACGTTATGTCGACTGTCAACCCTATGCATTCTTCCTCTCACCTTTGTACCAATTAGATTTACTTGTAGCGGCTGTAGCTCTGCTTTTCATACTTTTTTGTTACCATTACTATTCCTTTCAGAAATTCTTGTCTGCAAAACCACTGTGGCGAAGAGGTGACTGTGGTTCCAGATGCAGATATTGCCGTTCACTTTTCAGTAACCTCTGCACAATGTGTTCACCCGTGCAGTCCTCTCTATTATCATGCGCATCTTCCTGTCGTATGCATTAAGGTATTCTGCAGTGACTGAATAGTTTATTGATTCATTAGCACACTGTGAAGGTTCTGCCCCTCGACTTGTACTTTGCACCTCTGCTCTCACTCTCTACTTCCAGCTCCTGCCTCACACTGCTGAGGGCATTCTCCTTCTTATGAAGTTTAGCTTCTTTCTCCCTCACCAACACTTTTACATTACTCAATTTCTTCTTCGACACAACCAGATGGGGGTTGATGTCTGGCTCAGATTGCACCTGAATTTCTGCTATCAATCCGTGTAACACTTAGTCAATCTCTGTGACACTTGGAGCTTGCTGCACCCATGGTTTACAAGGACAAATTACCTGGCTCTTTCTGTTCTAGGTGCTCCTAAAGGCTGTTTGATAATTCTCACAAAACTGTATCAGCTTCAGGATGCCAACCTGCTTCTGTTTGGTACACAATCCTTCATAGGCTCCACAAGCATGATCTCTCCCATGTCTTCTGAATCTTCTAGAATCTGCAAATCATCTGCATCACTATTCTCAACAGGCATGCTTGGAACCACTGTGCTTCCCCTCTTACGAGGTCTGCAACTCTTTATCTGTGCTAGAAAGTACACCTCAAAATTTGGGGTTTTATGGAGTGTATACAGCTTTCAGTGGCATCAGGCTCAAATTTCACACAATGAGCTTTCAGGAGACTTTGCTCTACATCCAGCGCAGGCCATGGAGATCGGTGCTAGTCTCTTCTGGACAAGCATTGTTCTGAGCCAACTCTGCTTCAATATCAGAGAGATTGGCCATTCTCTGCATTTGTGGAGTATGTAGCAGAAGCTCCATCTCTTTCATAGCTGCTTTCTTCTGCTTCAGAGATTCCTATGTCTCTTGTAGCTGAGAGGAGGGACTAGTGATTTCTACTTCTCTCAGATATAAACAATTAGTGAGGAGATCTCGCTCCTCTGGCTTGCCATTATGCAGCAGGTCTGCATAACTTCTTTCCGCTTATACATGGGAGAACTCTTCCTCGGCTCCTGAATAGATATCTGTGTCTTCTTCCTGTAGGGCCTCTTGTTGCGCAAAATGCATGCTTCCTCCTCCACTCAGGAATATAATTTGGCATCATACTAGTAGCAATGCTTTTCAGTCCCATTGGAACAGAGTCCATCTTTGCTTCTTGCTGTGTTTCTTTCTTGTCTTGCCTCTCCATGTCCAAAGAGCTCCTGAAACAGAGAGCTGCTGGCATACTTCACTATTTTAATGGGACACATGCTCATGCTCTGCTTTATGTGTCCTCTTAGGCATGGTGTTTCTTCTTTCACCAACTCCATCTACAAATTTTCATGTTCCTCATCACTTACTTTAGGAAGGATTCCATTTTCCTAATACACCTCGAGACTATTCACCAAGGACAGGTGGGTGGGTTATGTCAGGTTTCTTATGGAGGCTTTTCAAAGCCTTCTATGTAAGTTCCTGACCTCAATTGTGGTGTATACAAGCGTCCTGCTTGTTGTCTAGATCTAGTGTTTTTAATACTGAAGAAGTCACGAGTAGTGAGAAAAAGCATCTGGAGAAGGATTAGTTGAAAGTGATTCTAGTACCTCACATCTTTGAGGTCTTGTAAGGTGAGGGTCCAATCGTATTCATCTCTGAAATATATAACAAATATTGGTTACCCAAGTGAGCTGAACCAGAGGTTGCTGCGCCTCTCTCCCCCTCTCTCTACTTTACTATTTTTTATGATTTTGCCGATTCCCTTTGGGGAAATATTTTGTTTTAAAATATAGAAAAAAAGTTTGTTTAAATGATAGAGTCTTTTTGTATTTCATATCTATTTCTTGTCAATATTAAATATATAGGAATTTATTTATATTTACCCTAATACAGAAATGAAATATTCTTTTGTAATCTTTACAGTTCTTTGAGGACACTGTAGCTTGTGCTGTCAATAAGAGGTCATTATAATATTATAACGCTTTAATAAATATTTGTCTTTGAGACTCACTCCCTAAATGCTTAACCAGCTAAACAATAGGCAGTTACTTTGTCAATTGTACTATATAGTGTTCTGTCACCTCAATGGTCAGTTTATCACCTTTCATTACTAAATACATTACTGTTCATTTACTCTTCTTTTTTCAATTTATTTTCTTGTACCTATGAAAAGATAAAACAATACTTAAGTTTATTGTATTTTAGAATATTATAACCAGAATAAAATTTTCCGTAGTATTTATCTGTTCTGAATTTATGTATTTCTTACCTTTAGGAACAACAATCAGAAGCATACAGACTGGAGAATTTACAATTAGAATATGAAGCTTCTTTACAACCCTGTTGAAAGGAGTCTTCTCTTGTTTGTCTTCCAAGGTAACACTAATGAAAAGTAGTCAAACGTTTACTACAGGAAACCTCTCCTAGAAATGTCTAACTACAAATATGTGATACTTTTATGCATTTAAGCTAATTCACTATCACATGAAACATCCACTCTTCATCTGAGGTTTATTTAATGTATGGAATTAATTTCAATATATGTAAAATGTTGTGCAGCTGGAATTTCTCAAAATATTTAATTTGTGTAGAGATTTACAGCCATATTAAATTGCTATTCTGACAATTGAATAGGAGTCTATATAAGCACAGAGCAGCATTTTTTTTTACAAATTTTTTTAGTTAGTGAACTTCTATCCAAAAGCAAGGTCTTCACTAACTAAAACCTTCTGTAGAAATAATATGCTCTGTGCTTATATAGAGCCCTATTCATATGGCTAAATCACAAAATAATATGGCTGTTAAAATGTATGTATTTTTATCTTGCGCCCCAAGGTATTTTTTTAGAATATTTAGAATAAACAGAATAGTGCAATAACTGTGTAGTATGTATCATTAGCTTTGATATAATAATATAATATCAATAATGATTGATTTCATGTTTTTTCTCATTTAATCTAATAATTAAACCAGAAAATTATAATCAATTACCTTACAATATAAACTAAACGTTTAGCCACTGGAGTCCCAACCTCCCACTCAACACTTTGCAAAGGATAGTTTTGTATTATGAACAATTAATATCTTATACATTTTGATTAGGAGTATGAGTATGGACAACACTGCAAGCAATAATTGTCACCATATCCCAGTTTGTGGATATTTTATTCCTAAATTTGATAAAATAGCCATGCTATTTTTTCAGTTGTTACTATTTCTCAGAAAAATGTATTTAGTGGAAAGATGAATTGGATACTTAAAAAAAAAGAAAAAAAAAAGAGATGTAATGGTGATACTTTAAACGGCAAATTTAGGAGAAAGATAAAGTAATATACATATATTTACGCACATAGCCACTTTGAAATAGATTAGGTTGCTTAGTGTATTAATATGGGACAGAAATTACTTGCGAGATTGTTTACTACTTTAATTCCTTGGCACTTACACTGTACGTCCATTGTTTACTAACGTTCTCGTCCACCCACAAGAAACTATTCATATTATAATTGAATGTATAATATATTAATTAAATCATTTTTTAATATAATTATTTAATTGTGGTGGCTATACTAACAGGTAACATGCTGATGGTACAAGCATATTTTGAACTCTATTTTATGCATTATATGTTTTCCTTTTTCAGAGCTTTTCAATTGCTTTACTTTTTTCTTCTTCAAACCATTGTTCATTGGTTTTAAGGGATGCTGTGTAATAAACTTTAGAACAGGTACATACATAAAAAAATTATCCAAAATTACCCTTTCTCTGATGTAGTGGGCTGGACATGGGAGACAGGGGGTATTCAAGTAAACACAGAAACAGAAAATGTTGTAACATATAATACAATATCAGATTTGCTTATTCAGCTCACAATATTAAACTCACATGTTTCCTCTTACTGGCAAAACAGTTTCTTACTAAACAGATCTGAGAAGGTAGAAACCAAGATTGCCATTCTGGTGACCCATTAATAAGCAAAGCAGGAGTAGTGAATTCTGGGTTTTTGAAGGAAGCCAATTAGTTTGCTCTTTATGGTCCTTTCAGGACCTCAGAAAGGGGGTTTGCGGCTGCTGTGGTGTGGCAGACAGGAAGATAGAGGCAGAGGCAGAGGTAGTAGAGCATGTCTAGAGCAAGCATGAGTTAAATGTAAAAAATAAAAAATTAAATGTATTTTTATGCAAACTGGACACCGTTTTAGGGAAGTGTTCCTAAGCAGCTGACTTGTTCACCTAGTTAAAAATCTGGCCACAAATATGCCTCTAGTTGAAAATCTACAACCACATTAGTTTATAATACAATCTGTATATCAATATAGAAGCAGGCAGGTTTTTATAAATAAAATAGCAAAACTGCTTGCTGACAACTACAGGATTTAGAATTTACTGGCTGTAAAAAATAATAGTATAATAAAAATAACAAACATGATGCAAAGATAATACCTTTAATGGCTAATTGCTGAGAAAAATAAAATGGATTTTTGGTGTACTATGGCTCCGTTATCACATTTAAGTTCACTGATGAAGATGCCATTGTATGCTATAAGCTCCCAATTTTCCAACACTTTACCATCACTTTTGTTATTTTTTTCCTATAATGTAAAATAATGGCTATAGACCAAGGCTTCTTGTGGATCTCTTTATGAATTATAGGGAATGTAGAACAAATTCTCTTTGCCATACTCGTATAGGTATATCTAGGCTAGTGATATCCCCATCTAACACTGTACAGTAAGAGCTAGAGTGGTTAAGATATAGATCAGATCTAACAATTAGCATGTTTAGCACACAAATTGATTATGGTGAGATTGGTTAGGTAGGGATCCTTTATTTATATGATTTCCCCAACACACGCCATAGTGTGAATAACAGAGGAGCCCAAAATCCCCTGGGCCTCATTCAAATGCCATTTGGCCAATTGAATAGGGCTCTATATAAACACATAGCATTTTTTTTTTTTACAAAAGTTTTTAGTTAGTGAACTTCTATCCAAAAGCAAGGTCTTTACTAACTAAAAACTTCTGTAAAAAAAATATGCTCTGTGCTTATACAGAGCCCTACTTAAATGGCATTTGAATGAGGCCCATAGGCTCTTTGAAATAGATTAGGTTGCTTAGTGTATTAATATGGGGCATAAATTTAATGTGTCATTTCACAGATCAGAAATGCTTTATCTGAATATAAAAAAACAGGCCAATGCTGTGGTTTGTCTTAGAGACCAAATGAGACCCAGTAGTTTTGAACCCCATATTAGCTAAGTTTATTTGCTTTCAATTTGTTTTGTAGAGAGTTTATTTGAGTGTTTTAATAATTTCAGAAAGGATCCAATGGTTTATAAAACCCGCAAAGTACAATCTATCTGCTGTCAGCATCTGTGGTTCTAAATTCTTCTATGAAAAACATTACAGTTAGGAATGAACGTAATACCTGTCCTAAAAAGAAATCCTATTTAATAGGAATGTATAATGTTCTCATGGCTCTGTACAACACACAAAATAAATCAATATATCATACTTACTTTTTTGTAATCATTGTGTCACAGTGAGATTATCACAGATAATTATAAATCTATTCAATTGTAACACTGCTTTGTTTTTTCCCAGTGTGTTCTCAATATTCAGCCTGTCAAGATTGGTCATTTTCATTCCCAGAATCAGTCCAGGCATTGAAGGGATCCTGTGTGGAGATCCCCTGTACTTTCACTCATCCTGCAAACTATGGAGAGATCAGATTGATTTGGTATTTGTACCACATAACTACATACCCACAAGTTTTCAATCAGAAAAACAGCTCTGCAGTATTACCAGAGTACAAGGGCCGGACCTCACTAGTGGGAAATGCACCAAACAGCTGCACCTTGAGGATTAACAATGTGATAAATGGAGATTGGTATTACCCAGGAATAAGCACCCGTATTAACTCTTGGTTTACCAACAACATCAAGAAAACTGTTCAAGTGAAGGTCACAGGTAAAATAGTCCTTCAGATTTATGTAAACAAAAAAAAACTACAGTAATATGTAGCCAGGGTGAAAATCATGCATGTTTTTGTTACTATAATATGCATTATGTAAGCACAATCATTTATTAAAGAAAGCATTCAAATGCTTGTGTTGATTTTCTGAAGCAATACAATTATTACAATTCTTATCTTATGTTCATTTCGTAGTGTTTTGGGATTTTAATTAATACTCACAAATATCTGCAAATATATATATTTTTAAATTGGGTTAAAGGGATTATTTATTCTCGGTTTATTCAGTATGTTACAGTTTTCCTACAAACATCTTAGGGCCTCATTCAAATGTGATTTGGCCAATTGAATAGGGCTCTATATAAGCACACAGCATATTTTTTTTACATAAGTTTTTAGTTAGTGAAGGCCTTGCTTTTGGATAGAAGTTCACTAACTAAAAACTTCTGTAATAAAATATGCTATGTGCTTATATAGAGCCCTATTCAAATGGCCAAATCACATTTGAATGAGGCCCATAGTGAGATGCAATTTGTAAATAAATACAGATTTATAGGTTCTGGATATTGGCAACTTTTCCGTTCCTATATAAATATAAAGAGGTAGATTTACTAAACCTGAGCAGGAGCTGAAATGTACGATGAAGCAATATAGCCAACAAATAGAAATCTCTTCCTGTGAAGGCCCCAGTGGAATATTTATTCATATTTATCACATATATAGTTTTGAGCATGCGGGTTGTTGCTAACGCTGCGGGCTCGCGTAGCGAGTCCGCAGCCACTGCTGCCTTCACGAAGCGAGGGCCGCAGTTGTTTTTGGCGCTCCTTGCCATTAACTGCGGACTTTAGCCACGCTAATGCGGATGAGCGAAGCGAGTGGCCGCATTTGCGGAGGTGGGGGCTCCCACGTCGGCTGCAATGAGCTGCAGGCGGGACTTACACCTCTAAATTTATGGACTTAGCATCCAGAAATACGAGCCGCGGGACTTAGAAAAAAAACACTACAAACTCACAAAAATACGACCTTAGCGCCCAAACCCTGCGCACTGGAAAACATTAAAAACACAATACAAACAATAAACACATAAAAAGCTTACCCACAGCAAGGGGGGGCACACAGCACCTCTGCAAGTGAAGTTACACCTCAATTTAACTACAAATTCAAGAGTTTAGAGACACAAAAATCCCCTAAGCGAGAGAAAATATGGCCGCCGAAAAAAACGAAAATGAGGCTAAGGACGCAAAATTACTGCACTTACTCGCAAAACGGAACGAACACTCAAGAACAATTCAGGCGGCACGTAACACACACTATGCGGCACGTACCACACTGTAATTCGCCACCATTTGACATCAATCACATAACTATTACACGCAAAATGGCGGCTGGAACACAAATTCAAGCGTGGACTGCTTTGAAGCACCTCAAAGTTTATAAATACTGCACACATTCCAGAAAATTCTACATTTCTCCTCAGGTGATGAACAGTGTGAGAATTACTTACCAATTTACAACTTCACAATCTGCATATTACTACAAAGAGGTAAGCTATAATACATTTAATTTATTAAGAAATACCCCACCCCCCCCAAAAAAAAAGGGTGATTTCAAAGATTGACACGAACCACTGGATTCATCTATAGTAACATTTCAAATATAAACAAAATAATGTCACAAAAAAACATTGCTACACATACAGTACATATTTAGCCTGCAGCTCAATATTTTCCTTTTTTGCACATTTCCAACAGACTCTGCATCAACAAGAATTTGCAGCGTGGACTGTGAAAGGTGATCAATTTTAAACAAGACAAAGAAAGAAGAAGAGGTAAGATACAAAAATACATTACATGCAGAAAAAGACCATGCTTTTCCCACAAAAAAAAAAAATACAATTAACCATTTCTCTTTCTCTTTGGAAACAGAAACTGCTTGAAAACGGGCGGATCAACATTGGCAGTAGGGGGCCCTCTGTCATTCATACAGCAAAAATACTTCAATCAAGGTATAGTATAACAAGTACAAAAAAATAAAAATAATAGCCTGTTTGCTGCCCGACAATATCAAAAGGAAAATAAAAACAAATAAGCCTCAAGACGAATTATAGGAAACACAAAACACCACACTTGAAGAAATATTGCTAAGACATATAAAATACAACAATAAAAAACGGTTTACTAGCCAAAATCCTCTGAGCAGAAACAATAACTAAAATATAAGTGGCGGACACAAAACAGGATACTATACCAAATATTAGGAACACATAGAAAATGAACTTGAACGCCCTCATTTGGAATATGAAGTACAATTTTGGGCACCACTTCATAAAAAGGACATTTTAGAGCTGGAAAAGGGCAACAAAACTAATAAGGGGAATGGAGGGGCTAAGTTATGAAGAAAGACTAACCAAATTAAACTTATTTTCTCTAGAAAAAAGGCATCTAAGAGGAGATATGATTACCTTATATAAATACATCCAGGGTCAGTATAAATATTTGTCATGGGAGCTTTTTGTGCCAAGAGGTTTTCAACTGACAAGAGAACATCCCTTGAGGTTAGAAGTAAAAAGATTCCAGCTTAAAGAAAAAAAGGGTTCTTCACAGTAAGGGTGGTTAATCTGTGGAATTCGCTAACAGAGGAGGTGGTGACAGCGGATTCAATAGATAACTTTAAAAGGGGACTAGATTTATTTCTAATTAAAAAGGGAATTCAGGGTTATCATGGATAACAACTAATTAATTAATAGTTAATCTGCACATTGCAGATCAGAGGAGATCTTAAAAGGTTGAACTTTATGGACTGAAAGTCGTTTTTCAACCTTAAATACTATGGCCCTCATTCTATTATCGGCCGTAAAACGGCCGCAAAGCTGCGATTCCTTGCAGCCGTCTTACGGCCCCGTGTAGAGCTACCTTTACCTTGCAATTCAAATAGACGGTGCCGCAAGGATATCCCCCTTCCGGCCAGCCGCATATCATGCAAACGGCCGGAAGCGTTTTCCCAGCGCCCGTAAATCTTGTTTTCCGGCCTCAAAGTCAGAAAACTGTAAATGCAAATATAAATTAGAGATGGCACTGTAAAGCTCCGTAAATGCTAGGCATCATAATGGGGGACATGAGGATTAATAGCAACACCCTCTCAAGCTTGCACATCAGCCCAAATCGGATATATCATTTACGGATTACTTTCCGTCCCGTAGTCCCGCGGGCTCGTCCTTGTTAAAACCTGTACGGGTTCGGAGATGGAGGGCCGCAAACAAAGCATTGTAGAAGCCAATATATATTCAATACAGCACTGCAAAGCACTGTAAATGATGGGGAACATAATGGGGGGGCATGAGGATTAATAGTAAAACATTCTCAAGCTTGCACATCGCCAAATTGTACTTTGATTTTAAAATCCGTACAAGTCCCACGGACTTCAATGATCAAGCCCGTAGCTCGTTATTCAAACCCGTGCGGGCTTGCATGATAGATGAAGTTAAATATCTTTATTTGCGGATTTGACAGTAGGGGAATGTTGAGCTATTAATTCTAAAACCAAACATCACTTTCACTTCTAATAAAAATACAGGATGGCTTTTCTATGCTACGACTTGTAAGTAAGCCCTTTACGACCCGTAGGTCTATTTTACCCATTTACGGACTTGACGGAGGCTAATCCCTTTGCAGGTCTGAGGTGCTCCAAGCCCTCGGGACTTTGTCCACGGATATTTGACAAGAATTTAAAAATGTAAAAATTACGGATTTGAGTGTAGGGGAATGTTGTGCTATGAATGCTAACACCTACAATCACTTTATAGTCTCCTCAGAGTGCAGGATGGCTTTATTATGTGCTTATTTGTGTGCCTGCGGGACCTTTTTGGTGCAAGTAAGCTGCGGCTCGGTTTTAGCCTTGCAGAGAGGGTTCCCGTAGCAATTGAATAGCAACCGGGGCTTTCTTGCGGCCGAAACTCTTGCGGCCGTTTAAGATCAAAGGCTTTTCTCCGGCGCGTGCGGCCGCAAGGGATAGCAAGGCGCCGGCCGCAAGCCTGCCGGAATCCCCGGCCGGAAGGGAATAGAATAGGCGAATAGCTTGCGGCTGGTCCTTGCGGCCCTGCATCTCCTACGGCCGTTAATAGAATGAGGCCCTATGTAACTATGTAACTTAGCATTCCTGTTTAGTCTACAACAATCTCTAACCCTCACCCATAAGCCAAATGCAGCATCCCAAAAGTGGTGGACACAAAACTGGATAGTCGAACAAACATTGCTAACAAATAGAAAATGGAACAAACATTACTGTTTCGTCTGCAAGAAACTCTAACCAGAATCCAGAACCAAAATCTATCATTCCAAAAGTGGCGCACAAAAAACAGGATAGTATAAGAAATACTGATAACACATAGACAATTCAAAAAATAATAATCCTGTATTATGGACCACAAACTACTACAGTAAAACAATAATCCAATTACACCAGTGGTGTAAACAAAACAGGATACTACTAAATTATTTCCAGCGCTGCACTGTTTCACACACACTCTCAAATCGACAGGATTTTACACACAACAAACAAACCCAAAATGCTAACACATTGCTTTGCAAAAAAATCAAACATGCTGCTGTTCCAAAATAAATTAAAATAAACTAATATTTCTCTTTCTCTTTTACAATAGACACTGCCTGAAGACTGTCGCACAGAGATTTGCAGCACCGGATCGAGTGATATTCATCCCCAAATAAGACTTCTAACAAGGTATAGTACAACAAGTAAAAAAAGAGAAAAAAACAAAACATGTTTGCTGTGCAACATGAAAAATACAATAAAAGAAGTAGCAACGAACAACAATAATGAGGCACACAAAGCACGATCCTTCAACAAATATTGTTGACACATTTCAAATGTAAAAAGGAATCCTTTTTGAGCTACACCAACCTCTAACACTAACCCATAAGTTAAATCTCGCAGGCCAAACGTGCCCGACAGAAAACAGGATACTACAACAAATACTGCTAACACATAATGAATTCAACAATAAATCCTCTTCTTTGGGCCCTAACCTACAACATTTAGCTCACAGCCTAAACAGGCACAGAAAATAGGATACTACAACAAATTTTAGTAACACCTACAAAAAACATAATAAAGCCTCTTTTCTGACCCACACCCTATAAGCTGAAAAGTCAAAGATAATCCTACAATTACAACAATCACCTACAGAAAACAAAATAATTAGCCAAATATTGGTACCATTTACAAAATTTACTCCACAATTCCCTTGCCTGTGCTATGCCTATAAGCCAAACCTAGAAACCTACAATCTCAAAAGTAGCGTCCACAAAAAATAAATACTAACACATACTAATTTAACATTATAAAGCAAGTTCAACTACAATAACCTATAATTCCATACACACAACCGAAATCTATAATGACAACACTGTTGCACACAAAACACTGTACTAACAAAAAACACAAACAAGCACTTACAAAATAAATTACAATCACAAACTAAACTAATAATAAACTATTTTTATTTACAGATTAATATGGCTGATACTGACAAGAAAAAGGAAAAGATAAGACGCCAAACTAGAGAACGACAAAAAAGATGGGCAAAGCAGCAGATGCCGGAGAAGAAGGAAATTCGACGAGAAAAAGAACGGAAAAGACTTGCAAGCAAAAGTCTAACAGCTGAAAAAATAAAATCTACACCTAAGAAAGCAACAAAAAAAACAAAAGCATTTAGAACCTGTTCCTGAAACATCACATAACATTTCCAATGATGACTTACAAACTCAGACTGATATATGCTCTACAAATTGTCCTTTACTTAAGTCTTTAGCAGTAGAGGTTCATAATTGTGGTGACATGAATATTCTCTGTCAGTTTTGTGAGGCTTATCATTTCAAACAGGAAATACCCAGAGATGGCCAGTTCATTAGTTGCTGTCAAAAAGGCAAGGTCAAACTTCCAGAAAGACAACAATTCCCACCATATTTACAAAGCATTATGACTGAGCCTGCTTTTCCCAACTACAAAAATTTCAAAACAAACATAAGACCATACAATAGTGCCATATCCTTTGCATCTATGGGGGCAATATTAGCCGGTAATGGGCCAGAGGATGGAGAGCAAAGGAAATTTGCTCAACTATATGTCCTAGATACAATGGAAGCTGTTGACCAACGTATGCAGCTTCAAGAAAATAAAACATGCTTACCCAGTGTTTTTATAGAGCTAGATAAAATTATGGCCAATAACCCCTACACTCAAGCTTATAAAAAATTGGCAGAAGTAGAAAAAGAACAACAACTTAATGCAGAAATACATCAATTGCCAATACCAAAGGTCAATATGGTGCTTAAAAGAGATAGACATACTGATAAACGCTGTTATAATTTGCCAACATCAAATGAGGTTGCAATGGTGTTTCAAAATGATAAAGGAGAACCACCATTTCAAAGAGACATTAGAATATATCCCAGAAATGAGGAGCAACCTTTCATTAATATAAGTATCTTAAGTACAAATTTAGATCCAGTGACATATCCAATATTTTTTCCACATGGTGAAGCAGGTTGGCAACCAAAATTAACCCTTCCCAGTGAACCAAATTCTTATGTAGTGGAAAACTAACACAGCAATGGATTATTGATTCCTATTTGCAAATTGAGGCCAATAATTTAAACTTCATAAAATATCAACAAGATAAACTATACGTAGAACAGTATTGTTGATTGATGGATTGAGTTTCACCGAGGTTGCTACAAGCAGAGACATGACAGCTGGCAAAGCCATCATTTTACCATCTTCTTTCCAGGGATCTCCTCGCAATATGCGAGAAAGATACAATGATGCCATGGCTATTGTCACCAAATTTGGGAAACCTGATTTATTTATTACATTTACATGTAATTCACAATGGCCAGAGATTACACAAAGTTGACTAATTGGCCAAACTGCTTCCGATGGACCAGATTTAGTGGCCAGAGTTTTCAAAATAAAATTAAATGAATTAATATGTGACATAACCATAACTCAGTTATTTGGCAAATGTCTGGCTTATGTTTATACTATTGAATTTCAAAAAAAAGGACTTCCACATGCACATCTTCTTATAATCCTTCAAGAAAAAGATAAGTTAGATACTGGTGACAAAGTGGATTCAGTCATTATTGCTGAATTACCAGATCCAGAACTACATGGTAGACTATATGAGATTGTAACTCATCGTATGATTCACGGACCCTGTGAGATATTAATCCACAGTCACCATGTATGGAAAATAAGAAATGTGCAAACGAATTTACAAAATATTATAGAGAAAAAACTTATGCCAATTGTGATGGGTATACATTATATAGAAGAAGAAAGGGACAAACTGCCATTATTCATGGCAAAAACATCGACAATAGATATGTGGTACCATACAATCCACATTTACTCATGAAGTATAATGCACACATTAATGTAGAAGCCTGCACTTCTATAAAATCCATTAAATATGTCTACAAATATATTTACAAAGGCTATGATGCAGCTATTGTAGTCGTCAAAAGTGCAGAAAATACCGTGTACCAAGTTAGTACATGATGAACTTGCATCTCATGTAGATGCTCGCTATGTGAGTGCACCAGAAGCTATGTGGCGTCTTCTAAAATTTGAAATGCACGATCGATCACATGCAGTATATAGATTAGCTGTACATTTGCCACAAAGACATTTAGTGTATTTCCATGCTGGAAATGAAACAAATGCATTGGCACAAAGTGAGCATTGCCACACTACACTAACTGCATGGTTTAATTAAATACAACTGATTCACAGGCAAGGGAATTGTTATATATTGACATTCCATATCATTATGTTTTTGTTAATGGATTATGGCGACAAAGAAAAAGCCGGGGAAATAAAATAATACCAATAATTTACACAGTCAGTCCAAGAGACCTTGAACGTTTCTGCTTACGACTACTACTTTTAAATGTTCCTGGTGCACAAAGTTTTGATCACTTAAGAACTGTTAATGACATAGTATATGAATCATTTCATTGAGCTGCGCAACATAGAATCTTCCTAGCTGATGATACAGAATGGGAAAGATGTCTAGAAGAAGCAGCACTATGTCAAATGCCATGGCAGATAAGGGAACAATTTGCATTCATTTGTATCTTCTCAAATGCTCCAAATGAATTAGCTTTGTGGGACAAATTTAAAACTAATATGGCTGAAGACTTTATGCAACGATACAATGAGCCAATTACACAATTAAAGGCATTAATGGAAATCCAATAGGTCTTTTAACTCATGGATTAAGTTGTGCAAGTTTTAATCTGCCAGATTCAGGTCTTATAGACGACGTCAACTTTGAAGATTATGACATTCAACTACAAACAGAAAGAACAGAAGAAAGACTTGCAACTTTAAATACATTACAATTGCAAGCATTTAATTCAATTAAAAATGCCCTAGATGATGACATGGTCAAAGAGCGTTATTTCTATCTTGATGGACCTTGCAGATCAGGAAAAACATATCTATATAATTTATTGATGAGTCAGATAGCACTCGCATTTACAACCACTGGAATTGCCTTTGTTAGAAGGTGGAAGGACTGTGCATAGTGGATTTAAACTGCCAGTGCCTATTTTAGAAACATCAGTGTTGGATATTCAAATGACATCATTACAAGCAAAAAAAAAAAAAAGTAAATTAATTATAATAGATGAGGCTACAATGATGTCATGCTATGCCCTACAATGTATTGACCGTTTGCTTCGTGAAGTCATGGATAATACTTTGCCATTTGGTGGAAAGGTAATGTTGTTAGGTGGCGATTTTAGACAAACATTACCTGTCATTGTACATGCAAATCGAACCGACATTATCGAAACATGTATAAAGTCAAGTACACTATGGAAAATTTTTACCCATCTTCATTTACAACAAAATATGAGATCAGAAGGAGAAAACGATTTCAATGATTGGTTTATTAAAATTGGAGAAGGAAAAACAGAACGAATGCCAAATTTACCTGAGGACACTGTGCATATCCCAGCTCATATGATTTGCAAACAAGATCTTATATCGGCTATATTCGAAACCACAATAAATAATGAGGACTATTCGGAACTTGCCAACAAAGTCATCCTAACATGCAAAGATTAAGAATGCATTGCTCCTCAATAATGAAATATTTAAAAAAATAATGCACCGCAAAAAATTATCACAGTGCTGATTCTGTACTTGGTGATTACAAAGAAAGTCAGGCAAACTTGTCTACTGAATTCATAAACTCATTAACTCCTTCTGGAATGGAACACCACATGTCAGCTAAAGAAAGGTGCAATTGTCATGTTACTGCAAAATATGAACCCCAAAAAAGGTCTATGCAATCGGACAAGATTAATTGTTGTTAATTTTATAGATGCTGAAATTCTAACTGTTACCCATAAAGGAGAGAGAGTTTTCATACCAAGGATATATTTGGCACCAAGTGAAAATAGCCACCCTTTTGTACTTCAAAGACGACAATTTCCCATCATCATGGCATTTGCCATGACCATTAATAAATCACAAGGACAAACTTTCAAATCTGTGGGTATATTCTTAGAACAACCAGTATTTGCACATGGCCAATTTTATATTGCCTTCTTAAGGTGCAAAAATCCACAGGCTATTAAAGTTTACATTGAAAACAATGAAAGTCAAGGTGATTTATTAGAGGATGGATGCATTTTTCCCAAAAACATTGTCTACTATGAAGTACTGTAACTTTCATTCCAAGAAACACAAGCCATGCCAGACAAACTGCAAACAAAAGTAAAAAATGACCTGTAGGACAATTTAACAACAAAAAACAATGCAAAAACAAAGAGAACGGTGGTTTACTTTCAATAATTACTTTGTATGTCACTCACAAACTTTTTACAGCACCGCTATTTCCATATTGAACTTTATACAATGGCAAAACACATAGAGAATAGTGGTTACACATCGCGGACGAACTTTAATGTTTTTAGATCTTTTTAGAGAACCACTCTTCCGCATAGGAAACTCTATGTGCCAACTAATACAACATCAACAAACAAATGTCAACCATTCAAAACCACCAATGACAAAATAACTCGTTACTATTTCATGGAAGTACTGTTTCTGCATAATTAGCCCCTCAAAACACTTGCCTTGCATTTTCAAAAAATTCAAGTTCAAATGTTAATTAAGTATATTACTGTTTACAAGGTTACAAGTTTTACAAAAAACAAGCTAAAGCTGGTTAATCGTAGATATTTCAAAGTTTATGTTAACAGCAGAATGATGTTTTGTTAGACAGTGTAAATGTAGCATTTCATGTAAAATATTAATCCAGGGAGTAATCCGAATGCCAGTTAATGGGGTCAGGAAGGAATTATTTTTTTCCCTGCTTTGATACAATTGGCTACGTTTCAAGGAGGGTTTTTACTGTTTGAGTTCCTCTGGATTCAATAAATATTTTATTTAACAATTCTTAATCTACAAGTTGCATGTTTAAAAAACATTATGTCAAGTTTACAATACTCATTAATCCAATGTTCAACTGTTCAAACATTAAAATGTTACCACTTTTACAAAAACAAACTTCAACAGTTCCTCAACAAAAAAATACAATGTTCCAAAAATAAACATGTTTAATATAATAATTGTACTTCTTTCGACATAATAAACAGGTTACAAGTTTCAAATACGTATATTACCGACCAAACAAATTTACAAACATACACATCTCATTGATGTCATTTTTTGACAGGTAAGTAGCTAGTTTGATCAGAAAAGCCTGCATAAAATGTCACCAGTGTTTTTGTTACCATAATATTAAAAAAAATAAACAATTTAAAATGTACGTGCATTTATTTTCTAAAGCTACGCAGTTGTTCAAATAGATATATTATGTTCCCTTTTTAAACATGTATTATTATACAAGTCTTAAATGCACAAAAAGCAGGCACACTTTTTTAATTGCTTCTGATTTTTTTCCAGCTCTACGTTTCAGTTTATACAACATTTTGGTCAATACTCACACACAGAAGCAATCCACAGGTGAGGAATGCTAACCTGAATATAACAACCAGTCCAGTGGCGGAGCTAGTTGCAAAAAGAAAATTTGTCCCCCACCCCTCGGAGGGGGCAGTCCCAATTTTTCTTTTGTACCTCCTGAACCCCTCTCCAACATCAACTCAAACAGTACATATATAAAATATATATAAAAATATATATAAAAATATATACAGTATCTCACAAAAGCAAGTACACCCCTCACGTTTTTGTAAAGATATTTTATTATATCTTTTTATGTGACAACACTGAAGAAATGACACTCTGCTACAATGTAAAGTAGTAAGTGTACAGCCTGTATAACAGTGTAAATTTGCTGTCCCCTCAAAATAACTCAACACACAATCATTAATGTTTAAACCATTGGCAACAAAAGTGAGTACACCTCTAAGAGGAATTGTCATAATTGGGCCCAATGTGTCAATATTTTATTTGGCCACCATTATTTTCCAGCACTGCCTTAACCCTCATGGGCATGGAGTTCACTAGAGATTTACAGGTTGCCACTGAAGTCCTCTTCCACTCCTCCATGATGACATCACGGAGCTGGTGGATGTTAGAGACCTTGCACTCCCCCACCTTCCATTTGAGGATGCCCCACAGATGCTCAATAGGGTTTAGGTCTGAAGACTTGCTGGGCAGTCCATCATCTTGGTCTGCATGGCTGTCGTCCCAGAAGGAAGCCTCTTCTAAAGATGATGCACAAGAAAGCCCACAAACAGTTTGCTGAAGACAAGAAGACCAAGGACGTGGATTACTGGAACCATGTCCTGTGGTCCGATGAGACCAAGATAAAATTATTTGGTTCAGATGGTGTCAAGCGTGTGTGGCGGCAACCAGCTGAGGAGTACAAAGACAAGTGTGTCTTGTCTACATTCAAGCATGGTGGTGGGAGTGTCATGGTCTGGGCCTGCATGGTGCCGTCACTGGGGAGCTACAGTTCATTGAGGGAAACATGAATGCCAACATGTACTGTGACATACTGAAGCAGGACATGATCCCCTCCCTTCGGAGACTGGGCCGCAGGGCAGTATTCCAAAATGATAACGACCCCAAACACACCTCCAAGATGACCACTGCCTTGTTAAAGTAGCTGAAGGTAAAGGTGATGGACTGGCCAAGCATGTCTCCAGACCTAAACCCTATTGAGCATATGTGGGGCATCCTCAAATGGAAGGTGGGGGAGTGCATGGTCTCTAACATCCACCAGCTCTGTGATGTCATCATGGAGGAGTGGAAGAGGACTCCAGTGGCAACTCTGGTGAACTTCATGCCCATGAGGGTTAAGGCAGTGCTGGAAAATAATGGTAGCCACACAAAATATTGACTCTTTGGGCCCAATTTGGACATTTCCACTTAGCGGTGTACTCACTTTTGTTGCCAATGGTTTAGACATTAATGGCTGTGTGTTGAGTTATTTTGAGGGGACATCAAACTTACACTGTTATACAGGCTGTACACTTACTACTTTACATTGTAGCAGAGTGTCATTTCTTCAGTGTTGTCACATGCAAAGATATAATAAAATATTTACAAAAATGTGAGAGGTGTACTCACTTTTGTGAGATACTGTATATAAGAATATATCAATATATATATGTGGGATATATGTGGATCTCTCTCTCTCTCTCTCTCTCTCTCTCTCTCTCTCTCTATATATATATATATATATATATATATATATATACACATAACATATTTATAAATATATAAATATATACACATATATTTGTTTATATATATATATATATATATATATATATATATATATATATATATATATATATTTGTGTGTGTATATATACATACAGTATATATATATACAACATTTTTTAGTAATAACCTTATGATATAACCAGGTAAAAATATCTTAGGTTCTCAGACTAATATCCCAGTTACAATTATTAAGTGATATTGTTTAGAAAGAGTGAAAGAAGAGATGCATAATAGCAATAATTAGCATAACAATCTTACTAGCTGAGGGAATATAAGTAGTTCTCCTCATTAGTATATTAGAATCATCAGAGAACAAAAAATACATAAAAAGCAACAATCAATATTAATAGCAACAATGTAGCAGATCACTCAATGTGTGGCATAAATATGAGTGCTCACACCTTTTCAAAGAATGCATTTGTAGAGGAAAAAAAAAAAAAAGACTTTTAAATACCTTGTAGCCACTCAGTGTATCGGGTTGCACCAGGTACCGTTGTAGGAGACCTCACGGCTGCCGTCACTGCACCGGAGTCTTAGGTAGGTCTTATTCCTTGCAATTTTAGTGCATCAATGAAAGCAAAAATAAGCTTAGGATAACAAACAATAGCGTGTAATGAACTGCTCAAAGAAGTTGCTATGCAACAGAGTGCCAGGACCCAACCAGGTTTCGTCCACCTCACTGGACTTTCTCAAGGGTTCACTCTAAGATGAAGACCGTAAAGGCACATCAACCTCAGATAAAATGTCTAATGAACAGTCAAAATCTTTTAATATTTCTACCAATTTCTTTTTGAGCATGTCAATGGAGAGCCCTATAGCAAATAGGGTCCCCCATGGTTATATGTAACATTATCATGGGTGTCCATAGGGCCCCCCATGCTAGTAGGTTCATGTTAGGTGCAGTGGGATTAATGTGCCACCACCTAAAAGCACAAGTCATGGAAAGCTCCCCTCTTGTTTAGGGGGGTCCCGGGGAATGCCAAGGCTCATAGGGGTAACTGGCTAGGGTATTGTGTTAACATTAGATATATATTTTATAAATATGTATTGCAACTGGTCATGCATGGGCATAATATTATTTTGCCGGATTTGTTGGTGTTAGATGTCATTATTAATGTATTTCCAACCATTGCAGGTTCGACAACCAATATGGTGCCTGCACTGATGGACACCACTGAGCATGCCTAACCCCTATAACATGTATGCTTAACTCTGATCACAATCTGTAAAGGGATAAATTAAGAGATATGGGTATGCTGCAGCAGGCATTACTGCTGCTCAGTTAAGCCATCATTAAAACATTTCATTGTTTAAAATATGATTGTTTAAATGTATGCTCAAAATTGTTGGTCTATGGTGATCTTTAACGCCAATACATGACATTTGGTTAGCTATAAATCATTTCTTATAATATCTTAAATGTTTCATTTAGAATCTGCAAATGAGCCATTACTACAAGAGGTCAAGGATCTAACGGAAGGCGTTACAGTCACCATCTCCTGCTCTGTGGACCACACCTGTCGCTCCAATCCTCCATTTATAGAATGGAACTACTCTGGTGAAATAAGAGTGGAGCATGGAGACCTCAGTGGGGGAACATGGAGATATATCTCAAAATTACAATACAATCCTTCACACAAAGATGATAAGACACACATGGAATGTAAAGTTACATATCCAAATATACAAATCAAGAAAAAAAGACACATGTTAAACATTAAATGTAAGTAATTACTCTACTTAGCTACCACGTCTTTATATTTTAATATCTAATACATAGTAATTGACTGTGTTCATCAAAGTTGAGTGTATTAAGAGTTCACCTAGCCTAATCTGATCATTTGATAGCCAATTAGCCATGCAGTTTATATTATATTCAAAACTTAGTTAAAAAGATATGTAAGTGAGCTGGATTAGGAATAATGCATCTGATAGAGGAGAATTAGTAGTGTATGAAACATTTGTTTGCATGAGAATATTACAAAATAAATATTAATTAGCTTACCTTGTAGTTAGCAAAAATTCCTATTTTGTTTTTCTGTTTTTTGGCATTTGATCGTGTACGCCCCTAGAAAATCCCACCTAAATTAGCATAACATTTAAATACATAACCAGGCTAATACATTGTATCATTCTTCACCTCAGTGGCTTCTGGCATGCTCAGTACAAGAAATGCAACAGTTACTTCCTGTACTCTGTACCAGAAAGGTCAAAATATGTACCCTGCTGTATTTCCTATGTGTATTTGACTTTTGTGCAAATAATTCTAAGTAAACTGAACTTTTCTATATACCACATGTTTTTATACACTACTAATTCTCCTCTATCAGATGCTTTCATAATCCAGCTCACTTACATATCCCTTTAAAGATTCCTAATTTGATATATTTAAAAAGAACCTCAAGACCTTTCTGTTTATCCAAGCTCCTGGGAAAGTTAAACTAAAATATTAAATGTTTCCATCTGGTTGCGTATTCTCTAAATGCTTTATCTTATAAAAAAATGTGAGTTACCCTATATAAGTTATTAATACTATTATTTTTATTACTGTGCACAAGACTATCAAAAATAGAAATGTAATTTATTCTTTCACAATTCAAGTACCGTAACTATGTTCACACATTAGTGTTTTAGTTTTGTAATACAAGCAAGTGAAGTGGGAGTTACAGTTTAGTTTTCATTTATCTATGCTGCATGGTTATACAAAACTGAAAGGTTTGTGCTCACAGAGATTTTATGAAAGAAAATTCATATTTTTGTATCAGACACATTGATTGTGTTAAGTGACATAAGGTGCAAGAGAGAAATTTGACGGAATAATTTATTTGTGCAAAATAGCTGTTGGAAGAACACTGAAGTCAACACATTTACAGTATGTTCTTTTGAACAGGTAAACTTGTTAATGGGGAGAGTGTTATTAGAAAGTAACAATAAAATAAATGCAGTCTATAATGTATTATCTAATTTAAGTTACATACTGTGTGATCAACAATTATTATTATTATTATTATTATTTTTTATCTATTTGATTCAGCTCCTCTCCCAAGAGGCATAAGCCTTCAGGTTGATTTGATCTCTGTTATGGACATTGAAAGGACTAGTATTTAACACGCAACACCTCTAAGATCCCTACCAAGCCTACAATACTGTAAATGGGGGAACTCTCAGGATTCCCACTGCGACGTTGGAGGGAAGCCAGGAGTTTCTTCCCTTGCTCACACCCAATCTCTACTATCAGCTATTACCTTAGGGGCCCAATGGCACCTAAAAATTGACCCTTTAGTACTGGGTTCATTTTTAGGTGCCATGGAGGTCTTAATAGACCAAGCAAAAAAGGAAGAAGAAAGGCCCATTTGTAGGGTGCACTCATGATAGTATGGAAAGTACAAATGGACTCCAAAATATATAACTTTTATTGATATATGTTAAAAATAATGTAAGTATATGAAGCGGCACAAAAATACATATAATTGGCCTTCAAAAATAATGAAAGTGTGTCCACAATCAAGTGTTGACTCAGTCCATTAACAGATCAAGTCACCGGGGTAAGTACTTAAATCAGCCCTTTTGAATTAGTATTCTTATGTTTAACAAGTGATAAGTATACCTAATATCCTATGATAAACACTATTGCTAATACAAAGTGGAGTGCAAGATGTTCAAAAAATTCAATAAATAGATTTTCAGCATTCAAGTGCTGCCCATCCACATTGGTGCCACAATGTGAGTACCATGTCAATCCCAAAAGAAAAATACACAATAGACACAAACGACTTAAGCTCACATCAAATATATCAATAGTAGGAACATGTGACAAGGCATTTACAATAGAATGTAGCTTTTTTCTAACCATATAGTATATAAAATAAATAAAAATTTACAACAACTATGTCTCTAGACGTTGGTACAAGATGTATGTGGAAAGTAAAATACTTCCGAGTTTAGTATATCCTTTTGATTCTAAACATCTGCAGTACATAAGTTAACATTTATAATGGATTGCAACAAAAATGGATAGTGACAATGGATTTGCAGCATTAAAGTGCTGCCCACCCCAAAGCAGGTACTGATTTGTAGACCTGTTCCACCCAGATAAGAATTGCAGGACATGCCCAGATAAACCACATTGTGTCTGGTTGCTGATTGGTATGTTATCATAAATCGTAATATCTTCAATGTGTGAGATACCATTATTAGTAATTTCCAATACATTAGGTGATATTCATGATAATAATAGAATTGCAGAATCCAAGAACTGATATTATATAGAATAATAGTTCTAAATCTCTCCCACCCAGGTGGTAGATAACAGGCAGTGCTCAAATAAACCACAAATAATATATATTTGTAAGAGATTGTAGCTACAGTAACTTACAATTGTCCAACAACACTAGGGATTATTTTGAGTGTAATCCCTATTAGATACAGAGTGCAACAATTCAATTTCTGGTATATCACCCATATATCGCAGATTATATAATAAATTGTAATAAAAAGCTACAATCAAATTGGCCACCAAATGTCACTAAATATGTATAGAAAATGGTAGACATCATACATCACTTCAAGACTGGTCAACAGAGCACTTTACAGAGTTTGATTCCTTATTAAACTCAAGAATATTGATTTCAAGCGAGGATTAACGAAGGCATACTAAAAACAGGAGATCGGACAGAAATAATCTATGAATTAACATGGAGAGAATGTTATTTAAATTTAAACATTACAGAGGGAATTCTTAATAATATTTTAAAATCAAATCTGTAAAATATAGAGGAAAACAAAATAGTAGGGAATGAGGCGTTTGATTGTTTGCTATAACATAAACATATGCATATAAAAGTATATATCTTCTATAAACACATATCCCATGAATTTTACCCACACATATTTACTGAAACCAATATTTTTTTATAATTTTACCAAAATATATAATAATTTACAACAAAATATTCTGCACACTTATTAGAAACGCAAAATACTGAATAATCCTAACTATGAAAGTCTCATATCGATTGCAATATTCATGAAAATCATGAGTTGTTTTATGTTCTGTTTTGGGGGATTGAAATTGTGTTTTTTTCTATAAGAAAGACTGCTCACTTGTAGGGAATTGGCTGCATGGACTTGGCAGGTGCAAGCCTTAGTTGGAATTGTGTTAAAAGAATCAGCAGTTTTGGAGTTATAATAGTTTTAAAATATAATTTAATGAGCATGCTCATACATTGATTAGTTAGCTGCAGTCAGGTGATCAATTGTGGCAGCTTTAATAAAAAAAATGGTTGTGTTGTTCTTTAATAGATGGTCAGTGATAACTGAAAGTGTAGCCAGAAAAATTAGTTAAGTTTAGTTTTTTTCTAAATGTTCACTGGGTGCAGCATATAAGTTTGGAGTTTATATTACATTTAGTGTGAAGTAGTAAACAGGAGAAGAAAAGTTTCCTTTATTTGCAATTAAAGAAAATTAATGTAGTAATGAATAATTTAGTGTGAAAGGTTAAAACACAAAGGCTGTCTTTCTAAAACTACTTTGCCCATTATCTAGTTTGATTATTAAAACAAAAACAGCAAACTGACCACATGTTTCCTTTAGTTTTAAAAAACAACAGTGTTTCATTAATCAGCATCTGCTAGTCAATATTAAAATAAAAACAGGTAATTTATTATAACCAGCTTTAATTGAACAATAAACATCAATATTATAACAATGTACATCACTTAAGTCTACATAATACTTGTGAAGCTTGTTACAATTAAATTGTTCCTAAGATAATGTTAGGTTTGAAATATTACAATAACTTTTTTTAACTTTTATAACTTTTCAGTAAAACAGTATTTTCACAGCAGCTTGGGATTATCCTTAGTCACATGCACATGAGGCTCAAAACATACCACCTTTTTGACTCAGGCCCACTTAACATGGGAATCCGTTTAGGACTATGGGTCCTTCACTCAATTAAGCAAGATGGTAGTATGCTTTAAACATAATTTGCATGTCAGTTCCCAGATTCCTTACCAGCAATAAAATTACTGTTTACAGAGAAGTTTGTGGGGAAACACAGTTAGATAGTTATGTAGCAATTGAGGTTGAGAAAAGACTTTCAGTCCATCAAGTTCAACCTTTTTCAGATCTGCTCTAATCTGCAATATGTGGATTAGTTGTTAATTAATTGATCCAGAGGAAGGCAAAAAAAAAAAACCAAGTGAAACTTAGCAAATCGTCTCAAAGGGAAAAAAAAGTAATTCCTCCCTGACCCCAGATACTGGTGATTGGATTCCTCCCTGGATCAATACTCTCTATTTAATTATCCAGGATAACCCTGAATGCTCTTTTTGATTAGAAATCAATCCAGTTCCCTTTTAAAGTTATCTATCAAATCCGCTGTCACCACCCCCTTTGGTAGAGAATTCCACAGATTAACCACCCTTTCTGTGAAGAATATTTTTCTTTTCTTAAGGTGGAATCTTTTTACTTCTAACCTCAAATGATGTCCTCTTGTCAGTTAGAAACCACTTGGCACAAAAAGCTCCCATGACAAAGCTTTATACTGACCCTGGATGTATTTATATAAGGTAATCATATCTCCTCTTAGACACCTTTTTTCTAGAGAAAATAAGTTTAATTTGGTTAGTCTTTCTTCATAACTTAGCCCCTCCATTCCCCTTATTAGTTTTGTTGCCTTCTCTATACCTTTTTTCAGCTCTAAAATGTGCTTTTTATGAAGTGGTGCCAAAAATTGTACCCCATATTCCAAATGACGGCGTACTAGGGATTTGTATAGTGGCAGAATTATATTTGCTTCCCTTGATTCTATACCCTTCTTAATACATGCTAATACTTGATTTGCCTTTGCAGCTGCTGCGTGGCATTGAGCACTGTTACCTAGGCAGTTGTCCACAAGTACTCCCAATTCCCTTTCAATATCTGATACCCCTATATTTGCTCTATTAGGATTATAAATTGCATGGCTATTTTTCCTTCCCAGATGCATAACTTTGCATTTATTTGTGTTAAATCTCATCTGACATTTAGATGCCCATTCCTCTAATTTATGTAAATCCCTTTGGAGAGAAAGTACATAATTATATGATTTAATTACCTTGCACAACTTTGTGTCATCAGCAAAAATGGAGACACTACATTCCAGTCCTACCGCTAAGTCATTAATAAATATGTTAAAAAGGAGTGGACCTAATACTGAACCCTGAGAAACCCCACTTACCACATTAGTCCAATCAGAGTATGTTCAGTTTACCACAACCCTTTGCTTCCTGTCTTTTAGCCAGCTCTCAATCCATGAGCATATATTTACTGCAATTCATATATCCCTTAGTTTGCACAATAGTCTTCCATGTGGCACTGTATCAAAAGCCTTTACAACATCCAAAAAGACTACATTCACTGAGTTGCCTTGATCTAGGTTCCTACTAACCTCCTCATAGAAACTAATTAGATTTGTTTGACATGATCCATCCCTCATAAATCCATGTTGACTCCTACTTATAATCCTGTTTAAATGAACATATTCCTGTATATTATCCCTTATTAACCCTTCCAAAAGCTTCCCCACTACATAAGTGTGGCTCACTGGTCTCTAATTCCCCAGATTTGCTCTTGCTCTCTTCTTAAATATAGGTATCACCTCTGCTTTTTGCCAGACAGCTGGTAGCGACCCAGTTTTGAATGAATCTTGAAAAATTAAATATAATGGTTTGGCTATTACAGACCCAGATCCCTCAGTACCCTTGGATGTATTCCATAAGTTCTAATAACTTGCTTGAGACATGTAAGTGTATTCTTTTTTCTTGGCAATTTGTATGAATATATCCAGTCAAAAGAGAGAGAGGATGATCTGCAGCCTAAGAACCACAAGTGTATATATGTGCATAGAAGTTGTTTTGTGATCTGTGTATATAATGAGCTGTCCCCCAACACACAAATACACAAACACACATACACATACAGAGTACTATTTGGCTACTTCACCCTTTAATAGACTTATATTACTTGTTCCACATCAGAAATCACATTCACTAGGAGAATCTATTGCGCTTTCTCCCCCTCCCTTCTTTCTTATACCTGGTTATGGTGAATAGTCACAGAATTTTTTGAGCAAATGGGATTTTTGTTGAAAACAAGTAATAAAACTCTCTTCAAGGGTGAAGTAGTCAAATAGTGTGAATAGAGATATACAGAAATTGGAGTGTTTTTGTCAGTATACCTGACACCTCACAGAGGTAATTTCAAGTACACCTCATAGATCATAGAAACACACTGTATATTGGGGTGCACTACGAAAACCATGAAGAATTCTTGAAATATCCCTTCTGACACCTACCTGTGAGAGAGAATCACATCCAGCTTTTAAGTACCTTGTCTAAAGTAATCTGCACTAGGAGTATCTATTGCGCTTTCTCCCCCTCCCTTCTTTCTTATATTTAGTACTTCAAATACACCACATTTGCCGGTGTACCAGGAGAAGCGGCATCCTCCAAGTGTGAGATCTACAGAGCCCTAGGAATATAACAACAAGACCCATCCAAGATCCCGTAGAAATAGTGTGGAAATATACTAACATCCACATATTATCCACATCAATATATTATCTACAGAAACCGAGAGAGAATTATCTTGGACTGACATTATCTGAGTAAACTAAGCGCTAAAGCCCAAATTGGAAATACAAAAAGCCCAATACCATATCCATATTCACCATATCCGGAGACTTTCATATCTTTTTTTTCTAAAACTACAAATTACCAACTCTGATCACAGCTGAACCATAACTAAGCTTTAAATCTGGCAGTAGGTCACATTTAGATGTCTCTACTGAGCATGCTCAGTATATTTCAGATCAATTAGATCTTAAATACAGCTTAAGTTGTCAAATAAGTTCCAAAAAGACATGTACACTGCAAGTTTTCTAACAAATCTGTTTAGTAAATGTTTTGCTATAAGTGAGCGAATTTTCATCCAAAATTCAACATAAACCAAATTACTTTTGGCCTAGATGTGCATCAGTAGTAATATTACTTTTTTTTTTTGCTTCAGAGATTGGTCAACCTCCATGGTTCTGTTCATACTTACTCAAGTGTAAAGCAAGTTTCAGATTTTTCTTAGAGTTTACTCTAATTGGATAACTGGAGAAGGAACATTATTGATCCAGGGAGCAATCAAATTGCCAGTAGTTAGGTTCAGGTATAAAAAATGTTACCCTTATGAGACAATTGTCAGTGGGGTGTTTTGTTTGTCTTCCTGGATCAATTACCAATATCAACTAACAATTTACTTATTACAAGTATCAGAGGAGACCTAAAAGGTTGAACTTGATCAACTAAAATTGTTTTTTAAACTCAAATACTATATTAATATGTATAAGAAGCATTTTTGGTGAGACATGAAGTTTGACCTCACGCATTATCATATACAAACATGTATTAATCATGTTAAATCGGTATATTAAGAAATATAATACTATTGTACTTAATAACCTGGCATTAGAGCTCCAACATGTGATTCCATTAGCGCAGTGGTATCTGCATAGGAAAACATAAGTTAATAATTGGGATTTTTATTTTATTAAATACTTTTAGTGAATATCTGCACAAGTCTTTTATCTATAATATATAATTTATTATATTACATCACTATTATAGTTGTCAGTGTAGGGAATGCTTACGATGTTGGTGATGCTATCAGGCGAGCAGCTCCTGCTGCTCTCTCCTCCCTGAAGCGCCGGCTTCTGGCTGTGTCCCAACCGGCATATGCTAATGACGTGCCGAGCGTGTGACATCACGTCATTAGCATATGCCGGTTCGGACACAGCCAGGAGCCGTGCTGCAGGGAGGAGAGAGCGGCAGGAGCTGCTCGTCTGAAAGTAAGGTGAGAGGGGAAAGGTGGGAAAGGGAGGAGGAATAGAATGGGGAAGAAGGGAGGAGGAGGATGGAGGAAAGGGAAGAGGAGGATAAAGGGGAAGGAGGGAGGATGAGGGGAAGAAGGCAGAAGGAGGATTAGAGGAAGGAGGGAGGAGGATTGGAAAGAGGGAGGAAGATAAGGGGAAGGAGTGAGGAGGAGGATAAGGGGGAAAGAGGGTGAGGAAGAGGGAGGTTAAGAGACACAGGAGAGGGAGAGGGAGGAAAGAGACATAGGAGGGGGAGGGGCTAAGAGACACAGGGGAGGGAGAGGGGGAAGCAACAAAGGGGAGGGAGAGGGGGGAGACACAGGGGAGGGAGAGGGAGAAGAGACACATGGGGAGGGAGAGAGGAGAAAAGAGAGATATGTGAGGGAGAGAGCTTAAAAGAGACACAGGGGAGGGGGGAGGAAGGAGCCAGAGGGGAGAGAGTCACAGGGAAAGGGAGAGGGGGAAGAGACACAGGGGTGGGAGTGGGGTAAAAAGAGACAAAGGGGATGGAGAGGGAAGAGACACAGGGGAGAGGGGTGAAAGAGAGCCAGGTAAGGGGGAAGAGACACAGGAGAGGGGGGGGGGGAGACACAGGGAAAGGGAAAGATAAACAGACGAGGTAGAGGGGGGGGAAGAAACTCAGGGGAGGGACAGGGGGGGGGAGACAAAGGGGAGGGGGGAACAGATGCAGGGAAGGGAGAATGTAATACTGTCATATCTGAAAAAAAAACACACTTCATTATTTAGGAATAAAAGTAGATGCACTTTATTTACACAATGGACCACAGCAAGCCAGGAACATCTTTCAAACAATGACCCCTCTGAGCTCCATCAAATTCAAGTTCATCTGGAGTAAGGCATTTTCGTGACTTTGGTTCAATCCTTTCATTATATCTATTTGTACTCATACTTTCCTTCTACTTTTGCCCAGTAAACTGGTTGCCACCTACTGCCCTGAGAGGCTTATCTTCGGTATTATTATGTCTCAGGTTAGGCTTATTCATAAAGTTGCCTTGGCAAAGATACTGGAGTGGTTTGCCTGTTCCTTCTCCAGTGGACCATGATTTGTCTGGCTCTCTGCTATGGGCTGCACATCTTGGGTGACCCTACATGGTATGGCTCACATCTTTTGTGAAGTACAAAAGACCTTTCACAACAACAAGGTTGTGATCCAGATGGAAAATAAGATTAAATATGTTATTTAAAAAATTCAAATTGCCAAATGGTTTGAGTTACTCAATATTATTCTCATAATTATTACCACATAAAGTAATCACAAGACATATTTGATTTATTGTTGTTTTGCTATTTAAGCATTCTGTATAAAGTACCAAGTCTCAAATTATGTTTTAAGTACTTAAATTAGTCACACAATGCAAAGCAATACTCACCACTAACGTTGCATTTTTTATGAATCCAGCATGTAAATAGCTATTATAGCACATTCCTCATGTAATAATTATAGTAATATTACATCCCAAAACAATTCCCATTTTACAGATATACACTAAAATGATTATGGCAACTATAAATATAAATACAGAAGTTTTTCCTGCTGACCAAGCTCTATCTTTACCTCATTAAATAGATTCTGCCAAAAACGTCAATATCAATCAAAGAAAAGCGCAAGTCAAGGAAGGAGCAGTCATGGAACTTATGTGTCAATTCGTTAAATGTAACCCAGCACCAACACACTACAGCTGGTATATGGATGGGATATTTATTAAAACTGAGACTGGACAATTCCTAAGGCTATCAAATATTAAAATAACACAGTCTGGCAACTATAGCTGTGTGGTACATAACGAGGCTGGAGATTCTTATTCTTTACCTGTCAGAGTAACTGTAACATGTGAGTATGTTAAGTACAAGATTAGTAACATAATGTACTAGAAAACACTGCTAATTCATGAATTATGTGCAAATAGATACTTTATGTTACTTGTAATCTACTGTAAATAAGCCTCTGTTCATGCTATTGCATATAATAGATAAATATTTACACTGTATATGCATCTAGATTTAGTCTCATGTTTGGTATTGGTACAGTTAGTAGTCATAGAACCCAGAAAGTTTTGATGAATTGTTCTTCATTGTAAATAGGATATTTTACTGTCCTATACAGCATATTAAATGTTAAAGTTCTGCCTGTAATTGGAATTATGTGCCTTAGGATCTTAATTTTTTTAACTTTTCTTCTCATCTACCATCTGATGCCATCAGCATGGAAAAATAAGGAGCCAACCAAATGGATTACAGGAGGTGGTGGCAGCGGATTCGATAGATAACTTTAAAAGAGGACTGGATTTATTTCTAATTTAAAAGGGAATTCAGGGTTATCCTGGATAATTAGAGAGAGAGTATTGATCCAGGGAGAAATCCGATCGCCAGTATCTGGGGTCAGGAAGGAATTTATTTTTTTCCCCTTTGAGACGATTGGTTTCACTTGGGTTTTTTTTCTGTTTGTCTTCCTCTGAATTAATTAATAATTAAAAAAAATTAAATTAAATTAAAAAAGAATAATTAAATAATTGATTAATAATGAATTAACAACTAATTAACTAATAACTAATCCGCATATTGCAGATCAGAGGAGATCTTAAAAGGTTGAACTTGATGCACTTAGAGTATTTTTTCAACCTTAATTACTATGGGCCTCATTCAATTGCGATTTGGCTAATTGAATAGGACTCTAAACAACCGGATAGCATATATTTTTTAAAGAAGTTTTTAGTTAGTAAACATCTATCCAAAAGCAAGGTTTTCACTAACTAAAAACTTCTTTAAAAAATATATGTTATGTGCTTATTTAGAGCCCTATTCAATTGGCCATATTGCAATTGAATGAGGGCCTATGTAACTATGTAACTATGGTTAGGGCAATTGTTATAACACCTTGCAATTTAAGGATCTACAGCCTTATTAAATTGCAATTCAGACAATTGAAAAGGGCTCTATATAAGTACAGAGCATATTTTTTTACAGAAGTTTTTAGTTAGCGAACTTCTATCCATAAGCAAGGTCTTCACTAACTAAAAACTTCTGTCAAAAAATATGCTCTGTGCCTAATGATAAAAAAGCTCTATTACTAATTGCATTATCTAATACATTAAATGCTGTTCCTTGTCTATAATTCAGAACATGTAATATGACTATATCTAAAAATCATCCTACAGATCCTGCCAAAGATGTCCAGATTAAACAAAGCAAAATACAGCTCAATGATGAAGAAGTCATAGAATTTGAATGTCAGTTCTCAAGAATTAACCCTGAGCCAAAACACTATGCATGGTATATGGATGGGATTAAACTTATCAACGAAACTGGACAAACCATGAGATTGGTTAGTACTGAAATGGCACAGCATGGAAAATATAGCTGTGTGGTGCATAATGAGGCTGGGAATTCCTCATCTTTACCTGTCACAATAAACAGTGAGTATGTTAAACACAATGGACCCTATTCTATTGCCCATATTCTATTAGTTATTTGCAATCTGATTATGAGTTCTGATTAACTACGGGCCAGCCAAAGATGCAAATTCAACTGGTTTCAGCACAGCTCGAACTTTTAAAAGCTCATAATAATTAAAGTCACACAAATTCAATATTCTATTACACCCGTAACTCTGAAAACCTGCACAACTGAAAAAAGTTCACGTTTCTGTCAAAAATATTATGAGTACTAAATAGGGTTTCAGTCAATAGAATACATCTAAATATATAGAGAAAAAACTACACTGGTAGCAAAAATTACGGGTTAGAGTCATGTGCGGGCTTCTAATGGAATAGGGCTCAATGACGGCAGGACACTATGCAGGAAGGTCTTCTAGATTGAGTGTGAATATACAATGCATGTAAGCACAGATTTACTTAACGTTTTCTAGATGGTATTTTGAATATCTAATGTGGATAATTGTTAAAATATTTTAGAAAGCAAAATGTAAATAACTAAATACAGCCTATAAGTATTTAACTTTTGCACTCAATTATTCTTTAGGTAGAGTTCCATTTCCATTAATGGACTGCTCCTCTCTGGAGCTGTCATGATCCCCTGGTCACCAGTCAGGATGGATCAAGATTTTTAAAACAGGCCATTACTCTGGCTACATAACGACTTGAGAGAGCTAAAACTATCTGGATTCCTATTTATGTGGTTGTGGAAATGGGAAATTGTACTTTGTCTGACCACACCTGCGTGGGACTGGGCTCAGTAGTGTTTTATAGTTTTTTAATATGTGTTTATGTTATGTTATTTACCCTATGTATGTTTATCTCTTGATGTTAGATTCTATGTTCACTCTAGTGAGTTATGCTTCAGACTTTATAAAGTGAGGGTAGGAGACATCACAGTCTCTGACAAGATGAATATGCATATGGACAAGATATCTAGTAGATATATATGTCAAAATCCTCAGAGAAGATAAGAGCGGCCCTGGTTCTATACAACAACTGAAGTAGGTGTTAAGATGCTATGATGCCTTGCAGAAGAAATAATTAAAAATTATTGTATTAGCAGTTTATTCAAAATCCAGAAGACCCAGAAACTATTACAGAATGTTATCAGTTCAAATTGAAATATACAGTATCTCACAAAAGTGAGTACACCCCTCACATTTTCATAAATATTTTATTATATATTTTCATGTGACCATTGGCAACAAAAGTAAGTACACTCATAATTGGAAATGTCCAATTTGGGCCCAAAGTGTCAATATTTTGTGTGGCCACCATTATTTTCCAGCACTGCCTTAACCCTCATGGGCATGGAGTTCGCCAGAGCTTCACAGGTTGCCACTGGAGTCCACATTACGGAGCTGGTGGATGTTAGAGACCTTGCACTCCCCCACCTTCCGTTTGAGGAAGCCCCACAGATGCTCAATAGGATTTATGTCTGGTGACATGCTTGGCCAGTCTATCACTTTTACTTTCAGCTTCTTTAGCAAGGAAGTGGTTGTCTTGGAGGTGTGTTTGGGGTCGTTATCATGTCGGAATACTTCCTGTGGCCCAGTTTTCGAAGGGAGGGGATCATGCTCTGCTGCAGTATGTCACAGTACATGTTGGCATTCATGGTTCCCTCAATGAACTGTAGCTCCCCAGTGCCTGCAGCACTATTGCAGGCCTGGACCATGACACTCCCACCACCATGCTTCATTGTAGGCAATACTCACTTGTCTTTGTATTCCTCACCTGGTTCCCGCCACACACGCTTGACACTATTTGAACCACATAAGTTTAACTTGGTCTCATTGGACCACAGGACATGGCTTTAGCCTTCAGCAAACTGTTTGTGGGCTTTTTTGTGCATCATCTTTAGAAGAAACATCCTTTTGGGATGACAGCCATGCATACCAATTTGATGCATTGTCTGAGCACTGACAGGCTGATCCCCCACCCCTTCAACCTCTACGCCTACATCTATTTCAAAATGACAACCTTTGGATATGGCGCTGAGCATGTGCACTCAAATTCTGGCGAGGTTTTTTCTGTGTGGAACCTGTCCTGACGACCTCTAAGAGGACCACTGCTTTGCTAAAGAAGCTGAAGGTAAAGGTGATGGACTGGCCAAGCATGTCTCCAGACCTGATCCCTATTGAGCATCTGTGGGGCATCCTCAAATGGAAGGTGGGGGAGTGCAAGGTCTCTAACATCCACCATCTCCATGATGTCATTACGGAGGAGGGGAAGAGGGCTCCAGTGGCAACCTGTGAAGCTCTGGTGAACTCCATTCCCATGAGGGTTAAGGCAGTGCTGGGAAATAATGGTGGCCACACAAAATATTGAAACTTTGGGCCCGATTTGGACATTTTCACTTAGGGGTGTACTCACTTTTGTTGCCATGGTTTGATATTAATGGCTGTGTGTTGAGTTATTTTGAGGGGACAGCAAATTTACTCTGTTATACAGGTTGTACACTTACCACTTTACATTGTAGCAGAGTGTCATTTCTTCAGAGTTGTCACATGAAAAGTTATAATAAAATATTTACAAAAATGTGAGGGTGTACTCGTATAGAGATACTGTAGTATATCCATTGGACCTGTTATTGATTTCAACAGCATTAAAAGCAGTTCAAAAGAGTGATCCAGCCTTGAAACGCAGGCAATCTACCCTGAGCAGGAGAAACATTAAATCCCAGACATACATTTCCGCCTCTTTGGCCTCATCAGTGAGGTGTAGCTGCACTCCCTAAGGCTCAATGAGTCTGAAAACCCATATCACCAATAAGATGTGAAAAACGAAACAAAAACAGAATCACAGGTCCTCAATCAGAGAAAGAACAACACCTAAGTAGGTTTGTGCCCTTCACAGGGAGAAATATCCTCTAGTATATCAGTCAGTTCTGACTCAAAGAGTGATCCAGGCCATAAGCACCAGGTCTCGCTGTTTATGCAATAACACAACCATCCTGTCAACTAAACCACTGTATTTCATTTTTCAATTCTTAAATCTTGCAAAAACAAATACAATTTTTGTTTACAGTAGTGTAGAATGTTAGGAAATACAACAGCATGTACTGCATAACATGTATACGCTCAGCTCTTGAGCTGTAGATGGCACTGTGCAATTTAGAGTACAGTATTTATATGTATATTTATATAACATAACTTGTTGGTACACACAGGAGGGAAGTTCTTTGTTTTCTTCACTTGGTTTTTGTCTCTCTTCCTTTTTACCTTTCACCCTGCTGGCTGTTACAAGTAACTGATATGTTAGAAATGTTTGCTGTTTATCCAAACAAGTAAAGCCTAATATGGTTCTTTACTATCTACCAGTGTCTCTTTTTGATGCATAACCAACATAGAACATGAAAACAGATTGTATGATATAAAAGATCTGAAAATGATTTCAAAGAGCAGGTTCTGTGTTGCGTTTATTGAGTTTATTAAATTGTAATGTTTAACTCTTATAGTGATAGCAATTATTTAAAGGTTCATCTTATTTATCATTTGTAATAAATTGTCTATTTTATTAATATTTCCGATTTCAGCTACACACTCTGAAATATATGAAATGGTGCATATTTTCCAGGGTTATTCCAGTAGATGACCCATTAGAAGATGTGTATAACTGATCACATTGGATTTAAAGTTTAAAAATTTGTTTAATGACATGATTTATTAAAAATAAAATATTATTTCCCCATTGATTTAAAGTAAGTGCTTGCTTTTGATAACTTTTTAAAATGTATTTTCCATATTCTTGTGGTTACTTTATCTGTAATAACATCAGTTTCTTGGTTCAACATGCCTGTGTCTGTGTTTGACACATGGAAAGTTTATTTTTTGCCCTATTCTACAAACACTACTTGCTTTACCAGCAACCACTTCTAAGATTGGCATATGTTACATACAGTACACTACAGTACAGTATGTTATTTTTATTCTGAAATAAGTGAGCAATTGATGAATTGTAACTGGTGAGTGCAGTCTTGAATCCAGGAAAAACTGCTGTCAATCACTGTCTTCACAGTGCTCCAGCTATCTGTTATTACTCCTGAAACAGCCAGTAGGCAGGATTATTATTATTATTATTATTATTATTGTAATGTGCTGACATATTCCGTAGCGCTAAACAGGGTAGATACAATCAAAAGAAACGCAACAAATTACGAAAGAATGAAGGGCACTGCTATTGAGTTTAAAGTCAAGCATGCAAAGTGATTTCTCTGAAGCTCCCAACAAGACTGAAAACTCACAAACTTACAGTCTAAAGGGTATGGGTGAGGCATAGAAAGATGAGGTACAATATATTGTGTAAATGATTATTATTATAATAAATAGATACATTTTTAGTGGGGTTTTGAAGGATTTGAGACAGGAGCATAGTCTAGTAGAGCGAGGTAAGTAGTTCCATAGAACATGGGCAGCACGAGAAAAGTCCTGAAGGTGGGAATGAGAGGAGGAGACAAGATAGGAGGAAAGAAAAAGCTCATTAGCAGAGCAAAGAGGACAGTTAAGAGAGTATTGAGACAAGAGATGAGAAATAAGTGGGTGCATTATTATTGAGGGCTTTATGTGTTAGTCATAATTTTACATTTTGTTCTTGAGCCTATGGGAAACCAGTGGAGTGACTGACAGAGAGGAGCGGCAGACATTGATTAATGAATATGGTAGATGAGTCATTCATTTTTGACTGAAGTGGAGAGAAACGGCCTATGGGGAGGCCATCAAGGAGAGATATGCAGTAGACAAGGTGAAATATGATAAGAGAGAGCATTATCATTCTGGTTGTGTCTTGTGAGAGAAAGTGAGTTATTGTGGAAAAAACTTTTTTTTAGGTGAAAATTACAAGATTTAGTGATGGATTGTATGTGAGGAATGAAAGAGAGGGCAGGAGATCCAGTAGAACCCCAAGATAATGGACCTGAGAGGTGGGCATGATGATGGCATTGTCAATGGTGAGAGATATGTGAGGAGTGGAACCTGTGGAAGAGGATGGGAAGATAAGGAGTTCCATCTTTGACATACTGAGTTTGAGTTGATGGGCAGACATCCAGGAGGATATGCTAGAGAGGCAGTTGGCAACATGAGCTAGAAGAGAGGGGGGTAGTTCTGAAGCAGAAAGGTACATTTGGGTGTCATCCGCATACAGATGGTATTGAACTCCAAAATAGTTTATTACAGTATCAAGCAAGGAGGTGTTGATTGAGAAAAGGAAGGGACCTCAGACAATATGATACTCTTTGTTTGTAAACAGAGGCTTAAAACTTTAGATCTTTTATTTGTTATTAGTGTTCTTAAAAATAGAGCAGTTTTGCCATATAATCTTGTGCTATTTCACACCATGAAGATCACTTACAGTGAGGTAAATGGCCCTTTAAGTACAGTATAATGTAATGTTTTATTATACAGTACAGTAATTGTAATACAACATGCAGTCTTACACAAGCATCTTACTTTGTTTTTTCCACTGCTATACAATACCAACATCCATTCACACTTTTCATGCACAATATTTCATCTGCAAAAACTGTTTTGAAGTGAATATGCTGTTTTTGTCATTCAAATATTGCTATCTATCTATTTCACTGTGTTACATTATAAAAAGTTCAAAATTAAATAGAACCTCCTAAAAACATTCCAGTAGTTTTTGACCATCATTAAAAGGACACGGCCATCCTAATAAGAAATTGGTTTCTTCATGAAGAGCATTAGCAAACTATGCACATTGTAATAGTTGTTTCTGTCAGCAGTAAATCATTTCTGAGGTATTCAGGATTGATTTTGCTGTTTATTTATGCTAATGTACAGTTCAGTAAACTAATTTGTGATACATGATGACAGTGGGGTACAGGATCTAACTGCCTGATATTATTGTTTTGGCTATCTCAGACAGAAGACTGTAACCCGAACAAGCACATGAAAACAGATGATTTGCATGTAGGGGCTGATTATTTGCATAAAAATGCAGCACCAATAATTTGAAACTTCTTCAGTTATATATATATACTAGCGACTTGCCCGTCAAAAAATGACGGCAATGTGATGTATATGTTTGTCAAGTTGTTTAGTTATTAACATATATTTTTGACACTTTTAATATGAACGTGTATTTTTGTAAAATGTTGATGTAATGGTTTTTTAAAATGTAATTTGTATCTGAAGAATTGTTAACTTTAATATACATTGAATGAATAGGAAAGCAAAAAGTAAAAAGCCTTCTTGAAACGTCCCGAATTTTAACATGAAGTTTAAAATATATGTAAGCAATAACCTTCAAAGTATATCTTTTTAAACTTGAACTTTATTTTTTATGTAAGTTTAGAAGTTGACAAAACATTGGTATAATTTTGAACATTATAAACAGGAACATAGTGAATACATTTTGTAACCTAATTTTTTATTAAAAGTATTAACATTTGAATGTAAAAACAGTTGACCTTTAAATTAATCAGTATTAACATGCAATTTCTATCACAATAATTGTTAACTTGAATATACATTGAATGTAGAGGAAGGCATACAGTAAAAACTCTCCTTAAAACGTACGTAATTAAAGTAATTCATTACTGACCACATAAACTGGCGATAAACATTAATCTAGGTAGTAATCTTAAGATAACAGACAATATTTACATTGTGACTTAAAAGGTGCTTGACCTCTTAACATTCACTTTGTAATCTGTTGAATGAAATAACTTGAAAATATATTTTTTAAACTTGTAACATTAGAAACATTAACATAGTTCCTTCACATTTTAACATAATTTTTAGTAACAATGCAAGGCAAGTATTTTGTGAGGCGAATCATTCATAAACAGTACTTCCATTAATTATGACTGAATTAAACAACCAATTGTTATGTATTTTGGAATGCTTTTAAAAAATGTTGGCATCTTTAATTTGTATCCTGCAAAGTTATAGTAATTCATAGTAGACAATGTTTTTAGTAAAAATACGTCCATCTTCTAATAAATCACCTTGACTTTCATTGTTTTCAATGTAAACTTTAATAGCCTGTGGATTTTTGCACCGTGACAACGCAACGTACAATTGACCATGTGCAAATACTGGTTCTTCCAAGAAAATACTCACAGATTTGAAAGTTTGACCTTGTGATTTATTAATGGTCATGGCAAATGCCATAATAATGGGAAATTGTCTTCTTTGAAGTATAAAAGGGAGACTACTTTCACTTGGTGCTAAATCTATTCTTGGTATGAAAACTCTCTCTCCTTTATGGGTACCAGTTAAAATTTCAGCATCTATAAAATGGTCCTTTAATTGTTGAACAATTAATCTTGTGCCATTGCATAGGCCTTTTTTGGGGTTCATATTTCGCAGTAACATGATAATTGCACCTTTCTTTAGCTGCAAAATATGTGGTGGCATTCCAGAAGGAGTTAGAGAGTTTATGAATTCAGTCGAAAAGTTTGCCTGACTTTCATTGTCATCAGCAAGTACAGAATCAGCACTATGATAATTTCTTTGTGGTGCATTAATTTTTTTTAAGATTTCATTATTGAGTATTAATGCATCTTTATTTTTACACGTCAGTATAACTTGGTTGGCAAGCTCGGAATATTCTTCGTTATTTATGCTCCCTTCAAATATAGCCGATATAATATCTTGTTGACAAATCATATAAGGTGGGATTTTTTCATTGTCGTCAGGTAAATGTAATATTTTTTCTGTTCTGCCTTCTCCAATTTTAATAAGCCAATCATTGAAATCAGTTTGGCCTTCTGATCTCATATTTTGTTGCAGTTGAAGATGGGTAAAATGTTTCCATACTGTGCTTGACTTGATACAGGTTTCGATAATGTCAGTTCGATTTCCATGTACAACGACAGGTAATGTTTGTCTAAAATCGCCACCCAACAACATTACCTTTCCACCAAATGGAAAAATATAATCCATGACTTCACGAAGCAAACGGTCAATACATTGGAGGGCATAGCATGACATCATTGTGGCCTCAGCTATTATAATTAATTTACATTTCTTCAATTTCTTTGCTTGTAAGGATGTCATGCGAATATCTGACACAGAATTTTCTAAAATAGGCACTGGCAGTTTAAATCCACTATGAACAGTTCTTCCACCTTCTAATAAAAGTGCAGCAATTCCAGTAGTGGCAAACGCCATTGCTATTTTTCCTTGTGCTCGTACTGAACTCATTAATAAATTGTACAAATATGTTTTTCCTGATCCGCCAGGTCCATCAAGATAGAAATAACGCTCTGTCACCATGTCATCATCTATAGCATTTTTAATGGCATGAAATGCTTGCAATTGTAGTGTATTTAAAGTTGCAAGTCTTTCTTCTGTTCTTTCTGCTTGTAGTTGAATGTCATAGTCTTCAAAGTTAATGTCATCTATAAGACCTGGATCAGGCAAATTAAAACTTGCACAACTTAATCCATGAGTTAAAAAGACTTCTTGGATTTCCATTAACGCTTTTAAGTGTGCAATGGGTTCATTGTATCGTCGCATAAAGTCTTCAGCCATATTACTTTTAAAAGTCTCCCACAAAGCTAATGCATTTGGAGCATTTGAGAAGATACAAATAAAAGCAAATTGTTCTCTCATCTGTCGTGGCATTTGACATTGTGCTGCTTCTTCTAATCATCTTTCCCACTCTGTATCATCAGCGAGTAAGTTTCTATGTGTTGCAGCTAAATGGAAGGATTCATATACAATGTCATTAACAGTTCTTAATTTCTCAAAACGTTGTGCTCCTGGAACATTTAAAAGTAATATCCGTAAGCAAAAACGTTCAACATCTCTTGGACTGACTGTGTAAATTCTTGGAAGAATTTTATTGCCTCTGGTTTTTCTTGGTCTCCATAATCCATTCACAAAAACATAGTGATATGGAATTTCAATATATAAGTATTGTGTTGCTTCAGCATCAGTGGAATTTAATGCAAACCATGCAGTTAGTGTAGTGTGACGATCTTCACTTTGGGCCAATGCATTAATTTCATTTCCAGCATGGAAATAGACTAAATGTCGTTGTGGCAAATGTACTGCTAACCTATATACTGCATGTGATCTATCATGCATTTCAAATTTTAAAAGCCGCCACATAGTTTCTGGCGCACTGACAAAGCGAGCATCTACATGAGATGCAAGTTCATCATGGACTAACTCACTACTTTCAGGGTTGTCTGCACTTTTGACGACTACAGTAGCTGCATCGTAACCTTTGTAAATATATTTGTAGACATATTTAATGGATTTGATGGAAGTGCAGGCTTCTACGTTGATGTGGGCGTTGTACTTCATGAGTAAATGTGGATTGTAGGGTACTACATATCTATTGTCCACTTTTTTTCCACGAATAATGGCACTATCTCCTTCTCTTCTTTTATAAAGTGGATATCCATCACAATTGGCATATGTTTTGTCTCTATAATCTTTTGGAAATTCTTTGGAACATTTCTTATTTTCCATACATGGTGATTGTGGATTAAGGTCACCACAGGGTCCATGAATCATGCGATGAGTAACAATCTCATATAGTCTACCATATAGTTCTGGATCTGGTAGTTCAGCAACAATGACTGCATCCACTTTGTCCAAAGTATCTAATTTATCTTTTTCTTGAAGTATTATTAGAAGATGTGCATGTGGAAGGCCTCTTTTTTGAAATTCGATGGTATATACATAAGCAAGACATTTGCCAAATACCTGATTTATAGTGAAGTCACGTATTAATTCATTTAATTTAATCTTAAAAACTCTGGCTACTAAATCTGGTCGATCTGAAGCAGTTTGTCCAAGAAGTAGATTTTGTATAATTTCTGGCCATTGTGGATAACATGTAAATGTCACAAATAAATCGGGTTTGCCAAATTTAGTGACAATAGCCATAGCATCATTGTATCTTTCTCTCATATTCCGAGGAGATCCTTGAAAGGAAGATGGTAAAATGATGGCTTTGCCAGCTGTCATGTCTCTGCTTGTAGCCACGTCAGCAACATAGTCCATTAATCCAGAATATTGTTCTACACGGAGTTTATCTTGTTGATATTTGATAAAGTTTAAATTATTTGCCTCAACTTGCAAATATGAATCAATAATCCATTGTTGGGTTAGTTTCCCACCACATAAAATTGGATTAAATACATTGCGATTGGCAATTTGAGCTACTTTAAATTCAAGCATAGAAACATTATTTCGGATTCTGGCTTTAGCATTTGGGTAACTGGGAAGAGTTAATTTTGGTTGCCAACCTGCTTCTCCGTGTGGGAAAAAGATGGGATATGTCATTGGATCTAAATTTGGACTTAAGATACTCATATTAATAAACGGTTGCTCCTCATTTCTGGGATATATTCGAATGTCTCTTTGAAATGGTGGTTCTCCTTCATCATTCTGAAACACCATTGCAACCTCATTTGATGTTGGCAAGTTATAACAACGTTTATCAGTATGTCTGTCTCTTTTAAGCACCATATTAACCTTCGGCATTGGTAATTGATGTCTTTGTGCATGAAGTAGTTGTTCATTTTCTACTTCTGCCAATTTTTTATAAGCTTTACTGTAGGGATTGTTGTCCATAATGTTATTTAACTCTATAAAAACACTGTGTAAGCATTTTTTATTTTCTTCCATCTGCATACGTTGGTCAACAGCTTCCATTGTATCTAGGACATATAGTTGAGCGAATTTTCTTTGATTTCCTTCCTCGGGATGTAAATGGGAAGTGCGATGATAAATTTGTCCTTGGACTTTAAAACAGTAAGGACCATGTCCTGGTACATTAGCAGCTAATGTTGCCCCCATGGATGCAAAGGATATGGCACTATTGTAGGATCTTATGTTTGTTTTAAAATTTTTGTAGTTTGGAAAAGTAGGTTCAGTCATAATGTTTTGTAAATAGAGAGGAAATTGTTTCTTTTCTGGAAGTTTGAACTTGCCTTTTTGACAGCAACTAATAAATTGGCCATCTCTGGGTCTCTCCTGTTTAAAATAATAAGCCTCACAAAACTGACATTGAGTAGTAATGTCCCCACAACTATGAACCTCTACTTCTAAAGACTTGAGTAGAGGACAATTTGCAAAGCATATAGGATTTTGACTTTCATATTCATCAGGTGAAATGTCATATAATGTTTCAACAACAGGTTCTAAATGCTTTGTTTTTTTCGTGGCTTTTCTTGGTATATGTTGTATTGTTTGAGGTAAAATGTCATGTAATGTTTCATGAAACGGTTCTAAATGCTTTGTTTTTTTTGTTGCTTTTTTTGGTATCTGTTGTACTTTTTCAGGTAAAATGTCATCTGATGTTTGAGCAACAGGTTGTAAATGCTTTATTTTCTTTGTTGCTTTTTTTGACATATCTTTAATTTCTGCAGGTGACAGTCTTTTGCTTGCAATTCTTTTGCGTTCTTTTTCTCGTCGAATTTCCTTCTTCTCCGGTGTCTGCTGGCTGTCTGCTCTCTGTCGTCGTTCTCTAGCTTGGCGTCTTTTCTTTTCTTTTTTACTCTCGTTATCAGCCATGTTAATCTGTAAAAATAAAATAATGTATCATTAGTTTATTTTGAGATGTTAAGTTGTTTTTCATGACAAATTGTTATCAACAGTGTGTTTACATTTTATACTTAATCAATTTCAATGCGGTCAATTGAATAGAGGTCTAAATAAGGCCATCAGATAATTATTTAAAGAAGTTTTTATTTATTAAACATGTATCCAAAAGCAAGTGTTTCAGTAACTAAAAATGTATTTTCAAAAAGATATTATGTCCTTATTTACAGCACTATTCAATTTGTCAAATGGCAATTAAATTAGGGTTTAGGACTGGAATGTTACAATGACAAATTGTATAGATTCTGTGTTTTTAGACTTTTTTGGACTATGCAATTTTTTTTTTAAGGTTACATTGAAGTTTGTATTTACTGTTAAAGATTATTGGCCCTAAAAGACAAATAAGAGATATATGAAAAATGTGATAGTTATATTTTTTCAACAGTTATAGTTACCGGTGGTTTATTTTAAATTTTATTTTCTGTTGACATCGATGCAAAGCTAAGATCTTTATTTTTTTTTCTCTTTTTTTACTTGTTATACTGTACCTTGGTTGAAGTTTGATTTCAAGCAAAATTCTTTGTTGGTCCTGTGTTTAAAGCCTTCGTCCGATGGTCTGGTCCTGTGTTGAAAGTCCTCGTCCGATGGTGTAGTCCTCTGTTGAAAGTCATCGTCCGCTGGTCTGGTCCTCAGTTGAAACTCCTGTTCCGATGTTCTTGACGCAGTATCTGTTATAAAATAAAAATGAAAATTTTATGTTATTTGAATGTCTTTGTATTAATGAAAAAATGCCATTATTTCTGTGTTTTTCTACAATCCTTTTTGGTGCGCCCCACTTTTGGTATGCTTCTTTAGGCTTTTTTCTAAGGCTTATAGGTGGTTAAACATTAAAGAAGAATATTAATTAATTTTTCTCTTTTTTTACTTGTTATACTGTACCTTGATTGAAGTTTGATTTCAAGCAGAATCTTTGTTGGTCCTGTGTTGAAAGTCCTCGTCCAATCGTCTGGTCCTCTGTTGAAAGTCCTCGTCCGATGGTGTAGTCCTCTGTTGAAAGTCCTCGTCCGATGGTGTAGTCCTCTGTTGAAAGTCCTCGTCCAATGGTCTGGTCCTCTGTTGAAAGTCCTCGTCCGCTGGTCTGGTCCTCAGTTGAAACTCCTGGTCCGATGTTCTTGACGCAGTATCTGTTATAAAATAAAAATGAAAATGTTATTTTATTTGAATGTATTTGTATTAACTAAAAAATGACATTATTTCTGTGTTTTTCTACAATCCTGTTTGGTGCGCACCACTTTTGGTATGCTTATTTAGGCTTTTTTCTAAGGCTTATAGGTTGTTAAACATTAAATAAGAATATAAATGTAGTTAGGTATGTGTTTGTGTGAGTTTTCGTACAATCCTGTTTGGTGCGCACCGCTTTTGGTATGCTTATGTAGGCTTTTTTGTACGTCTTATAGGTTGTTAAACATTGCAAAAGAATATTAATTTAGTTTGCAATGTGTTTATGTGAGTTTTCGTACAATCCTGTTTGATGGGCACCACTTTTGTTATACTTATGTAGTGTTTTTTCTAATGCTTATAGGTTGTTAAACATTGAAAAAGAATATGAATTTAGTTTGCTATGTGTTTGTTACAATCCTGTTTTGTGTGTACCACTTTGTGTGTACCATATGTTGCATACTTTGGCCCTCATTCAATTGCAGTTTGGCCAATTCAATAGGGTTCTAAATGTGCTTATTTGGAGCCCTATTGAATTGTCCAAAATATCAATTGAATGAGGGCCTTTGGTTGCTGGATTTGTTATATTGTGAGGGCCTCATTGAATTTCATTTTTCGCAATGGAATTGGGCTCAATATGAGCACAGAGCATCTTTTTTTACAGAAGTTTTTAGTTAGTGAACTTGTATCCAAAAGCAAGGTCTTCACTAACTAAAAACTTCTGTAAAAAAATATGCTCTGTGCTTATATAGAGCCCTATTGAAATGGGCAAATCACATTTGAATGAGGCCCTCGGCCATTAAACATATTTAGGTCCTGAATCAATTGCGTTTTGGCCAATTGAATAGGACTCTATATAAGCACATAACATATTTTTTGACAGAAGTTTTTAGTTAGTGAAGACCTTGATTGTGGTTAGAAGTTCAGTAACTAAAAATGTCTGTCTAAAAAATCTGTTATGTGCTTATATAGAGCCCTATTCAATTGGCCAACTCGCAATTGAATGAGGCTCATGGTTCGGTTCTTTTTTATACTTAATACTTTACCTTGATTGAAGTGTGGAATGACAGAGGGTCCCCTCCTGCCAATCTTAATCCGCCGGTCTTCTTGTAGTGTCTATTTGAAAAAGAAAGTTAAATAGTGAATTATATAATTTTTTTATTTTATTTAGCAAAGCATGGCCTTTTCAGCATTTAATGTATTTTTGTATCTTACCTCTTCTTCTTTGTTGGTGTTCTTTAAAAGGGATTGTGCTTCACAATGCACGTTGCAAATTGTTGAGTGACGCTGTTGATGCAGAGTCTGTTTGAATATTAAAAAAAGTAGAAAGATTAAGCTTTATGTGATCTATTGAATTGCAGTAAATTAATGTCTTTTAAATATACTTCTGTAATTATTTTCAATTAACATTATTTTTCGGTGTTGGCTACACACATATGTCACAAACATAAAGCACATTTCCATAGTTGAAAGTAATTTTTTTGTGTGCGTGTGACATATCACTATACATGAATCATATTTTAATTGTTAAATGAACCTTATTTTTTTTTTTGGCCAACATACATAAATGTGTGTGTGACATGTGACTATAGATGATACACATATATGTGCGTGTCACATATCAGTATACATGACTCATATTTTAATATTCCCAACTTATTTTTTTCTAATGTCATTGTTTTAAGATAATTTTGTTGCAGGGGCAATACACATAAATGTGCGTGTCACATGTCACTATACATTATACACATATATGTGCGTGTCACATGTCAGTATACATAAACCTCTTTTTGATATTTTTTTTGTTTTGTTTTGTTTTGTTAAATGAACCTTATTTTTTTGGGGGGCCTACACACATAAATGTGTTTGGGACATGTGAGTATACATGATAGACATAAATGTGCGTGTCACATGTCACTACATAAATCTCATTTTCCTATTTAATTTTTTTTTTTATGTCCTGTCTTGATAATAAAATGTAATATATTATAGCTTACCTCTCAGTTGTAATTTGCACAATGTAAAGTATTAAATTAGGAAAGAATTGTCTTCTCAAGTTTTAGCAGCAGTTATGTCTGAAGTCACTCTGTTCATCACCTGAGTAGAAATGTATTTTTCTCTGTCAAATAGGCAGTATTTATAAACTTGTAGAACATTCTGGAAAGTTAGACCGTTAGAACGCAATACGCATGCGCTATTTGCGTTCCAGCTTACAATTTGCGTTCCATCCGCCATTTTGTGCGTAGTAGTGGTTAAAATGGTGTTTAATATGAGTGTGATCCGTTCCGCATAGTATGTATTTCATTATTGCGAGTAAGTGTAGTATAGTTACGTCTGAAGCCTCGTTTTCGTTTTGTTCGGCGGCCATTTTTTCTCTCGCTTAGCCGATTTTCGGCAGTTTAAACTCTTTGTTTTGGACTTAAATGGACGTGTAAATTAACTTTTGGAGGTGCCGGATGCCCCCCCGTGCTGTAAGTAAGCTTTTTATGTGTTCGTTGTTTTTATTTCTTGTGTTTGTGATGTTTTGATGCGCGGCGGTTGGAATGGGTCTTTCGCGGCCGTATTTTTTTCCGATGCAGCCGTATGTTGTTGCGATGCTGTCGTATTTTTTTGCGATAGACGCGGTTAGCTTTTACGTGTACGACGCAGTGTCTTTGTTTCTAAGTCGTGCGTATGTGTGTTAAGAGCGTGTGAGGGGCCTTTTTTACTCTTTTTTTTTTAAGTCTTGCGTCTGTGTGTCTGGGTGTAAGCGGGTGTGAGGCGACTTTAAGTTTTTTTTTGTTATGAAGTTGTGTGTGTGTGTATGTGTGTGAACACAGCCGATGTTGGGATGCTCCCACCACCGCAAATGCGGACCCTCGCTTCGCGAGGATCCGCATTTGCGGGGACGTTGTTGGGTTTTTGTTGGCTGGGAGGTTGGGTTTATTTTGTTAAAATGTCGTGTGTGTGTATGTGTGTGTTAACACAGCCGACGTTGAGCCTCCACCTCCGCAAATGCGGACCCTCGCTTCGCGAGGACCCGCATTTGCGGGGAACTGCGTCTCTCGCTTCGCGAGGGACGCAGTTCTTGCGGGCTCGCTGTGCGAGCCCGCAAGCGTGAGCAACGGCCCGTACGCTCACAACTATATATGTGATATATTCTAGGAACTTGCCCGAAAAAAATACGGGATTAAAATTGTAAGGCTGGCAATGCTGTTTGACACACAATGTGAGGCTTTTGGTCCTCTGAGCACCTTCGGCACTCATTGCGAGCCTCTTCCACTGTGTATACTTCAAGTTTCCTGCTTTGCACTGAGCCGAGTCGTGGCTGAATTTTTTCTTGGTCTACCTGACCTTGGCTTGGTATCAAAAGATCCCTGAATTTTCTACTTCTTAATAAGTGATTGAACAGTACTGACTGGCATTTTCAAGGCTTTTTATATCCTTTTCCATCTTTATGAAATTCCATTACCTTGTTACGCAGGTCTGTTGACAGTTCATTTCTGCTCCCCATGGCTCAGTATCTAGCCTGCTCAGTGCATCCATGTGAGCTAACAAACTCATTGACTATTTATACACGGACACTAATTGCAATTTAAAAAGCCATGGATGGGAAATTAACCTTTAATTGCCATTTTAACCTATGTCTCTCAACTTGTGTGTCTGCAACAAGGCCAAATATTTAAGGGTAAGTAAACTTTTATCAGGGCCATTTGGGTGTTTTTCTGTTATCATTATGATTTAAAAAGGAGCCAAACAACTATGTGATAATAAATGGCTTCATATGATCACTATCCTTCAATAAAAGGGCTGCAGTTGCGGGGCTGCAATGAGCGCGGAAGGCACTCATTGCAGGCCTCGTGATGAGCGACGTAGGCCCGTGGGACTTAGGCTGCAATGAGCGATGAAGGTGCTCATTGCAGGGCTCACGATGAGCACCGCAGGCAATGAGCACCGACAATGAGCGCAAGACTTTAAAACAGCCTACACATGAGCACAAAAGGAGCTTATGTCAATAGCTGTGAGCACCGACGAAATGCGTAGCACTTTGCCGCTGATCGCAAGGCACTCAGCAGTTTACACTTTTAATGGCCGAAAAGGTCTCAACTGCGTAATTCAAAAGAACCCCAAAAACAGGTAAATAATAATAAAAAATAATAATACCACATTCACACACAGCACAGGGAGAGAGCCAGGAAGCCTGCGAGTGAGGTTGCAAGCGAATTTGAGCCATATCGAAAATCGGCTAAACAAGGGAAAAAATGGCAGCCGAAAAAATGTAAAAAATCTCAAACAGGATCAAAATGAGGCTGAACAACGCCAGGCACACATGACTTACAATATACAAAAAGGCGAAGACATTAAAAAAGGACCTGAAGCCAGTAGGACTTAGCTGAACCAGGCAAGCAACGGCACTCACCGTGAGACAATTAGCAGAGACAAAGAGGAGAAAGACACAGGGGAGTGAGAGGGTGGAAAGAGACACAGGGCTGAGAGACGGAGAAAAAGAGACACAGGGCAGGGAGAGGAGGAGGAGGGAGAGAGGGGGAAACAGACACAGGGGTCAGAGAGTGAGGAGAGGCTCACAATGAGCGCCAAAGGTGATAATTGCAAAGCACGAAAGTTGTGGGTTGCCAAGCCCTGCAATAGCCCTGCAATTAACAGTTTCACTGCTCATCGCGAGGCCTGTACAGTAGACGGGAGCAGAGGCTTGCAATGGGCGCTGAAGGTGATCATTGCGAAGCACAAAAGTTGTGGGTTGACAAGGACTATAATGAGCGGTGAAGGCACTCATCACAAGGCCCGTACAATAGAGGGAGGGAGAGGCTCAAGATGTACAGCATTCCCAGCTTTAAAATTTTATTTCTGTCATTTTTGACGGTCAAGTAGCTAGTATATATTTATTTGTTTCTTATATGTGTATATATAAATATATATATATATATATATATATATATATATATATATGTGTGAATTTGTATATACAGTATATGTATGTAAAAGTGACATGCAGTACGCCTCCCACGCGTCGCGTGCTAGGACCCCCCCCCCCCCCAAAAAAAAAAGTTTACACCGGGGCCCTCCATTCACTAGCTCTGTCACTGGCTAGATCCTCTCCTTTGTAAAATGTCTTATTACCATTGTTGGGCCATTTGCTTCCTACAGAGTCTGCATATAACACAAAGACTTTTTACAACAAAAGCATTTAGTTATTATTTAATAAATAATGCATTCAATAAAATAGTAAATTACGCTAACACTTAACAGATGGAGCATATGTTTGTAAGTGTAATGTTTATTTATTAGGCTTGGCTTTCTTACCTAATGGCAGTGTCTCATCGATTCCTTTATTGGGTATTGATATTAACCTGAGACAATGAAAAAACAAAGAGCATTGGCTCAGTTTTCATTCTGACACTCGTGACCACGTGCCACATGTACAGTTACTTATTTACATTGTTAATATGTTGCCTTACTAATTTTCTCCATGGCTATTATATAAAATAATATACTGTTTTCACAAGTTTTTCTTTTGTTTGTATTTTTACAGCGGGATCCCATATATACATATATATCATTGTATCTGTGGTGGTTGGAATCTTCTGCCTCCTACTTATCATTTTATTTTATTTGAGGTATAGTAATAATTTAACAAATTTCCTTGCAGTTTCAATTTGCAATTGTAGTTTAAACCTGTATTTCTAAACCTTTTTGACCTTCATTTCCTGCTGGTTACCTTCCAGTGCTCATGGAGACCATCTTTAAATCCAGAGCATTTTGAACAGGATAACACAATTGACACTCTAGATTTTAATCTAGTATTTGAATGATATGAATTAACTGCATTTTGACAGCATATATTTATATATTTCTGTATATTGTGACTAATGGTTGTGTTATGTTTAAAGTGTTAGGGACCAGTACTAATCCTAGGACCTACTGTTGAGAACCATTGGTACAAAACTACATTATATTAATGTGATACCCATTCATCTTTCAAAAATCACACTATTTGGAACTACTAGAAAATTCAAATCAAAGGAAAGAAAGATATTCACTCTCTTGTAGACTTTCCATAACATTTTTCTTGTAGTTATTTTGATGAAAAATACCTTTCGAATGGTAATGGCACCATTTGTTAGATTATAGTAATATTGTGGGGGAAACAAGTGTCACTGTTGTGAACTAGGTAACAAGCTAGTAATATTAAAAGATAAATAAGGCAAATGCATAAAGTTTTTATTTTTTATTTTCCTTATTACTACTTTTACAACTGGAACCAAAGATAGTACAAAAATGGTGATTTCTACATTTCCTATCCAACATATGGAGTAAAACAGTATTTCAAACTAAACATGTTTTTGTTTGTCATTATTTACAAAACTGTAATTATGTGTGAAAGTCTTTAATACTGTGCCCCATGCTTTTAATTGTTATCTGCCCTTGTCAATGAAATAGGTCAACAGTACCTGCTGTAAAGGTACCACTTGTCCTTTAAGAAGATTTTTCTGTAGGTTTGTTTCTCCAGTATGAGTGCAAATGCAGATGAAAGGCCTCAGGGTAGGTTTTTTTTTTCTTAGTCTTGGAGTAGTGCTTTACATTTAATTTCATTTATCATTAATTGATATAGTAATCTTGCAAATTAAAAAAACTTTAAATATCGGCAGCCTCTTATTGTGATTAAAAATACATTTGCCGCACTGAAGATGGGATTGGCAATTGTACAGCTTTCCACTCCTTAGAGTACAGTGTCTTCCCAGTTAGGCTAAAACTGCCACTCCAAACACCTGATCTCTCACAGTGTTGATTACTCCAGCATGTTGCAAGGAATTGAAGAAGAGCAGTATTCGTTTGATAAATGGACCTGAAGGCTTCTGGTGATGGAGATTTAATCTCCAAGGGATTGGAGCACTGTGAACAGATATTCTCATGTAAGAGAGTTGAAGAACTTTTCAAGTCTAATCTGAGGAAAGTCATGGGCATTTTATCAGGTTGAGTCACTCATCAGAACCCATACAGATGGTTGTTCCATAATTCCTAAGGAATAGAGTGTGTGCGGTAGTAGGGGATGATCTATGGTGTCAAAGGCAGCAGGGAGTATTAGTAAAGAGAACTGCTTTAATAATTTTAATTTAGCAGTCACTAGCTAAATTGGTTAACTTTGTGAGAGCAGTCTTGGTTGAATGGTGGGGACAAAAACCAGATTGTAGTTGGTCGAGTAAGGAATGGATTGTTAATAGAGATGTCGCGAATAGTTCGCAGGCGGACTTTTTTCGGAGAACATAGCATGTTCGCGTTCGGGGCGAACAGCGAACATATACGAGATTCGACCCGCCCCCAATACTTTATCATTGAGCAAACTTTGACCCTGCATTTCACAGTCAGCAGACACATTCCAGCCAATCAGCAGCATACACTCCCTTCTACACCCTTCTACCTCATGGACAGCAGCCATTTTGGAATCATAATTAACTTGCAGTCTTACAGAAAAGAAGGGACAGTTTGGATGATGCTGCATCAATAGGGAAAACCATAGCTAGGCAAGTTTATTCAGTGTCCAGTGCAGTGCTGAAGGACTCATCAGATCTCTGCTGTAAACACAGCACCCCAAAAAGCCCTTTTTAGGGCTATAACATCATTTTTTTTTCTGTGTAATCTAATTTCGTTTGCCTGTCTCCCTGCTAGCCCCTGCTTGCAAGTGTGTGTCAGGCTCACAGCTTATACTGTGTGTGCACAACGCATACAATATAATATTGTTTACTAGTTGTCTACTTTTAAAAATCCCAAACTTTTTGTTTATTAAATGTAAGTGCATTTGCCTGCCTGACCGTCAATCAAAGTTCATTTGCTTGACCGCTACCCATAGTGTGTGTCCTGCTTTCAAGCACTGTGCCAAGTTCAACCAATCCAGTCTAGTTGGGGTACCAACAGTCCACATTTAAAAAAAACAAACTTTTTTTTTCTTAAATGTAAGTGCATTTGCCTGACCGTCAATCCAAGTTCATTTGCTTGACCGCTACCCATAGTGTGTGTCCTGCTTACAAGTACTGTGCCAAGTTCAACCAATCCAGTCTAGTTGGGGTACCAACAGTCCACATTTAAAAAACCCAAACTTTTTGTTTATTAAATGTTAGTGCATTTGCCTGACTGACCGTCAATCAAAGTTCATTTGCTTGACCGCTACCCATAGTGTGTGTCCTGCTTGCAAGTACTGTGCCAAGTTCAACCAATCCAGTCTAGTTGGGGTACCAACAGTCCACATTTAAAAAACCCAAACTTGTTGTTTATTAAATGTAAGTGCATTTGCCTGACTGACCGTCAATCAAAGTTCATTTGCTTGACCGCTACCCATAGTGTGTGTCCTGCTTTCAAGTACTGTGCCAAGTTCAACCAATCCAGTCTATTTGGGGTACCAACAGTCCACATTTAAAAAACCCAAACTTTTTGTTTATTAAATCTAAGTGCATTTGCATAACCATCAATCAAAGTTCATTTGCTTGACCGCTACCCATAGTGTGTGTCCTGCTTACAAGTACTGTGCCAAGTTTAACCAATCCAGTCTACTTGGGGTACCAACAGTCCACATTTAAAAAAAAATGACAGGCAGAGGCAGGACACCCCGCAGAGGCCGTCGTGGTCGTAGTGCTGTGATTCCCTTTGGCCCTACAATAATGCCCAGTGTTCAGAGGCCAGTTACCCTGAACTTGAAAAGTTCAGAGGACGTAGTTGACTGGCTAACACAGGACACCCAATCTTCTACAGCTTCCGCTTGGAACATTGACGCACCATCCTCCTCCAGCTTAGCTTCGGGCACCTCTCAAGTTACCACTCACCCGCCTGCCGCCACCACCAACACTAGTACCACAGCCAATTCAATTGATCAGTCAGAAGAGTTATTTACACATCAGTTTGAAGAAATGAGTGATGCGCAACCATTATTGCCAGAGAATGTAGATAAAAGGGATATGTCTCAGTCAGGCAGCATTACACACATGTACGTACGATGTGATGATGATGTACCCGCTGCTGCTTCCTTTGTTCAGTTGTCATATACAAGTGAGGCGGGTGATGATGATGACGATGCGTCCGTGGATGTCACGTGGGTGCCTGCTAGAAGAAAAGAAGAACAGGGGGAAAGTTCAGATGGGGAGACAGAGAGGAGGAGGAGACGAGTTGGAAGTAGAGGGAGGTCATCGCAACGAGCTAGTGGCACAGTCAGACAGCATGCATCAGCACCCGGGGTCAGCCAGACAGCACGCCAATCAACGCATGCTGTTGCCACCACCAGAATGCCGTCACCGACGAGCTCAGCAGTGTGGCATTTTTTTTGTGTGTCTGCCTCTGACAACAGCGATGCCATTTGCAACCTGTGCCAAAAGAAACTGAGTCGTGGGAAGTCCAACACCCACCTAGGTACAACTGCTTTGCGAAGGCACATGATGTCACAGCACAAACGCCAATGGGATCAACACATGAGTACAAGCAGCACACAAACTCAAAGCCTCCATCCTCCTCCTGGTGCAGCATCTTCATCCAAATCAACCACTGCTGTCCTGCTTGCCCCCTCTCAACTCTCCACCACTCCGTCTCTTGCCTCTTGCTGTTCCTGCTCATCTCCCCACAGTCAGATGTCTGTCAAGGGCATGTTTGAGCATAAGAAGCCAATGCCACAAAGTCACCCCCTTGCCCGGCGTCTGACAGCTGGCTTGTCTGAACTCTTGGCCCGCCAGCTTTTACCATACAAGCTGGTGGAGTCTGAGGCGTTCAAAAAGTTTTTAGCGATTGGGATACCGCAGTGGAAGGTACCTGGCCGAAATTTCTTTGCCCAAAAGGCAATCCCCAACCTGTACTCAATTGTGCAAAAGGAAGTAATGGCATCTCTGGCACACAGTGTTGGGGCAAGGGTCCATCTGACCACTGATACCTGGTCTGCAAAGCATGGTCAGGGCAGGTATATCACCTACACTGCGCATTGGGCAAACCTGCTGACGCCTGCCAAGCATGGAATGCGTGGCTCTGCAGAGGAGTTGGTGATACCGTTACTACTTGCAGGCAGGCCTGCTGCCACCTCTTCTACTCCTCCTACTCCATCCTCTTCCATAACCTCCTCAGCTGAGTCCTCTTCTGCTGCTGCGTCTTGCTCCACATCAACGGCACCCCCCCAGCTCCCCAGATACTATTCCACATCCCTGATACGGCAGTGTCATGCCGTCTTGGGGTTGACTTGCCTCAAAGCAGAGAGTCACACCGGGCAAGCACTCCTGTCCGCCCTGAACGCACACGTGGATCAATGGCTGACTCCGCACCAACTAGAGATTGGCAAAGTTGTTTGTGACAACGGAAGAAATTTGTTGGCGGCATTAAATTTGGGCAAGTTGACGCATGTGCCGTGCATGGCACATGTGTGTAATCTGATCGTACAACGCTTTGTCCATAAGTATCCAGGCTTACAGGACGTCCTGAAGCAGGCCAGAAAGGTGTGTGGCCATTTCAGGCGTTCCTACACGGCCATGGCGCACTTTTCAGATATCCAGCGGCGAAACAACATGCCAGTGAGGCGCTTGATTTGTGACAGCCCCACACGTTGGAATTCAACACTCCTATTGTTCGACCGCCTGCTCCAACAAGAAAAAGGCATTAACGAGTATTTGTATGACCGGGGTGCTAGGACAGCCTCTGGGATTTTTTTGCCACGTTACTGGACGCTCATGCGCAATGCCTGTAGGCTCATGCGTCCTTTTGAGGAGGTGACAAACCTTGTCAGTCGCACAGAAGGCACCATCAGCGACATCATACCATTTGTTTTCTTCCTGGAGCGTGCCCTGCGAAGAGTGCTGGATCAGGCCGTAGATGAGCGTGACGAGGAAGAGGAAGAGTTGTGGTCACCATCACCACCAGAAAAAGCCTTATCAGCATCGCTTGCTGGACCTGCGGCAACGCTGGAAGAGGATTGTGAGGAAGAGGAGTCAGAGGAGGAATGTGGCTTTGAGGGGGAGGAGGAAGATCAATCACAACAGGCATCCCAGGGTGCTCGTTGTCACCTATCTGGTACCCGTGGTGTTGTACGTGGCTGGGGGGAAGAACATATCTTCAGCGAGATCACTGAGGACGAGGAACGGGACATGACTAGCTCGGCATCCAACCTTGTGCAAATGGGGTCTTTCATGCTGTCGTGCCTGTCGCAGGACCCTCGTATAAAAAGGCTGAAGGGGAACGACCTGTACTGGGTGTGCACGCTACTAGACTCCCGGTATAAGCAGAAAGTGCCTGAAATGTTACCAAATTACCGCAAGTCAGAAAGGATGCAGCAGGTCTAAAACAAATTAACAAGTATGCTTTACACAGCATATAAGGGTGATGTCACAGCACAAGGGCAATAAAACAGGGGAAGAGGTGAAAGTAATCCACCTCCCACGACCACGCCGGCAAGGACAGGACGTTTAAAAGACGTGTTGTTGATGGAGGACATGCGGACCTTTTTCAGTCCTACGCATCGCATCAGCCCTTCGGGATCCACCCTCAGAGAACGACTTGACCGACAGGTAGCAGACTACCTCGCCTTAACTGCAGATATCGACACTCTGAGGAGCGATGAACCCCTTGACTACTGGGTATGCAGGCTAGACCTGTGGCCGGAGCTATCCCAATTTGCAATTGAACTTCTGGCCTGCCCCGCTTCAAGTGTCCTGTCAGAAAGGACCTTCAGTGCAGCAGGAGGTTTTGTCACAGAGAAGAGAAGTCACCTAGGGCAAAAAAGTCTAGATTGCCTCACCTTTATAAAGATGAATGAGGGATGGATCCCGAAGGGACTGACACTGGGCGATACATTTGACTGAAAAAGGCCTGATGAGATGAGCTGCCTTCGGCTATAAATGGTCCACACGCTGCTGTATGTTATCTGTGAATGCCGGATGACTTGCGTGAATTATCCGCCACCAACTAGGGTTCAAGAAGAGGCAATGTTTTATGGCACTTTCTGCCTGGGGAACAAAGGTCAATTTTTCTGGCCGCTGCAACAGCAGCGGCTGCAACAATATCTAATTTTTGAATTTCAATTTTTATGCCAGAAGGCGTACGGCATGTAATGGAAAAGAAAGCATATTGAACAGTCTGGCATAACACAACAGTTGTGCAAAAATACATATTTACAATGAAGACATTTTGTTAAAATTAGGTGGCTAGGCCTTCTTTTTTTTACTTTTTTGGTTAATACATTTTCTTTTTTTTTACTGTGATTGCAATTTTTAAGAGAAACCTAAGACATGTTAAAAACAGACAATAGTAAAGTCCTATTATCTATCATCACTCCAGCAGTAGCTTATTATTTACAATATCTAACCTGCTCAATCGCCCTTGGGTTACCCTAGGGCAGGCTTCAGTAGGCGACCTCTCCTTTCCTCGGATAATTTTGCCGCTGGTTGCTTCTGAAGGGTCTCCTCCAGGGCTCCCCCACTCCGGTCCTTCCCCCCGAGTCGCTTCAACCATTAACAAATGTTTTATTATATTAGGGGGGTACTAAATGGGGATGTTATCCAGGGATCCCAAATTGTTTGGAACTGGGTGATTCTATCCAAAACTACATGGTTAAATCTCTCGTTGAGCAGTAAATAGTTGATTTTTTTTATTAATTCCTGAAAGTTTTAATTTGGGGTTTTCCAACTACTAGCTATGTGTATTTTTTCTTTCAAAAAATATTTTATTAGGTCAATCTTAAACATTTTAGAAGCTAGTAAGCATGTTTCTTCCCATAGTCTTATGACTGCCGAACACTCCCACCAGACATGAATAAATGTAGCCTCATTACCACTGTTCCTAAAACATGAGCTGCTCCGTTTTGGATCCCATTTATTAGCTTAAAAGGAGTAATATATGACCTGTGTAGGACCTTTATTGAAGTCTCAAGCAGACTATAATTTAAAGATCCCCTACTTAAGCCTTGCCAACTTTTATCCCATGTGCTATCTGCCAACTCGGTGCCCAAATCCCTCTCCCAGGCTTTGGTATAGTCTGGTTTGTTTGCCCATGAGTTTTCATTAAATAGTTTATACATGAGGCTAATAATACCAGGCTGAAAGGGCGAATCCCTACATTTTTTGAGTAGCCAGGTGTTTCTTTGGGGGGTTCCCCTACCACATATCGTATATATAAAATGATGTATCCTGCAAAAAATATAGTGTTCAGCCAGGGGTAAATTGTATCTATCTCTCACCCACTCAAAGGTCATTATTTTGTCGTCATGCCACCATGGACCAACCCTTAGTAGGTTCTGAGACTTCCACCAACTGAGAGAGCTTTCCGGAAGATGTATCTTCAAGTGGGGATTGGGTACGATAGGGGTAAGATCTGATACCCGAGTGTCCAGTTTTTGTGTCCAGTTCATCTCCGTCCATATTTTTAATGAGTGCTTAATCAATGGGTTTTTTAAGTTTCTCAAAAAAGTATACAGGCCTGGAATCCATATTACTGTATCCCATGTATAAGGTGACATGCTTACATTTTCCATAAATACCCAGAGCGGCTGATGTGTTTTGGAGAATGCGCCAGAGGAATGAAAGCCAGCTGCGCTGCCTTGTAATACAGTTTGAGATTCGGGTCCCTACCCTCTTTTGGAAAGACTATGAGGTTGGCCTGATTCAATTAAGGGGGCATAGGTTCTCCATTTAGTATAGCGTTAAACAAAGATGTTAGGTGCGGGGGTAAGCAAGGGCTCAAATTTCTTATAGTACAGATGAGTAAAACCGTCTGGCCCTGGGGACTTGCCAAATTTAAGATCTTGGATTGTAGATTTAACTTCCTCTTGGGATATGTCTAGGTTCAAGCTGTCCAATTGAGGTACAGGTATTTTGTGGACTTCTTGCTGTAGTAGGAAGGACTCTATGTCAGATCCGCTGCAGCGGGATTGGGATAAATATATGGTCTGATCTAAGTTTTGAAATGTTTCTTGGATAGCATTGGGGCTAAAGGAGGTTTGGCCATCAGGTAGTCTAAAGATACCGTATATTATGTCCTCTCTTGGGGGGTAAAGACACTAATAATTCCTCCAATAAAATTCTGCTTTTTTTTTTGTGGGCAAGGTCACTGGTTAGCCCCTTGGGTTATCTGTTAAAAAGAGTGGTGCAGAGACTGTGGGGGCTGTTAGCCTCCTTGTCCCTGTGTGGCTGTTTAGAATCCCTGCTGCTGCATGTTTCAGCTTTATTAAGGTGTAATTGTACAGCGTTTGACTCAAGTAGCTGCCTGTGCTGGGTCAGTTTGGCTTAATTGCTGGGCACTTTTCCTGCCAAGATGGAGACCGTCAGTCCATGGGCCTCTATGTCCCCTTCACTACCTTTGTCCCCGCTTGTGTGCTTATTTGGGATGGCCCCCCTTTATTTCTCCGGCCTTTGGCCTTGTAGGGGTCGCCCCCTCAATCTCTGAGTGTGGATATGCAGGGATGGGGCGTTGAATCAGGCCTACCTTCTTCTCTGCTCGCTGCAAGATCAACAATACCTAATTTTTCAGGCATGTGTACATGCCTAATTTTTCTGGCCTCTGGTGCTGCACTGTGGCTTCAACAACCAAACCCCCAAAAAAGGCACATAACAGGGATTAAACTGATAGGAGTAGTACTACTTAACACACCACTCATATCTGGTGTAACAGTAGTGTACATTTAAAACCAAAAACATTTTTTCTACTGTAATAGATTGCATAGCAGTTAGTTGTCTGCAAGCGTGTGTGTCAGACCTACAGCGTCTACTCTATCCAACTTCTGCAAGTGCCCAGTGCCACTCATATCTGTTGTCACAGTATCTTAGACATAGTACCGCATAGTACCGATCTGTCAAAACCTGTAATGATGAATGAGGTCTAGAGTAGCCTGGTTCCCTTATCCTCTACAGGTTGAGAGCTAATGTTTGGGTGACTCCAGACCAACACATGAGTACAAGCAGCACACAAACTCAAAGCCGCCATCCTCCTCCTGGTGCAGCATCATAAGCCTCATCAACCACTGCTGACCTCCTTGCCCTCTCTCAACCATCCGCCACTTCGTCTCTCGCCTTGAGCAGTTCCTGCTCATCTGCCCATAGTCAGGTGCATGTAAAGGACATGTTTGAGCGTAAGAAGCTAATGTCACAAAGTGCCCCAAAAATGAAGTGATACGACCAACAAAGCATCTTTTTCCATCTCCCAGTTCTAAAAATCCAGGCCTTATACACGCCCCTGATAGGTAACGTAACAAGTATTAAACTGATAAGAGTAGTACTTACAAACACGTCACTCCTATCTGGTGGCACCTTTGACTGCACGTGCCGTGCCCCAAAATTGAAGTGATACGACCAACAAAGCATCTTTTTCCATCTCCTGGTTCTAAAAATCCAGGCCTTATACACGCCCCCTGATAGGTAACGTAACAAGTATTAAACTGAGAAGAGTAGTACTTACAAACACGTCACTCCTATCTGGTGGCACCTTTGACTGCACGTGCCGTGCCCCAAAATTGAAGTGATACGACCAACAAAGCATCTTTTTCCATCTCCTGGTTCTAAAAATCCAGGCCTTATACACGCCCCCTGATAGGTAACGTAACAAGTATTAAACTGATAAGAGTAGTACTTACAAACACGTTACTCCTATCTGGTGGCAACTTTGACTGCACGTGCCGTGCCCCAAATTTGAAGTGATACGACCAACAAAGCATCTTTTTGCATCTCCTGGTTCTAAAAATCCAGGCCTTATACACGCCCCCTGATAGGTAACGTAACAAGTATTAAACTGATAAGAGTAGTACTTACAAACACGTCACTCCTATCTGGTGGCACCTTTGACTGCACGTGCCGTGCCCCAAAATTGAAGTGATACGACCAACAAAGCATCTTTTTCCATCTCCTGGTTCTAAAAATCTAGGCCTTATACACGCCCCCTGATAGGTGCTGTAACAGGTTTTAAACTGATAAGAGTAGTACTACGTAACACACCTTATAATAATGCAGAGAGAGGCAATGCAGTGAGAGGAGTCTGAAGAAGAGGAGTCAGAGGAGGAAGGTGGCTTTGAGGAGGTGGAAGACCAAACACAGCAGGCGTCCCAGGGGGATTGTTGTCACCTTTCGGGGACCCTTGGTGGCTGGGTGGAGGAAGAGACCTTTAATGACATCAGTGAGGACAAGGAATGGGACATGGCTAGCTTGGTATCCAACCTTGTGCAAATGGGGAGTTTGCGGTTGTGCAAATGGACTGTTTGTGGTTGTTTGCGGTGCGTTAAACGGGGAGTTTGGTCTGTCACTGTGAAGCGGGCCTAACCCTTACACTACCTGATCGATACAACATCATACCTGATGTTTTAAAGCACGTTATTCCAAACAATTTAGGAATGTTAGGTAATTTATGCCCTTTATGGCTTAAAACCAGAATCTGTATCAACTATGTAATTTTCCAAGGGAGTTTTGCCATGGATCCCCCTCCGGCATGCCACAGTCTAGTTGTTAGACCCCTTGAAACAACTTTCCCATCACTATTGTGGCCAGAAAGAGTCCCTGTGGGTTTTAAAATTCGCCTGCCCATTGAAGTCTATGGCGGTTCGCCGATGTTCGCCGGTTCGCGAACATTTGCGGCGGTTCGCGTTCGCGTTTCGCGAACCGAAAATTTTAGGTTCGCGACAGTACTAATTGTTAAGAATTGAGTAAGATGGGTGTAGAATTACCATTTCAGTAGTTTAAAGGCTAGTGGTGTTGGGAAATGGGTAGTTAGTTAAAAGGGGATGAAGGATCAAGTGAGGTATTCTATAGAATCTGTGTGATGATGGCCTACTTGAAGGAGGATAAAAATGTGCCAATGAAGAAAGAGATTAAAAAGATGAGTTATCACTGGGTTGAGAAATGGATGGGACAATATAGATGGGACAATATGTGAGGGAATAGGATCAAGGGTGCAGGTTTTAAGATGAGAGGAATAAAGAAGTCTGGATACCTCATCCTCAGTAACCATTGTCTCCCACATGCATTTTGGCAAACTCTAAACAGGATTTGATATGGTTTTTTTCAGCAATTGTATTTTATTGTTGCACCTCCATAAATCAAAGCTTTGTGGATCATTATCTTTGTTATATGTGTCCCATGGACAGCTTTCAGTGTTAAGCAGTACTTGTTCTTCAAAGCTATACATTAAAACCCAATATCCCATATCTATATTGCTTATATGGCAGAAGAACTTACAGTAGACAGCATGAAAGGAAGCACAACCTGTTGTAAACAAATAGCAAATAACTCAATTTATTTATAGTCAAGAAAAACTGACTGTCAGCCTTATTAAATTGCGATTCGGTAAATTTAAAAGGGCTCTATATAAGGACATAGCATATTTTATTTACAGAAGTTTTTAGTTAGTGAAGACCTTGCTTTTGGATAGAAGTTCACTAACTAAAAACTTCTGTAAAAAAAATATGCTATGTGCTTAAATAGAGCCCTTTTAAATTTACCAAATCGCAATTTAATAAGGCTGTATGCCTTTACTACAGCAATCTAGTACGCATTATATGTATTTGTTGATAGTGTGAGTGAAGAAGAATCTTTGCTAGTGACTATATTTATTGCTAAGATTTAATAAGAAAATTAAATGTTTACAAATATAGAATTCATGTAATCCATATAATTTTGCTTAGGTTACCTGACTTCTAAGTATATCATTTTTAATGTGTATTTTTCCCATTTATTAATATTGCTGTTTTGTTTTTAAAGAAAAAGAAAATCATGTACATCGGGTAATGAAAGGAACAGTGCAACGGTAAGAATTCCATCAGCAAGCTAAGACATAGAAAACTAGCATTATTATTTACATCAGTGAACTAGAGTCCAATCCTCAATAGTCGGTAACAGTCAAGGATTTAAATCTCTGATTGAGAACATTTAATTTTACTCACCCACATGCAGCATTAGCTTTAAAATAACATAAGTTTCACATGACTACCTTAAAATGGTGCTGTCTTGGTCTAATCCTGTTCCTCTTAATGCTAAATAGATTTATGAACACAAATAATCATTACATAAATTAGTAAATGTAAACATACATTACAGATATTGTGTCAACAATTAATTTTGTATTATTTATGCCAATACACCCCCTCAAATAATCTTCTTAGCAACAACACAAAATTGTGTCATTGTTACATATTTTTAACGTCTCTTATCATTCAGGTCAGACATATTAGCAAATTTTATCAATTAAACTTGAAAAACAAATAAACATAATTCATCTTTTATTTTTTAATCTAGTGTGAACAATCAACCAATGCCACATATGCTGAACTTCTCAAAAGAGATATATCTCCTGAATATGATGTACTGAAGGTGAGATCTATTTTTTTAATGCAAGAAGAACCATAGAGTCAAATCATATTGGTATCGGTTATCAATGTATCAGCAGGGTTATCTAACGGTTTAATATTGTAATGAGAATTAATTTGCTGTTAAAATTCAAAGCAATATTTTCGATCTAAAAATAAGTCGAAAAAAAACATCCCTCTGGAAAGCTTATACCTTCTTTCAGTTTAGGCATACTCAAAAATATGAAGCTACAATGAAAGGAGATTTATTCTCCAGAGAGATCACAGCAGATCATTATAGACTACTAGTAAATTGCCTGTAAAAAATGACGGGCTTAAAATTGTAAGGCTGTCAATGCTGTTTGCCACACAATGTGAGGCTTTTGCTCCTCTGAGCACCTTCGGCGCTCATCTAAAACCTCTCCCCCGTGTACTTCAAGTTTCCTGCTTTGCACTGATCACCTTCGGTGCTCATTGCGAGCGCCACACTGAGCGTATTTGGAGCTTATCGCCGGGCTCGCAATGTGCACCTTCGGCGCTCATTGCAAGACTCTCCTGCTCGTGGTGCTCATTGTGAGCCCCAGAATAAGCTCCTTCCATGCTCATCACGTGGCTCACAATGAGCGCCTTTGGCGCTCATTGCGACCATTTCCTCACGGCTACTGTACGGGGCACTCATTGCAGGTTTTGTTAACCTACAAGTTTTTTGCTTGGGAATGCCATGTGTCTGTTTCCACCATCTCCACCTGTCCCTTCCCTGTGTCTTTCTCCTCTGTGTGTCTGTAAGCCTCTCCCACTCACAGTGCTCATCGTGAGCAGTTACAGAATTTTTACATTATTCGTCCGCCATTTTTCTCCTCGCTTAGCCGATTTTGGATTGACGAAAAGCCTCAAATATGGCTCAAATTTGCTTGCAACCTGACTCCTAGGCTTCCTGGCTCTCCCCCTGTGCTGTGTGTGTTATTATTTTTTTATTATTATTTTGCTTGTTTTTCGTATTTTTACAGTTACACGCTTGGCTCACGTGCCTCAAAAAAACAGCTCTGGTTAATTTTTTAAAAGATCTTTTGTAAGCAGGAAACAGAGGTTATAGTTCAATCCTAATTTTCCTTGACATCACTGCAGCATTTAATACAGTGAACCATAGAATAATAATAGAGTAGCTGAAGAACTGATGTGGACTAAGAGGCACTGTCCACAGCTGGTTTAAATTTTTTCTCACTGGCAGGTTGCAGTGGTTTTCTTCATTTTCATCTAAAAGGTTTTTGTACTGTGAGGACCTTCGGCGCTCATTGCGAGCCTCACCTCTGGTGGACTTGTGCTCCTCTGAGCAGCCTCTGCGCTCATCACAAAGATAGATACATATGTCTATATTTTTGTAAATAATAATCACTTAATTAGTTGCTTAATGAATTAATATACTTTATCTAATTGTAATTAATATATCCATCAATCAATAGGCTGAAGAGCTAACAATCTTTTGCCATTTTCCCGCAGCATATAATGTCTAGTTGGACTGTTGCTGGGCTGTGTAGAATTTTTTATGAATGTCCCAACTGTGCATTAGAAATAGGCTGTGTGCGTGGGGGCAAACCGTTGGTTTATTTGTGTAAATCGCTACTGTGGATGCGTAATGTTGTGATTTCGAAGTTCGGAGTGTAAAGTAGAGTCGTTTGTGTATGTGCTACGTCGTTTGTGAGTATTTGGCATCCTTTGTAATAGTGTATTTTGTACCTCAAACGTTTGTGTGTGAAAGTGGTACGCGGTTGCCGGTGTGTTGCGCAGTCCAGGGACGTATAGCCTCGTTTACATTTTTTATGCCCGGCATTTTTTTTCTCGCTTAGCCGATTTTTGAGTGCCGAAACTCTTGAAAATCGTCTTAAATTTGCATTCCACCTCACTTCCAGACATCCTGTCTGTTCCCTCGTATTTTTTTTCCAAGTTCCGCCTTATGAAATTATTAAAATGATCTAAGCCTTATTAAATTGCGAATCGGGCAATTGAATATGGCTCTATATAAGCACATAAGATATTTATTTTTACAGAAGTATTTAGTTATTGAAGTTGGATGCAAAAGCAAGGTCTTCAGTAACTCAAAAAAAATTGTTTTAAAAAAGATGCTATGTGCTTATATAGAGCCCTATTCAATTGGGCGAATAGCAATTTAATAAGTCAGGTAATGAGCGCCTTTGGCGCTCATCGCCCAAGTGCTGTGAGTTATAGTGCTTTAATGGCTCGCCTCACTATGCAAGGCTCCCAGGCGCTGAGCGAATTGTTAGTGCCTTAACGGGTCACCTCGCTACGCAAGTGCTGTGTGTGTTAGTGCTTGCCCAAGTGCTGCGCGTGTTAGTGCCTTAATCACCTAAGTGCTCCGAGTTATAGGGGAACTTCAAGATTGGATATTGAGAACTGGTTGAGACTGTGCCTCAAAGGGGAGATGAAGAGGCATTAGCGTAGAAACGTACGTTAGGGTTCAGACATGACGTGTGACGTCACAAGCCGGCGTCTGGAGAGGAAGAGCCAATACAGACAGGGAAACACTGGAATGCTGGTAGTAAAATATAGCATTTATATCAAGGGAACGATTAGAAGGATAGAGTTGAAGTAGAGACAAATGGCTTTATAAGCACAAGAGTCAATGTATAATACAAGAGGGTATATTTAATAGATTCAATTTAACCCAACATATTCACTAAGAGGTGAAAGTCCTCCCCCTCTCTATCTCTTTCAAAAATTAAATAAGGAAAGGCCGTATGGACCTGGATAGATCCATTTGATTATATGTAACTAGGAAATTGCCCGTCAAAAATGCCGGGGAAAACATTGTAAGGCTGGCAATGCTCCTCTGAGCATCTTTGGTGCTCATCACGAACCTCTCCCCCGTGTACTTCAAGTTTCCTGCTTTGCACTGATCACCTTTGGCGCTCATTGCGAGCCCCACACTGAGCACATTTTTGCTCCTCTGAGCACCTGCGTTAGTTTTATTTTCAAAGTCCTGCATGCCTGACGTTGTTAGTGTAAGCATTACTGTTTTCATCCCACATTGTTCGTTTGTGTTACTGTCTTACTATTTTCTACGTGAGGCTCGCTTTTAGTTTGCACCATTGTTCACCTCGAATACAAATAAACTGGAAAAATTGTAAATAGTTGTTAAGAATGTATACCTTTTTGATTTTATATAACATTTTTAAATGAGACTGCTTTCTATTTCATACATTTTATAATTATCTCTCTCTTTTTTCCCTCTTCTGCTAAATACCTTGAATCCCTTCTAGGAGAAAAACACTATATACATGTATTATTATTATTATTATTATTATTATAAGCTTATCTATAGTTTTGTCCGTCTACTCTATAACCTTACCCCATCACTTTTTCTGTTGCTTTCAATATTAAAATCTGATGGAAAACATTTAAGATGTCATCTGACACTCCTATTATATCTAGGGAATCTTTTTTTCATGATGTGAAAAGCACCATTCTCATCCATATGTTTGATTAACCAATATCACGTTTTTATTCTTCCATTTTTTTTATTTCTTTGATTCATTATGATAATCATCTCTAATACATTTCTTCCAGTTAATGATTCTAATTTCTTCTTGCATATTATTTATTTTGAGAATAGTTTTAAAAATTGTTAAAAAGCTATTTTTCTTTGAGGGAGAGGAATCATTTAAGTCCGATTTTAATCAGGTCAGTTTGTCTAATAATAATACATCATGTGTGGTTGCAAAATCCTGCAATCATTTTAAAAATGTTGTACCATTCTACTATAAACTCCTTGTTATCTTAATCTAAAAATATTTATGTTGGTTCAATCAATTTTAATAGGTGTAGTTGCTGAAATGCTTCTGATAAACAGTTTGTGATTGCCTGGTACATCTAGTACATTAGCTATAGAAACTCTGTATTCATAAGCGACCTTTGTAGCGTAAAGGTAAGGTTTCAGTGAGCTTGTTAATATACAGCCTTATTAAATTGCGATTCGGTAAATTTAAATGGGCTCTAATTAAGCACACAGCATATTTTTTTTAAAGAAGTTTTTAGTTAGTGAACTTCTATCCAAAAGCAAGGTTACAGTTACTATCCACTGATCATGGCCATTTTCCACTCACTTTCAATTTGCGGAATAGCCCTTTTATTGTTTGAGTCTTATCTGTCTATATGCTGCTTTAACATCTCCTATTGTGATACTTCCTCACCTCCACTACCAATGTTAGTTTACCTGAAGGCTCTGTCCTGAGTCCTTTGCTTTTCTCAATAAACACTTCCTCGCTTGTCAAATTAATCAGTTTTTTGAGTTCTAGTATGACCAAATTTGCCATTTCTTTTCATACTTATGTTCTCCTGAATGGTTTCTCACCATTAAAAACATCTCAGATTATAGATTTATCCCTATTCGCCTCCTCATCTTCACATGGAAGTTTAATTTGTAAGACAACACCATAAACACCCCAACATCTCAAGTCAACTTTCTTTGTGTCAAAATTGACTGCGACTACTCCCTATTATCGTCACATCTCATCACTCAACAAAAAGGGCCATCTCCACCTCCAGTACATCTTCAAAAATAGTCCATTTGTAATGCACGACACTACAAAGACCCTAATCCATGTTCTCACCATCTCCCAGCTTGAATTTTGCAACTCCATTTTAATTGACCTTCTGCTCAGCCACCTCATGCTCCCATCCGCCAGTCTCTACACTGGCTCCCTATCAAGGTTCACATTCAAAATCCTCACCTTAGCTTACAAAGCCCTGCACTGAACCTTCCTATATTTCTAATCTTATCTTCAAATTCACCCCCAACTTGCCCTCTCTGCTATGCTCATGATTTCCGTATTTCCTCTTCCCATGTTCTCCTACAAGACTTCAAGAGCAAACCCAACCTCAGTATTTTGGACTCTCTCGTAGTCTAGTATTTAGATATTCAAAACTCTCTGAAAAGCATACCACTTTCCTCTTTAACTCTACCATTAACTTTGAACTAATATATATTCTGGTGCTCACGCCTCTTTTCTCTATAAATATCTTATTCATCAAGTACTGCCCTCAATGTATTTACAAACCCTACTACCTCTTAGATTGTAAGCTGTCATGAGAACAGGGCACTCACCTCCTACTGTACCAGTGTATACTGTATGTACAAATGCCTGGTCTTATTTTTCTGTCTTCAAATGTATTAAAATTGTATTCACGTGTTTATTATACTTTTAGCAGTATGCAAATGTGTTGGTACTCTAAAATTATTAATAATAATAATAATAATAATAATAATAATACAAATAAAAAAAAAGAGCGTCAACATATTATTCTGGTTGAAATGTATTCGTATGGTTTTCTAAATTAAAATGTCCATACACTGGAAAAAAAATCAAACAAAATGTCATACTGAAAAGCATATTACAAAACATTAACTTTCAAAACATTGTAGACATAACCTAGATCTGTTTATGCTCAAATGAATAATAGTCACACTAAACTCTGCAGTAAGGTAATGATTTGCTGGTTACTTGCGGAAAAACCCTACGCGCTGTTGAAATCGGTACTCCGTTGCCGCAAAGCCTTTGATCTGTCAAGCCAATAAATGTTATGTTTGGAAATATCTATTAAATTGCTGTGAACCCACTGGCGTTCAAACTCGTAACCCGCAAATGGAGCCAAAAAGCCTACGGGTACTAGAGAGGACCTGCAAGGGGGTAAAGTCCTCTCTCTAGCACTGTAAATGCAATTATCAACACACTACTGTAATTAAAATGAAAGGGAAAGTGATGATAGGTATTAAAATAAATAGCACAACATTCTCAAGCTCGCAAATCTGCAATATAAAATACTTTTTTAACATTTCATTTCCATGTTATATCGATTATATTTACTGATTTATTAATATTGCATTCTTTCTGGAATGTGGGTCAGATCGTAACTCGTAATTGAAACCTGTAAGGTTTTGAAATCTAAGATCTATTTTTCAGTGTTGTAATGATGACAATCTCTTTTACCATTGGCTTCATCTAACCCCGTAACTATGGTTTTGACTAATTGATCATGTTCATAGCCGCACATGCAACATGTGCAAGAATAGTTTATGGGCTTGCGGCTCCGGCCCGTTGGTCGTGGCATGGATGCATGTAATAGCTTTGTAACATCGCAGAATTTCAAGCCTGCAGGCTTTGCGGGTATACCATTGCCTCTACAGGTTGGAATTTAATATGGCCCTTAGTGTGACTTAATACTACTCTTAATTGCCAAGGTATGAGAAACAGCTTTTTCATAAGTAGTTTCTGTAGGGACATATACTAGAATAGTGTTGTTAATCATGTAAAAGATAAAAAACAAACAATAATGTCAGGATTGTTTTTAATATTATGGCAAATACAGCACCTCCCGTCAAAGAAAAATCTAAAAATAATTGATAATTCTTCATGTTTAGAGCCTTCATTGTGAACTTTAAGTTCAGCATATTTTGTATCAGGGGATTCAAGATTTAAAGTAAATAATATTTGTTAAAACTAAAATCATCAAATATAATAATTATATAAATTTAACAGCAATACAATATAATATTCAAATGAAGAACATTTCACTATCTTTTTTTATGTTTGTTTTGTCTTACAGCCAAGAATTGATCCCCAAGAACCAGTCAAAAGAAAAGTTCTAGTTACAACTAAACATGGCAATATTTCACAGCAGACTTAAAGTATTTGTGTGTTAAGATGTTCATATATCAATGCTTTTTGTGTTTAGTTTAGCAACATCAACAAAAGTTTTCTACATAATGCCACAGTACAGGAAATGAAGAAACACTTTCAAACTGATTTGTAGTAATTCAATTCAGAGATGTCCTGATACTATACTGTTTCATACCACATACATGTTCATTATTTTAAGCTTTATTAAATCAGGGTTTGTTTACATTTGAAAACATATGTAAAGGTCAAACAGAACCATCTGTTACTTATGAAATTTGCATTGGTCAATCTAAAAGACTTAAACATAAATGAGCTTCGGAAAAAAATGCCTTTAGCCTTTGTGCCACATTATTTATTTTTGGTTTATTAAACAGAAAGCAGAATTAGAAGGGACTAGGACTAGATCACAGAGAATTCCAAAACTTTCAGATAAGCTTCATTTATATTTTTTTATAAGCACATTATTATATGGCAATGAGTGACCAATATATGATCATTATTTGACCTAGCTATGTTCAGTGATGGTTATCCATAAAGTTTATACATAGAATGATTTTACAATTTCTTATAGGCACTTCTCTGTCTAAATCTAATTACAAACCCTGTCATCCGTTCCCTAATGCTCCTAAGCAGAAACACTACTGTAAGTCCCATTACCATCTCCTCTCACTCTCACTCCTTCTTCTCCTGGCTACTGGATATATATATCCAAACGCAGGCCTCCCACTCACTTCCACCTGCTGTCAGCCATGTTCCGCCTCAAGGGCAGCAAAAAAACAAAACACTCCGAATTTGATCACTTCCCTCAAACTTTCCACTTTGACTTTATCCTGTGCCCTCTGGAATACACAGTCTATCAGCAATAAACTTACTTTCCCTCATGACCTATTCATTTCCAACTCCCTCAATCTAATGGCTCTCACTGAAACCTTGCTCTCCTCATCAGACACTGCCTCCCCTGCAGAACTCTCTCATAATGGATTTCACCTCAGTCACACACCTAGACCTGGGAACAAACAAGGTGGTGGTGTGGATGTATTTCTTTGCTCGCTGTACATTTCACCTCATACCCCTGTCCCATCCCTACAATTCTCATCCTTCGAAGTTCATACTATACGTCCCTTCTCACCCATCTCTCTACATGTTGCTGTGATTTATTGTCCTCCTGGACCGCCCTCTCAATTCCTGGATAATTTCTCTACCTGGCTCCCTCACTTTCTCTTCTTCAATGTTCCTTCACTTATACTTGGCAACTTCAACATTGCCATTGACTCTCCAACCTCCCTGGCAGCCACTAAACTACTCTCACTCACCCTCAGACTCTCAAAACTTACAGACTCCTCAACTCACCATACTGGACACTCACTTGATCTTATTTTCACCAATTTCAGAACCACCTCCAACCTAGTCACCCTCTCAAGCCCTCTATCTGGCCACCACCTCTTGTCCTTCAACCTCGCTACTTGTTCCTCTCACTACCCTTCTTAAACCCTGGCCACAGAAACCTGCAAGCACTTGAGCAACAACAGCTCTCCGCTGTGCTACAACCCTTCTCAGCCCCATCACCAATCTCAAAAGCCCTGCCACTGCCACCTCATTTTACAATTCAACTCTTTCTTCTATAGTTGACACCCTTGCCCCCATGTACATACGCAGACCCCCATGGCTCACGACACAAACACAATACATTCAGCACTGGTCCCGTAGTGCTGAAAGGCTATGGATAAAATCTTGCACTCCAGCAGATTTCCTTCATTACAAATGTATGTTGCGCTCCTACTTCTCTGCCCTCAACCTTGCCATACAGCACTATTTCACATCATTAATATCGACTCTCTCCTCCAACCCCAAACACTTCTTCATCAACTTCAACTGTCTCCTCCACCCACCACCCCCTCCCTTCTCTTCCTGTCTTATAGATGAATAATTTGCCAGCCATTTTAAGCATAAAATTGAAAACATTTGAAATTAATGCTCCTCTTATCCTGACTTACACATTCCATCCTTTCAACTAACCAAGAACATCCACCCTTCTCTCTTCCTCAATCTCAGAGCCACTATGCACTCCTTTGACCTTGTAACCAAGGACGAAGTCTCCAGCCTTCCATCAACCTCTCGCCTTACCACCTGTCCTCTTGATCCTATTCCATCTCCCTTTTCTACCACACTAATCCCAGCCCTCGCTCATCTCTTCAACATTTCCCTAAATACTGGCACATTTCCATCCTCTCTAAAATATCTCAAAATTACACCCATTCTTAACCAACTTCCATCTGATTATGATGCTGCATCTAACTATCGTCATTTCTCTCTACTTCCACTGACTTCCAAACTTCTCCAGCGGCTCCTCTACCATCGCCTTACCCAATTTATTTCCTCCAACTCCTTCTTGATGCCTTCCAATCCAGCTTCTGGCCCCAACACTCCACAAAAATCACAGCTCTCAAAAAAGTCACCAATTACTTGCTCAACGCGAAGTCAGTGAGTTACTTTTCTATTCTACTTCTTCTAGATCTCTCTGCTGCCTTTTTACACAGTTGATCACCCTCTTTTAATCCAAATCCTCTGCTCCATCGGCATCTGAGATACTGTTTTCTCCTGGTTCAAATCATACCTCTAAGATCAAAAAATGTCAGCATCTCCTTCCCCGGGACCTCTTCTTCTCCTCACCCCTAACTGTTGGTATACCCCAAGGTTCAGTCCTAGGCACCCTTCTCTTCTCCACATATATATCCTCATTTGGAACCCTACAAAATCTTTTGGATTTCAGTATCATATCTATGCAGATGACACTCAAATCTACCTCTCAGCACTAGATCTAGCCCCCTCTCTTCTAACACATGTCTCCAACTGCCTCTCAAGTATAACCTCATGATTGTCCACCCACCCTCAAACTCAACATGTCAAAGACAGAAGACCAATATCTTCCGACCCTCTACTTCACCTTCAACCCCTCACATCTCACTCACCGTCGACAATGCCATCCTCATTCAGGGTCCCAAGCCCATTGTTTCGGGGTCCTACTAAACCTGCCCTCTCTTTCATTCCTCACATAAAGTCACTAACAAAATGCTACCTGCTTCATCTAAAAAACATCTCCAAAATACGTCACTACCTCACACAAGACACAACTAAGATTCTAATACACGCTCTCATCATATCTCGTCTTGACTACTGAAAATCTTTGCTTCCTGGCCTCCCCATCTCCCATCTGTCCCCACTTCAATCCATAATGAATGCCTCTGCTAGACTCATCTACCATACTCAACATAACAGTGCCTGCATCACCTCTCTGTCAATTACTCCACTGGCTCCTCGTTCCCTCCAGAATAAAATTTAAAATCATTACCCTAATTTACAAAGCCTGAAACAACAGCACACCCCTTATATCTCTGCCCTCATCTCCAAATACTCCCCCACCGGCCCTCTTCATTCTGCCAACATCCTTCTTCTTTCCACCTCTCTTGTCACCTCCTCGAATTCCTGCCTTCAGGACTTTTCTTGTGCTGCTTTATCCTCTGGAACTCTTTGCCCTGCTCCCTGCTTCAAAACCTTCAAATCCTCACTAAAAACGCATCTGATGAAAGAAGCCTACTACCTTCGATCTTAACTTGCACAACTTATCTTTCACTCTCCTGTATCTCACCCAAACCCTTTAGATTTTAAGTTTGAGAGTGTTCAATCTTGCAAGATGCTTTGGGGAAGCATTTTGGGCACTGGATTCTAAGCTCAAAGCCAGGGCCCTCCATCCTTTGCAGCGTGTTAATACTGCTATTGTTTTATCTTGATTATAACCCATGTATAGCACTAAGGAATATGTTGACGCGTTACAAATAAACGATAATAAGATAAATGAAATTTTAGCATTTGAAGATAGAATACATTGGCTTAGGAGAAAAAGAAACATATGATCATTTGAAAAAAATGAAAATGAGTCAGGCTAGACAATAATATCTTCAATATATAAAAAAGAAGGAGCTTTATAATGATTAGTAATGGTATATTATGGCATTTCTGCTTTGGTTAACCATACATCCATTACCACATAAAATAATAATTAGCTATGTGCTTTTATTGTATATTTTAGTTAAGAATGCATGTAACTCTGTTTGGAACTCCAAATTAAGCTTGAAATAAAAAAAATCTATTTGTATTTACATTGATGACAATAACTGGTTAATAATTTTAAGCATAGGCAAAATATGTAGCTATTATAATGAAAATGGGAAGTGGTAATCAGGAATTTTGGTGAAGATTCACTCTAATTGCTTGTTGTGTTCTTTCATAGTATCAAATATTTGCTGAATGTCCTAATGCACTAGGTGAAAATAATGTTTGCAAGATATGCAAACAGGTGTAAATAGCCCATGGTTGGTACATCCTGGAGATCAAAGAAGATCACAAAAGCATCTTTTCTTCAGTTTTTGGAGCACAGGCCTTCTGCTTTGTGCCAATACTTTTAACTCCTCATGTCATCTACACCTCACTTGGTTGATGTGTTTGGTTCATTCAAGTGGCTGCAGACAAATGTTAACAAAGTTTTGGAAAGAAACAGTTGCTGTCTCTACTTCCTTCACAATTAATTTATTTACTCGATAAGTTACCCATCTCAGTACTTTTCTTAACTTTTTTGTTACTGGGAAACACTTTTTATTCATTTATATATAACAAGCCTTAATTATCATTCTTTGAAGTCCTTTCTTATAATCACAATGTTCTGAATATATATAGTTTTGCATAATGCATAATAAGTATATATACATTGTAAATATTTCCCTTAGATACACAGAAGAAAACAAAAAGAAAAAACACATAAATTGTTATTTAAACTGTGTAGAATTAAAAAAAAGGATGCTTAGTGTTGGATCATGTTAGCAAAGGACATACAAAAAAACATGTTCAGTAGATATATTATTAGCAGAATATCTCTCTCTCTGTCTCTTTCTCTCTCTCTCTGTCTCTTTCTCTCTATCTCTCTTTCTCTCTCTCTCTCTTTCTCTCTCTCTCTGTCTCTCTCTGTCTCTCTCTGTCTCTCTTTCTGTCTCTCTCTCTGTCTCTCTCTCTCTCTCTTTCTCTCTCTGTCTTTCTCTCTGTCTCTCTATCTCTCACTCTCAATCTTTTTCTCTCTTTCTCCCTCTTTCTCTATGTCTCTCTCTTTTCCTATTGTTCTCTCTTTCTCTCTCTCTTTCTCTCTTTCTCTCTCCCCTTCTCTGTATATATTGTGGTAGCTTGACCTGCTACCTTCTAGATTAACAGCAAGAAGATCATGTATTCTTTTAATCTTTTTATTAAAAGTACAAAAAGTACACCACATTATGGCTTACATCAGCCAAAGGTATAATAAATCACACAGTTCTCTTGTAAATTTCTTCATCAGTAGAAAGGGGAGCATTCGGCCCGCCCAACTTTCCGAAAGGCTACAACCTCCAGGGACCCTTAATATGCCTTTTAGCAACAGTGCTGGCAAATCCTCAGCTATACTGCCGCCTTCTCCCTGGGGTTTACACAGTCTTTACATTTGGAAACCGCTTTCTCTGTGGCCAGCTTCCAGGCAGAAACCGTTTTTCCTTTTAACCGCTGTGCAAACCGTTTTGGCTCTACTCTGTAGAACGACTTGGCTCTGCAATCCTCCTTGGCTTTGCTCTGCTCTGCAATCCGCCTTGGCTTTGCTCTGCTCTGCAATCCGCCTTGGCTTTGCTCTGCTCTGCAATCTGCCTTGGCTTTGCTCTGCAATCCTCCTTGGCTTTGCTCTGCTCTGCAATCCGCCTTGGCTTTGCTCTGCCCAGCAATCCGCCTTGGCTTTGCTCTGCTCTGCAATCCGCCTTGGCTTTGCTAACAGCAGCTCACCAACAGGACCTCTTTCAGCAGATTTCACACACTGCTTAGGCCCAAGCCTAAGTGAGGGAGTCTCCACCCATCTCTCTGCTGTTGTCTTAAAGGCAATCCACAGCTGGGCTTCAATTAGCCTCTGATCACTGCCCGGAGTTAACTCTTTCTTTCCCTAGAGAAATCTTCCAGCCTCTTTAATTAAACCCACCTCTAGGAGGACTCTTTGCTTCACTCTGTTACAATATTTATATATATATATATATATATATATATATATATATATATATATATATACATATATATATATATATATATATATATATATATATATATATATATATATGTGTGTGATTAGGGTCAGAAAAGCAATGTGATATTAATAAAAAGGAAGACTACCACCTGCTATTCTATATGGTTAATATATAGCCATCGGATTACAGCATACTAAATTACTGTACAGATCTCTGAATGGTAAAGATGTGGTCTAGGCAGAGGGTTCTTATATCGTACTGTTCACTGTAATTTAGTGGGTTAACACCTTGACTTCTGCAATTGCAATGTAGTATGGGGTAGTGGGTTAGTGGAGGATCCAGAAGGTTCCCCCGATCATGGCAAAGAATGATTATACTAATTTTAGAATATATACATCAATGTAAAAATAAAATGTGGTGATCTATAGCATGATTTATTTTTATCATGAAGGCCACCCCTAATATCCCTCAAAATACCCAGACTGCAGTGCTGTGTTTTTAGAATAATGGCCCATCACAGCACATCTCAACCATACATTTCTCTACATTTTTGAAGCAAGTAAACAGCTGTGAAATGTTAAGTGAGATTGAAACTGGAAGGACATATTGCATACTGAGAAAATTAGGATGCTAGCGTGCTTATTTTTGCAAATTATAAATTTTATTTCTACAAGCAAGACAAAATCAGATGTTACTATCACAAATGTTATAGCAAAGTTAAGGGGATATTGTGCAACTAAAATTTTATTTATTATTTATACAAAACAGCGATGAATAAAATGAATAAAAACAAGGAAAGCAAAGGGTAAGTTTAAAAAAAGGGCAGATGCGTGGAGTACAGTGATCCTAATTCTATACAGAAACTCTGTATTATAAATGTTCTCTAATTGGAGGGATACTGATACTACAACCTGCAGTCACAGCAGTTTCAATTCAGATGGAAAATCCATATATAAAGGTGTGCTAGCCTATATAAAATATTTCCTATGTGGCTGTACCGTTAGTGAGCTAACAATAAACTGACAATAGGAATAGAAAAGTATGGCTTACTAAATAATACGCTGTCCCAAAATTACAGCCAAAAAATGACTTTAACTAGCTCCTGATTAATGGCAATGCCTATGAGGATATATATAGCACAGTATATTGGAATTGTGCAATTACTATAAGTAAATAATCCACTGTGTGGCAACCGTATTTAGGTATATTGGTTAACCCAAGGGTAAACGCATTGGTCTCCCAAGGGCAGACTCCAAATATGGGTAGGACTGCCTTAGAGTATGTCTAGAATATAGTGAGGTATAGAGCCTACTTGGGGATTTTGAGGGACATTAAGCTAGGCCAAAACTCTCAGCGTTTGCGGGCTGCACATAGCGTGACTTCCGGGTTTGTAACGCACATGCGCACGTCTAGCGTGATGACGTGCTCTGCGTGGTTACTAAGGCCTGACGCGTTTCGACGTAGACACGTCTTTATCAAAGGTGAAATGACACGAGGCTGTTTAAAGGGAGTCTTTTATAGATGGGGGTTGTCAAGGTAACACCATAGAGGCATGCTTTCATTATTGTTGACAACTGTAACTCCATCTGCTGGAGGTAGATGGAATATACCTCCAGAAGGCAAAATAAGGAAATAAAAATTATGTGGAAAAGATGAACTTATGCACAAAGGAAAAAAAGGAGTTTATAAAAGGGCAGTAATAAAAAAACAATATGAATGAAGATAAACGTAAACTCCTAATGTAGGGGCTGTGGGGATAAATTGTGTCCCCAGATAAGTGGATAAAAAAAAAATATATATATATAATAAAATGTGATAAATAATAAGATATGACATACCACTAGATTCTAAAAATGGAAATAATTAAATATAAAGTGTAGGGAAGGTCACAAGACAAAAAGATATGTTTAATGGTTTTAATAATTTCCTCCTTGGTAAGGGAAACGTGAACCATTACTATGTGAAGCTACGATAGAGCTTGTGAATGTGTTTACATACTGAGTGATGTGCAGCAAAAAATGACTTAAATAGACCAAAAAGGATCTATATATGGCATTGATACACTGTGATATGGTGAATGGTCTGTGATAGCCTCAATTTCTTGAGGTGACGTCTAGTGATGTCAATGGTATAATGAAAAGAGTATATATATATATGTGTGTCCCACTGGTGAGACTAATAACCAGCAGAATCACTACTAAGGTGAGATAATATAACGTGATTGTGTACAAATGTGTCACGGAACAAACTGTCCATGACGGGTGGATATGTATCGGACCAATAATATATATAAAATATGTGGGGAAGAAAGAAAGAAAAAAAGCATAAAAAATAATAATAATACATACTAGTGTATTCTACCAAACTCCTTAAATAAAGGGTGTGAAGGTAAAACCTTCATTTAAACCATTGGGGCTTTGTGCTTTCAGTTTGTAAATCCATCTTGCCTCACATTGCAGTAATTTTGTCTCTAAGTCCCCTTGTCTGGGTTCTGCATACACTTTTTCTAACGCACAGAAGGATAATACCTCACTATGGTTGTCGTGATAGTATTTTACATGGCGAGCAATTGGTGTGTCTAATTCTTAATGCTGTTTACATGTTCACCAACTCTTCGGCGCAGCTGGCGCCTAGTTTTACCTACATAAATTTTCCTGCAAATGCAGGAAGCCACATACACTACTCCAGTGGAACAACAATTCAAAAACTCCTTTATAACAAATGTATCCCCTGTTATTGGGTGTTCAAATACTTTAGTTGGAGTGATATACCTACAAAACTTGCATTTGTTGCATCTGAAACACCCTGCCAGAGGTTGTAGCCAGGTTTTGGGTTTGGATTCTTGACTAGCATATCTCTGAGATTTCTACCTCTGCGGTATGTGATGGAGGCCCTTGATGGTAGAACCTCTTTTAGGTCATCATCACTCTTTAGGAGGTGCCAGTGTTTTGATAATATCTCTCTGATGATGTCTGAATCAAATCCAAAGGTCATTATACAGCGTGGTTGGTTGCTTTTTTTCCCCATTTGCTTCTTTTCATTAAGGCCATTAAGTAGTTCTGTTCTGTTGCAGTTTGATGCAAACTTGAAGGCAGATTTGAGGCATCTGTTAGAATAACCTCTTTCCAGAAACCTTATTTGTAATTTATCTTCTTCAAGTTTGAATTGCTCATCAGAGCTGCAATTTCTTTTTATCCGAAGATATTGTCCTCTGGGAATTCCTCTTTTGAGTGGCTCAAAATGTTGGCTGCTCCAATTTAATAAGGAATTAGTGGCTGTGTCTTTTCTGTAGGTTGTGGTGGATAATCTTCCATTATCATCCTTTTTTATCAGCAAATCCAGAAACGTAATGGATGAAGAGTTTATCTCATAGGTGAATTTGAGGCTTATGTCATTAGTGATAAGTTCAACCATGAATCTTTCAAAGTCTTGTTTTGTACCAGTCCAGACCACTAGGACATCATCTATGAAGCGACGCCACACTATCGCATACTCAGAGAGAGAGGGATGGAAATCTCGAAATACATATTTTTGTTTTCACCAACCTAGCAGCAAATTTGCATAGCTTGGTGCACATGGTGTCCCCATGGCTGTGCCCTTTTGTTGATGATACCATTTATTGTTAAAGATAAAATAATTGTGTTTTAACACATATTCTAGTAGATCTAATAGGAAGTCATTAAATTTGGTATGGGTAATACCCTTCACACCCAAATAGTGACTTATGCTTTAATCCCATACTGGTGGGGTATGCTGCTGTATAAGGCCTCTACATCAATCGATGCTAGCCAAGCAGTATTAGATATGCATAGATCTTCCAATTGTTTGAGGATGTCATTGGTATCTTTAACATATGATGGTAAACACTCTACCATTTCTCTCATGTGATGGTCAATGAATATACTGACATTGTGAGACAGATTGTTTGTGCCGGATACAATGGGTCTCCCTGGGATGGGTACTTTTTTCTTGTGTATTTTAGGGAGGGAATAGTAGATGAACATTGTGGGAAATTTAGGATATAAAAACTGATACGTTTGATCATCAATCAGATCTTCCTTTCTAGCATTATCCAGAATATCTTTCAAAAGTTTTTTATATTCGATAGTTGGATTTTTTGAAATAATCCTATATGTGTTTATATCATCTAAAACTCTATTACACATATCCTTGTAACCACTGTTGTTCAAAATCACAATTTGCAGGAAAATTGAATGTAGGTAAAACTAGGCGCCAGCTGCGCCGAAGAGTTGGTGAACATGTAAACAGCATTAAGAATTCACTAGACACACCAATTGCTCGCCATGTAAAATACTATCACGACAACCATAGGGAGGTATTATCCTTCTGCGCGTTAGAAAAAGTGTATGCAGGGCCCAGACAAGGGGACTTAGAGACAAAATTACTGCAATGTGAGGCAAGATGGATTTACAAACTAAAAGCACAAAGCCCCAATGGTTTAAATGAAGGTTTTACCTTCACACCCTTTATTTAAGGAGTTTGGTAGAATATACTAGTATGTATTATTATTATTTTTTATGCTTTTTTTCTTTCTTTCTTCCCCACATATTTTATATATATTACTAGTGACTTGCCTCGTCAAAAAATGACGGTCAATAAAATTTAAATGTTGTGAAATTTGTTTGCAACACAAAATGAGTCAGCTACATTTGTCCCTTTTTTTTTCTAAAAATAAAAACACATAATATTTTTAAACTTTTTATTTTTTTAACTTTCAACTTATATTTCCCAAACATTAAACTTTGTAACATGCAACTTGTATATGAAACATTCGTTCAACATTTTGTTAACAATACTAACACTTTTCAATACATATTTATAACTGAGTATCTGCGTACTTTATGAACTTCGAGTAAGTACATTTTTTTAACAATAACATGCTTTTTAACATTTGTAACATATTTGTTAAACTCTTGTTAAACTAAATTAGCATTGAATCCAGATGAAGGCAAACAATAAAAAACCCCTATTGAAACTTGTCAAATTGTATCAAAGAGGGAAAAAAATTAATTCCTTCCTGACCCCATTAACTGGCGATCGGATTTCTCCCTGAATCAATACTTTGTCTTTAAATAATACATTTCCAATTATTATTAAATACTTCAACTTTATACTAACAATACATATTTGACTATACCACATATATATTTAACCAACTTTTTTCAAAATTCAACAAACACCTATTTAACATCTTAAATTGTAACATCAAACAATAACATTTAACTCTTGTAAATCCTGAAAAATTCAGTTAATTGTTTTGTGGGGCCAATCATGTAAATATCAAACTTTGAACCCATTCAAATCTGTTTAAGGATATTTTACTGTTGTTTTTGTTGTTATTTTTTTTTTTTTTCAGTTTGTCCATTCTGCAAATATCACATAGATTTTCATAAGTGAAAAAGTGGTCCCCTATTTAAAGAATCCCAGAGTACTTTAATTTTGTACTGGAAGTCAAACCACTGTTCTCTATGTTTTTTTGTCCATTCTTTAGATGTTTTACGTGAAATATTGTTTTTGTGCAATCATATTGATTCCCCCAAAATTTTGGCATTAAAATGAAACCATTGTCCTCTATCTTTCCAACACCTCATAGTAGACAATGTTTTTGGTGTAAACACATCCATCGTCCAATAAATGACCTTGAGTTTTGTTTTCTTCAACATGCACTTTAATTTCTTTTGGATTAGTGCACCTTGAAAAAGCCACATAGATTTGTCCATGTGCAAAAACTGGTTCCTTTAAAAAAAATCCCAACTGCCTTAAAAGTTTGTCCTTGGGATTTATTGATGGTCATAGCAAATGCCATGATAACTGGAAATTGTCTCTGTTGAAGGACAAAGGGCAAACCACTCTTACTTGGAGCTAAATCAATTCTTGGTATAAAAACACTTTCACCTTTATGGGTACCAGTTATAATTTCTGCATGTATAAAATGATCTTTTAACTCATGCATAATTAATTGGGTCCCATTACAAAGTCCTTTTTTTGGATTCATATTTCGCAATAACATAACAATTGCGCCTTTTTTCAATTGTAAAACATGTGGGGGCATTCCAGATGGTGTTAACGAATTAATACATTCGATACTAAAATTCGATTCACTGTCTTTATCATCTGACAAAATAGAATCTGCACTGTAATAATTCTTTTGTGGTGCATTAATGTATTTTAAAATTTTGTTATTTACATTCAAGGCATCAATATTTTTTGATGTTAATATCACTTTGTTTGCAATGTCATTGCAAACCATTTCTGATGGAATTTCAATGGTATCATTTGGTAAATGCTGTATTTCTGGATGTTTTCCATCTCCGATTTTAATGAGCCAGTCATTGAATTCATTTTGGCCTTCAGATCTCATATTTAATTCTAATTTGAGATGTGTAAATGTTTGCTTGATACATGTTTCAATCATATCTGTTCTATTTCCGTGTGGCAGAACAGGTAATGTTTGCCTAAAATCGCCTCCTAACAGCATCACCTTTCCACCAAATGGCAACTTATTATCCATCACTTCTTTTAAGAATCTGTCAATACATTGCAGTGCATGACATGACATCATTGTTGTCTCGTCTATGATAATTAGTTTAGTTATTTTGAATTTTTTTGCTTGTATGGAATTGAGTCGAATATCTGACACTGATGTTTCCAAAATGGGAACTGGCAGCTTAAATCCACTATGCACAGTTCTACCACCATCTAACAAAAGTGCAGCAATTCCAGTTGTTGCAAATGGCATAGCCATCTGACCCTGTGATCGAATATAACTCATCAAACAATAGTACAGATAAGTTTTTCCTGATCCACCTGGTCCGTCTAGATAGAAATACCTGTCTTTGACCATTTCATCATCTGTAGCATTTGTGATGGCATGAAATGCTTCTAACTGTAAATTATTTAAAGTTGCCAGTTTTTCTTGGGTTTTTTGTTTTTGAAGCTCAGTGTCATAATCATCAAAATTGGTGTCATCTATAAGTCCTGGATCTGGTAAATTAAAACTTGCACAATTTAATCCATGAGCCAACAATATTTCTTGGATTTCCATCAATGTTTTTAACAGAGCTATTGGTTCTCTGTAACGTTTCAAGAAATCTTCTGACATGTTTAATTTAAATGTTTCCCACAAAGTGAAAGCATCAGGTACATTGCAAAAGATACAAATGAATGCAAATTGTTGTCTCATTTGCTTTGGCATTTGACATAGTGCTGCTTCTTTCAGACACCTCTCCTATTCTGTATCATCAGCTATGAAATTTTGATGTCTTGCAGCTAATAGGAATGTATCATAAACTATGTCATTAACTGTACATAAATGCTCAAAACTCTGTGCACCGGGAACATGTAGCAGAAGTAATCTTAAGCCGAAACGTTATAGACGGTATAAATGCGTGGTATGATTTTATGTGTATCTCTTCTTCGTTGTCGCCATAGACCATTTACAAATACATAGTGATATGGTATCTCTATGTATAAAAATTGTCTGGCCTTTGTATCCTGACAGTTTAATTTAAACCACGCAGTAAGTGTGGTATCTCTGTCTTCACTTTGATATAATGCAGATCTTTCATTTCCTTGAGTAAAGCAAACCAACTGACTTTGAGGCAAATGTACAGCTAAACGATAGATAGCATGTGACCGATCATGCATCTCAAATTTCAAAAGGCGCCACATTGCTTCAGGAGCACTCATACCGAGCATCTATATAATTTGATAGTTCATCATGTAAAATTGGATTTTCGTTTTCATTTCTAGCACCTTGTACAACAACAGTAGCTGCGTCATATCCGTTGTATATATATTTATACACATACTTAATTGATTTAATCGAAGTGCAAGCTTCCACATTGATGTGTGCATTGTACTTGATGAGCAAATGTGGATTGTATGGAACGACAAATCTATTATCAACCTTTTGGCCACGGATAATAGCTTTTTGTCCTTGTGTTCTTTTATACAAAGGATATCCATCACAATTTGCATAAGTTTGCATTTGAAATTGTTTTGGAAATTCTTTCGTACATTTTTTATTTTCCATACATGGTGAATTCGGATTCATCTCTCCACATGGGCCATGAATCATTCTATGTGTAACAATCTCCCAAAGTTTTGTATATTTTTCTTGGTCTGGCAATTGTGCAGAAATTACTGAATCCACTCTCTCTGCAGTGTTCAACTTGTCTTTTTCCTGCAGTTTTAAAAGTATGTGAGCTTGTGGCAATCCTCTTTTTTGAAATTCAAGGGTGTAAACAAAAGCCACACATTGTCCAAATAAGTGTGCTATAGTGATATCATGTATTAATGAATTGAGTTTGATTTTAAATACTCTTGCCACTAAATCTGGTCGGTCAGAAGTAGTTTGTCCCAGATTCAAATTTTCCTTGATCTCTGGCCATTGTGGATTACACGTGAATGTAATAAATAAATCTGGTTTTCCAAATTTTGTAACAATAACCATGGCATCATTATACCTTTCTCGCATATTGCGAGGAGATCCTTGGAAAGAGGATGGCAAAATAATTGCTCTTCTAGCTGGAATGTCTCTGTTGGAAGCTAAATCTGCCACATAATCCATTAATCCACAATACTGTTCTACTCGTAATTTATTTTGTTGATATTTAATGAAATTTAGATTATTGGCTTCAACTTGTAAATATGAATCAATAATCCATTGTTGAGTGAGTTTGCCTCAATGTAAAATTGGATTAAAACAATCACGGATAGCAGTTTGTGCCACTTTATATTCCAGCATGGAAATATTAGATCTACTACGAAGTTTAGTATTGGGATAACTTTCCAATTGTAATTTTGGTTCCCATCCTGGTTCCCCATTTGGAAAGAAAATGGGATATGTCATTGTATCTAAATTACAGCTTAATATATTGATGTTGATAAATGGTTGTTCTTCATTGCGTGGATATATTCTAATATCCCGCTGAAAAGGTGGTTCACCATCTTCATTTTTAATGACCATGGCAACCTCATTTACAGTAGGTAAATTATATCTTCTTTGATCAGTGTTGCGATCTCTTTTTAACACCATATTGACTCTTGCTGTAGGCAATTGATGTCTTTCAGCATGTTCCTGTTGTTCTTTTTGAAGCTGTGCTAATTGTTTGTATGCTTGACTATATGGTTTTTTTCGCATAATTTTTTCCAGCTGTTCAAAGACTATGCGCAAACACTGTCTATTTTCTGGAAGTGTCATTCTTTGTTCCACAGCTTCCATTGTATCTATATCTATATACATATAACTGTGCAAATTTCCTTTGCTGTCCTTCTTGTGGGTGTAAATGTGAAGTTCGGTGGTATATTTGACCTTGAACTCTGAAACAGTAAGGACCATGTCCTGGTACATTTTCTGCTAATGTTGCACCCATTGAAGCAAATGAAATTGCACTGTTATAAGACCTTATGTTTTGTATGAATTTATTATAATTTGGAAATGTTGGATCACTCATAATGCATTCTAAATAATATGGAAATGGGTGTCTTAGTGGAAGTTTCACCTTTCCTTTCTGACAACAACTAATGAAATTTCCGTCAGTAGGTCTTTCCTTTATAAAATGATAGGCCCCACAAAACTGACAAACCACATTAAGTAACCCACAATAATGAGTATCTACTTGTACTGCAGTAGTAAACACATTATCATGCATTTCTTCAACATAAATATCAGACCCACATTCTATATGTACATTTTTTTCTTGTGTGTCTACATTTAAATCATTCTGCAAATTAGAATCATTGGACAATGGTTCACAGAGATGTTTTTGTTTACTTTTACGTTTCTTGGAAGCCCCAACACACTCACTTGCGGCTTTCTTACTCATCTTTCTTTTATTTAAAAGTCTCTGTCGATCTTCTTCTCGTAAGCGTTGTGAAGTTTCCGGTGTCTGAGCATCTCTCCACCTTTGCTTCCTTTCCCTTGCCAATCTTCTTTTGCGTTCAATTTTGTCTTCTCCATTCTCCGCCATTTTAATCTGTAATTTTAAATAGAGATGTAATTATTGTTTGTTCTTTGTTTTGTATATATATTTTTTTTCTTTTTGTACTTTTCGATTAAAGTAGATGAATAAAGTAATAAAACATTTTCAATTGTTGCACTTTAGTCTGAAAGAAATGAAACCATTTTTCAAAGTATTTTATTGACATATATGAAATCGGAAATCGCTGCACATATGTATCTTTATATTATTAATCCTTCAATGATATTCCTTCTTGATTGAATTCACAGCATACCATCATTTTTTTTTTTCAAGTGTTGGAAGCTTCTTATTTTCTTTAAATATTATTATTAATTAGTATTGTCTTTTCAACTTTTTTCAAGTTTTGACTAAATATCATAAATTAATGACTCAATAAGTACTATCCATTTTCAATCACTTTCAATTTTCACCAAATACATAATATATAGCCTTTTTCTATGCATCACTACAAAATTGATGATGTTGATGATGTTCAAAGGCTGCAAACGTCACGCTGTCTGTTTATTCCCTTGCAGATCCAAATAAACTGTAAAATCAAATATATTATATTTTTAAACTTTTTCTTCATCAATATCATTAAATGAACATCAACAGACATATATTTTGCTACATTAAAAACCTCATATTTTTTTATATTTTGCCGTAGTAATATAATTAAAATTCTGTACCTGTAGTTCTTAAATTAATGTACATTAATAATTAATTAATAAATCTGTTGTTTTTTTATTGACATTCTTGATTGTTAATTAATTTTGATATTAATCATTAATTAATTAATGTACATTATGAGTGTTATTAACAATTATTTCACACAGGTAATCACGATATATCACAAAATAAATCTTAAATTAATTTCCATTAATAATTAATGAATCAATGTGTTCCTAATTAATTAATGTACATTATTAATGTTATTAACAATTGTTTCCCACAGGTAATCACGACATATAACAAAATAATTCTTAAATTAATGTCCATTAATATGAATCAATGTGTTGCTTTTGTATTCACATTCTTAAACGTTAACTAATTTTGATATTACTGATAAATTAATTAATTAATTAACATTATGAATGTTAATAACAATTGTTTCACACAGGTAGGCACAATATTATTTTTCTATTAATTAAATGTATTATTTATTATTTATTAAGTACCAATTTATTAATTAATAATTATCAATAATATATTTACCTTTTTTAATGTAATAATGCTGAAGCAGTATATTGAAGAGCTCACAATCTCTTGAGATTTCCCGTCATCAGAAAACATCCAGTCAGACTGTCATCACCTGAGGAGAAAGTGTCAGTTATGTGTGAAGTGTGCCCTATATATAGGCTTTGTGCGCGAGACAAATGCATTGTTTAAGGCGGGAAACCCGTAGTTGCGCGAGCCAAATGCGTTGTTTTCGGCGGGAAATCCTATGTGGCACGAGACAAAGGCGGGAAATCTGTGTTAATGCATTAATCGGTAATATCGTATCGTAAAATGTACTCGCTACTGTCTTTTTACCCATTGTGCGGTTAATCCGCATCCTTTATCTCGTTGTTTTTCGAACACATACGTCTGTGGCTGTGTTTTACGCAGTTCGTAGTAGTATAGCCTCGTTTTCATTTTTTTCGGCGGCCATTTTCTTCTCGCTTAGCCGATTTTCGATCTTTGTAACTCGGCTAGATCTATGTAAATTGCAGTTTCAACTCACTTCCAGACGTCCTGCCTGGTTCCCCATGCTGTAAGTGACCTTTGTTTTATTTTTTAGTGTGTATTTAGTGTTTTTTTTACTGTTTTTGTTCCGCTTATCTCGTAATTTTTTTGACCTCGTATTTTTTTTCTAAGTGTTACGGTTTAACGGCTCGCCTCGCTACGCGAGGCTTGCCTGCAATGAGCACCTGTGGCGCTCATTGCCAAAGTGCTACGATTTAACAGCTCGCCTCGCTACTCGAGGCTCGCCGGGCGATGGCAAAGTCGTATGATCGGCAAAGGCTCGCCGGTCGATGAGCGCCTGCGGTGCTCATCGCTAAGTCATACGCACTACGCAGCGTGACGACGAATCGTAGTTAGACAATTATAATATGTGATTGGTCCGATACATATCCACCCGTCATGGACAGTTTGTTCCGTGACACATTTGTACACGATCACGTTATATTATCTCACCTTAGTAGTGATTCTGCTGGTTATTAGTCTCACCAGTGGGACACACATATATATATATATATATATATATATATATATATATATATATATATATACTCTTTTCATTATACCATTGACATCACTAGACATCACCTCAAGAAATTGAGGCTATCACAGACCATTCACCATATCACAGTGTATCAATGCCATATATAGATCCTTTTTGGTCTATTTAAGTCATTTTTTGCTACACATCACTCAGTATGTAACACATTCACAAGCTCTATCGTAGTTTCACATAGTAATGGTTCACGTTTCCCTTACCATTAAACATATCTTTTTATCTTGTGACCTTCCCTACACTTTATATTTAATTATTTCCATTTTTAGAATCTAGTGGTATGTCATATCTTATTATTTATCACATTTTATTATATATATATATATTTTTTTATCCACTTATCTGGGGACACAATTTATCCCCACAGCCCCTACATTAGGAGTTTCCGTTTATCTTCATTCATATTGTTTTTTTACTACTGCCCTTAAATAAACTCCCTTTTTTTCCTTTGTGCATGAGTTCATCTTTTCCACATAATTTTTATTTCCTTATTTTGCCTTCTGGAGGTATATTCCATCTACCTCCAGCAGTTACAGTTGTCAACAATAATGAAAGCATGCCTCTATGGTGTTACCTTGACAACCCTCACCTATAAAAGACTCCCTTTAAACAGCCTCGTGTCATTTCACCTTTGATAAAGACGTGTCTATGTCGAAACGCGTCAGGCCTTAGTAAACACGCAGCGCACGTCATCACGCTAGACGTGCGCATGCGCGTTACAAACCCGGAAGTCACGCTATGTGCAGCCCGCAAACGCTGAGAGTTTTGGCCTAGCTTAATGTCCCTCAAAATCCCCAAGTAGGCTCTATACCTCACTATATTCTAGACATACTCTAAGGCAGTCCTACCCATATTTGGAGTCTGCCCTTGGGAGACCAATGCGTTTACCCTTGGGTTAACCAATATACCTAAATACGGTTGCCACACAGTGGATTATTTACTTATAGTAATTGCACAATTCCAATATACTGTGCTATATATATCCTCATAGGCATTGCCATTAATCAGGAGCTAGTTAGAGTCATTTTTTGGCTGTAATTTTGGGACAGCGTATTATTTAGTAAGCCATACTCTTCTATTCCTATTGTCAGTTTATTGTTAGCTCACTAACGGTACAGCCACATAGGAAATATTTTATATAGGCTAGCACACCTTTATATATGGATTTTCCATCTGAATTGAAACTGCTGTGACTGCAGGTTGTAGTATCAGTATCCCTCCAATTGGAGAACATTTATAATACAGAGTTTCTGTATAGAATTAAAATCACTGTACTCCACGCATTTGCCCTTTTTTTAAACTTACCCTTTGCTTTCCTTGTTTTTATTCATTTTTTTCGTCACTGTTTTGTATAAATAATAAATAAAATTTCAGTTGCACAATATCCCCTTAACTTTGCTATATTGTATTTGGGGTGGCAAACACCCTGGGGAACCAAAAATTCCTCTCATTACCTTGCTTGTATATCACAAATGTTAGTATATATCATTATAGGTAAGCCAATATCAATTTTAGAATTATAAGTAAGTATTAAGAAGCTGAACATGTTGACACAAATATATAATTCTTAATTTAATGAATCATAGTAGTTGAGAAAAAAGTGTAAGCAATTTTATATGCTGTTACAAGCATGAAATCAGAGTTATATACCTGTAAACCGAATAGAAATATATTTGCAACAATATGCTCAAAACTGGCTCTATATTAAATTATAGAAATCTTGATAGACCAAAGACGTTTGCAACTGACATAGCTAGTTAAGCTCCAGTCATAGCTCGATATGATATCCTTATTTTCATGTGATCTTATTGTACCCAATGAAAATAATTAAAAATAACCAGTATCCTTTAATTGGGAAACATAACATGCAAAAATTTTAATGAAGGTTGTTTTTCAATAAGAGATAATGTACAGGGAGAGATGGTGCTTTATATTATTGTTGAAGGAGGACTCAAAGCCAGGTCACAGATATCAGAATAACACATTTAGGGTTTTGGGATGATTGCGGAGTTATATACAAAAATCAAAATATCAGTTATTTTGGTGAAGGATTGGGAAATAAGTAACAAATATTTATTTGAAATGTTTTTATTTTTTATTTTATTCTAGCAAACATCTAAGAGAAGATATCAGATTGATGTGTCATGAGAAAAGTTAAACGGGAGAGGAATAGTTCTGGGGATAATAGATTGTTTTGTATTCAATCAGTTTAAATGTCCCAATGAAAGCAGATAGCTGGCTTGTCAAGAGAGGGTGTATAGAAACAAAAGTGGGTTTACTAGGGGACTAGTAAGAGAGATATGATGCTGTGTCACAGAAGTATAGGAGAAGTGGGTAGCAGCAAGGGTGATGAGTATTAATATTATATTATATTTAATACTAAGTAAATAATGTGTAACCTCAGTTAGTGCAGTTTCCAGTGTTGAGATCAGATTGACATGGGTCAATGAAATAGGTTCCAGTAGTTTGGAAGCAATGAGAAGCAGAAATAAGTAATATATAGCAGTAGTTAGAATAGGATACATGTTTGAGATTTGGCTTCTTTAAGATGGGTGTTATGAGAACTTATTTACAGGACTGAAATATGCCAGAGGAGAGTGATAGATTGAAGACATATATTAGGATCAGAGTTAGGGTAGTAGGGAACAAGTTATATAGAAATTGCATCAAATAAGCAGCAGTTTGGATATCACATTTAATATAACTGGAGTAACAATTGAGTATTAATGTTGAAGTGGAAATGAACTTAATTATAGTGCTGGTGGCATAATGTGTTTTGGGGAAAATGTTTTCTAGAGATGGTGGGTTTGCAATGTTCTGTAACATGTCGTATAACTACCATTTAAATTAGGTTTTGTGCATTTTGCTTTAAATATTGAACTCTGTTTCTAAAATGGTCTGAGTGATCTGTCATATTTGTATTTTCTCCATTTAGTACATGGTATAGTATTTGCAAGTATACACAGAAATAAAAGACAGTGTTAGTCCTTGGTAAATATTACAGTATGTCTTACTGTGCAGAATCTGTTTTATTACCTTCTTAAAGCTTAGTGAATATAGGAATTGTGTCCCTCACACAACACTTGTATAAACACCATAAAATATGGGTCGCTTTAACAACTTTGCTTCAAATATTAAGTTACATTCTTTTGGGTAACTACATGTTATAATGGGCAAACTGGAATTACTTTTCATTAGTGAAAAAAGATTTGGTCCCCACAATAAAGATTTATTATTTGTCTTTTAACATGATACAAATAAAAGTTCGGTATTAAGTAAAACTCACATCTTTTAAATCTTATTCAGTGAAACAAATACTCTGGTTTAGTTTGTCATTGACATTTTATACCGATCCTAATTTGGCTATCTCTAGTCCATAAGTATATTTTTCTCTCTTCTGATTAATTAATATTACATCCCTGTCTAATGGTTGTTGTGTTTTCTTTTTAGACATCTTGGTATGTTTGATAAAGCTGTATTGGATGTATAGTTAATCAAATTAGTAATAGCCAATCAAATAGATTTATATTAGCCTAATGACTTAAAAGCCAATCTTTAGGTAAACACATATTAACACATCTACTGTATATGACTGAAATCAATATATACATATATTTCATTGTGTTGTGATTAATAGATAGTAAGATAGATAGATAGATAGATAGATAGATAGATAGATAGATAGATAGATACATAGATAGATAGATAGATCATTAATACATTAGACAAATTAACTGAAAAAGGGAAAAGCTTGAATATTCAGACTAACCATTTTGGTCTTAACTTCATTAAATATTCCACAAGGTCACACTCAATTAAATATTGTGCTGTCTATCAGCTATCAGCCAATCAGTATTCCTGTTTCTTCTGCAAAATATAAGAGTCAGAAGAGGTAAGTAAGGGTAGAAAAAGTCCTATGACCCTCCATGCAGTCTTCTTGTCTGAAAGGCTCAACCTATGTCGATACATCAAAGCTGGCTAGGTCCGTGTTCTGGATAGAGTGAGGAACAAGATACATGCAACTGCATTTTGGGCGCTCCAAACATATGTTCTGAGTCTTGCATGCTTTGTGGGCCTCATTGTACCTGTCCTCTGTCTCAGTTCATGGGTTATTGACCACAAACAGGATATACACCCTTAAATCATACATAATCTACCATATGACAAATTAGGCATAGAAATATGGTAGAGCAATTGTAATGTTTACATAACTGCACACATAAAATAGTTGAATAATATAAATGTGATCCATTTCTATATATAGCACCAGTTACATATCTTGAAAATCTTACCTGTTCAAGGATATGCCAGAAAAAAGTATGAACACACAGCTGAGCACACATATATTAGAGACCATTCCTTTTTACCATTCCTCAACTGATATCACATAGATTTCAATAATGCTAATATGATATATGACATGCAATACATGCCGTTTTATCTTGTAATGTATACATCATCTTCTAGTATTTGATCTGTGTAACATAAGCACATGTGCTTACATTATGTTACAGGGAATGTATATTTCTTGTTATTGTGTTAGGCATTGAGCAGTCCTTGCAGGACAAAATGATACAGTTGTGTTTATTAAATTGATAATTGAAGGAATACTACCGTGAATGCCTCATTTCAGCTCATATGTTTGTTTGCTGGCCATAGGCTTGTGAGCACAGCATGCATGTTAAAATCATATAGGAAGTTTCAATTATTCTGTTTGACCATAAGCAGAGATATTTATAAACTCCTGCCTGTGTCTATCAGGGGTATGGGCAGCTCTGCCTGTGAACTTGGCTTGGCTTGAACCTAAAGTATGAACAGTGTGGGATCTGCATCAGACTGATCATGCTCATGGTAGGGGTTTTGCTAAGATGGCTCATGCAATCTTTTTTTATTTTTTTTTATTTATTTTTTCCAATAAGCATATACAAAACAAAAATATATCATGATACATTCCTGTCAACTCTATTACATGATTGAACAATCATTTACTTAAAACCACATCACCATTCACTCACATTCATCCCACCTTCCATTCTGGAAGATCTGTACTCTTACTTGTCGTTCATTAATTCCTGTCCCATATTTTCCATTTCAATGGGTCTGCTCTAATTAGCCCTCTTTGTGCATAATTTGCCTCTAATTCTCTAATATACTTTATTTTCCAAATGATATCAGAAAATATGGGAGGGGAATTGTCTTTCCATTTCCTTATTATTACATTTTTAGCTATTGAAAAGATAATAATCGCCACTGCTCTGTTTTCAATTGGTACCTCACTTGGAAAAATATGTAAAATACTACATTCTCCCTTAAAAGGGAGTTGGTTCCCAACTAGCTTGTCCAAAAGTTCGTAACAACTTTCCCAAAATTGTTTTATCTTGGGACCATCCCATAAAATGTGTAATAAATGGGCCTGGCTACCACATTCCCTCCAGCACAATTTATCTGCGGGGGAATGGGAAATTTGTGCCATTTTCAAAGATGTCATATACCAGTTGTTGATTATTTTAAAAAATGTTTCTCTGTATGCTGTTTGTTTGATAAATCTGTTTGTCCATTTTAATGCTGTGTCCCAGTCTGTTTCGTTTATTTCTAATTTTAGGGTTAATTCCCATTGGATCATACCTTTGGATTTGGAGTGCTCTCCGGCCGATCTTATGATGTTAAAACATTTAGATATTAGATGTTTTTTCTCGGACTTGAGGAGAATTTTTTCCATGGGATTTAATTCTTTATTGCTTTGCAAATTGGTTGTGCCACAAGACGTTCTATATGCTTCATATGCTAACCATCCTTCTCCTGAAATCCCAAACTTTTCCTTAATTCGATCGAAAGGGGCGATACGCCCATTAATCACAGTATCTCTTACCGAAATTAATCCTTTCTTCTTCCAGTCTTTAGTAGTACTTCTCATATTTAAATGAATTAGCAAGTCCAACGGAGTAATTAGACTACCCCTGGGGATTAATTTATATTTCCTATTAATCTGTCTCCAATTTTTTAAGATCTCTTTCATAATAGTTGATCCTACCGCTAGATCCTTGTTAGCTGGTTTTACCCCAAAAACTAAAGCTGATAAATGGTAATTTATATTTAGAGCTTTTTCTATTTCTATCCACGGTAGTATCTGTGATGTTTCTAACCATTTCAAGGTGTGTGCTGCCCTCCTGGTATGGTTGTAATAAAGGGTAAACAATTCCTCCTTTTCGAAAACTTCTTCCCATAGTTTTTTTTTTACTCTTATGTGTCTAGAGTGGTGTATAAACACATCTATTACCCGTTGTAGCTTCTTCAACCAACCTCTAGGGATCTTATAGGGGATACACCTTAAGATATAATTTAATCTGGGAAGTAGCATCATTTTAACTACCGCCATTTTCCCTGAAAAGGAGAATCTGTTTTTCCGCCAATTATCTATAATGTTTCGGAATTTAAACAATAAATCTTTGTAGTTTCTATCGACTGTTTTCTGTATATTTCCCAAGAAGATAATTCCTAGGTGCTTTATTGAATCTGACTCCCAGTCGTACAGATAATTGGCCTTTAATTGAGACTGCTGTATCTTGGAGACATTAAAGCAAAGTATTTCGGATTTCTTATAATTCAATTTGTAATAAGACACTTTACTGTATTTGTCTATTATTTTTGCTAAATGATAAAGAGATTCTTCAGGACAAGTAAGAGATAGGACAACATCGTCTGCGTATAGACTAATTTTATGTTTCTTCTCCCACACTCTAATCCCATGAATTTGTAGGGATGACCTGATAGCTTCCACCAAAGGTTCTATCATTAATACAAACAGGGTAGGGGAGAGGGGACAACCCTGTCTGGTGCCATTTGTAATTTCAAAAGGGCCTGCTCTAACCCCTATCCCGGTTACTTCTGCTGTCGGGGATCTATAAAGGGCCCCTATTGCCTTAACCCCAAATTCCTCGAAGCCAAATTTAGACAACACCAATTTCATGTACTCCCACCTACTCTGTCAAACGCTTTCTCCGCGTCTAGAGACAAGAATAGGGTGGGGGCACTATTAAGTCTTGCAATTTCGGCCAAATTCATAAGTTTTCTGATATTCTCTGTTCCCTGTCTGCCGGTCACAAATCCCATTTGTTCTATTGCGATTAGTTTTCCTATGAATTTTTGTATTCTAAGACTCAAAATCTTCGCATATAATTTAGTGTCTGCATTTAAAAGAGAAATACGTCTGTAATTGGAACAGGATTGTGTGTCTAAGTTGGCCTTAGGGATCATAATCAATGCTACCTTTGTCATTTCCGGTGGAATAGTTCCCAAGGTTTTAATTTCATTAAACACTTCAGTAAGATGGGGACTCAGAATTTGTGAGAATGTTTTATAGAAAAGATTAGTGTATCCATCTGGACCTGGGGATGTGTAAGGTTTTAATTGATTAATCACTTGTAGCACTTCCTGATTTGTAATTGGTTTGTTCAATTCTGCTAGGTCCTCTAACGATAATTTGGGCATTTGTATCTCATCTAAAAATGCTTGTATTTCTTCCACCGCCGGTTTGCAAAAGGGGGATGATTTTTCCAAATTATAAAGTTCCTGATAGTATCTAGTAAAGGCTTGTCCAATTTCCTGCGGGGAAGAGATATATCTTCCTTCCTCTTTAATAACTGTTATTCTTTTCTTTTCTTTTTTCTTTTTTGCTTGTAAAGCTAGTAATTTGCTGTTTTTATTATTTTGATGATAGTAAGTTTGTTGATAGCGCCATATTTCTCTGTCTGATCTTAACTGATTGATCTTATTTATTCTATTTCGTATTATTTTAATCTCTGCCATTATTTGTTGTTGTGGATCCAGAATATATTTAGATTCCAGCTTATTTAGTTCTATATATAATTCTTTTAAAGGAGCTCCTCTCTGTTTAATCAATTGGGCTTTAAGTTTAATAATAAGCCCTCTTGTGAAAGCTTTTTGAGTGTTCCAAATCGTACAGTGTGAGGGAACCGAGTGCATATTTATATTAAAAAATTCCTCTATTTCTTTATTTAAATACTCTTTATTTTTTTCCATTCTTATTATCGTGTCATCTAATCTCCATTGTGGTCTTTCCCGTTTTACTTTATTAATTTCTATTACTAATGTGGTGTAAAAGTGTGATCCGAAGTGACAATCTTTCCTATTTCAGTGTGCGTGATCTTATTTATAATTTGAGAGTTTACTAGTGTTAAATATATTCGTGAATATATATTATGTGGGTTTCAATAGAAAGAGAACTCCTTTTGGTTTGGATGTTGGACTCTCCAAGCATCAAATAAATTGTTTTTAATAATCCATTTAGTAAATATCTGTGCTTCTTTATTTACTTTACTTAAATTTTTATGTGCCGGTTTTATTGACCTATCTAGGTTTATGTTTGGAATCATATTAAAGTCGCCTGCTATCACCAGCAATCCCTGGGCGAACTTCCTGATCAAATTGCCTATTAGTTTTAGAAATTTTACTTGTTTCCCATTTGGCGCATAAATATTTATTAGTGTAATTTTCTGTTTATTGATCTGTCCATTCCATAAAATGTATCGGCCGTCCAGGTCTATTATTAATAATGTTTCCACTATTTCTAAATTGTTAGAAAAAATTTTTTTAGACTCCCCTCTTTTTCTTTTCACCTATTGAGTGATGACTGCAATCAAAATCGCCTGTTGCAAAACCTGGAATCTTAGTTTCCCCCCAGTGGGTCTCTTGAGGCAATATCACGTCTGCTTTCTCTTTTCTGCAGTGTCTGAGGACAGTTTTCCTTTTACTAGGAGAATTTAGACCATTTACATTCCAACTAAATATTTTTAAAGACATTAATTATGAGAAGCAGTTAATTATTATTAGACCCTTATCTAAATGTACAAAATATCCCATTATATCTTTATGAACCAAGAGTACAAAATCTTCCTTACTTCCATTCATACTAACATTCATACACTTAGAACAGAAGAGGCTTTTATGACGCCTTTCCAAACTTCTGTTCAGCAGGGAATCAGCCGTTGTTTGGAAATGGTTGGCGGATTCTTTGGAGACAGCGGTAAATTTTTAGATATAATTTCCGTTCTTATATCTTGCCTTATATATATACCTCTCTTTTCAGAATACCATAATTTAGAACCCTCTGTGAACTATATTATCTTACTTTAACCCCTCTCTAACCCTCTCCCTCCTCCCCTTCCACTGCCACCCTCCGGTACCAATTACCTACAAACATTCCCTATTCAACTTTAACATTATTCCCTGCGCTGCCTTATTCTCCGGGTTTCTGTACAGCATTGATCATTCCATCATTATTCCCTCTCCCCTTCCTCCACCCAAACCCAGAGTGAAAGCGAGAGGAGAGAGAGAGGGAAGAAAAACCAAGAAGAGAAAGAGGGAAAAAGACATATCCCCTATTATTTAAATGATCCTTTAGTCCATCAGAGTCATTTCTTCCTCTGCCAATCAGGCATGGGGACTTGCAAATCCATTGAAGGATCTTTAGGATCAGAATTGTTAGGCATTATAGTACTCAGGAAGTTTCGGCCTTCTGCAGGGGTCTTAATCTTATGCCAAGTTGATCCTTGTAATGCCAGTAAACCTACTGGGAAGGTCCATTTGTATATAATGTTGCTCTTCCTTAAGGCTTGTGTTATAAAGTTAAACTCCTTTCTCTTGCTAATTGTGCCTTTTGAAATATCTGCAAATATTTGAATATTTTCATATGGGTATTCAAACGACTTCATCATAAAACTTGCTTTAGATATTGCTTCTTTTGTAGGTGAGTGATGGATTCTCACTATCACATCTCTGGGACTTTTATTTTGTAAATGGCTTGGGAGCGGGATTCGGTGGATTGTGTCCAGTTTCTGATCCAGCTGCGAAAAATTAGGAGTGATTTTGGAAAACAGTTCCATGATGTATATTGAGAGGTCTTCTTTTTTTATGGCTTCCGGTATACCTCTTATTCGAAGGTTATTTTTCCGCGCCTTATCTTCCATCCTGTTCATCTGGTCATTCAGTATAGAAATTTGACAAGCCATTTTTGATGACTGTTCCAAAAGCATGTTGTGATCAATGATCAGCTTATCAAATTTGTCTTCCAGGTCAGCAGAACGTTTGTGTACCTCTTTTATTGATTTGGCATTTTCCATTATTTGGTTTTTAATTTCGGCAAAAAATTCTTCTTGAAAGTTCTTCAAAATCTCCTTCATTTTATCTGTGGTAAGAAAATTTTCCTCTTGCTTTTCAAGCTCTCTGCTTGGTGCATTTTTATGAGGGAGAGGAATACTCTGGTCTAGCACTTCTTTCGGAGTGTGTTTTGGGAGGGACATTGTGGAGCTTTTAGGGGTGAAAAAGGGAGATGGCTCTACAGTTGGGCTTTTCCTCGTTTTGGATTTGTTTTTGGCCGCCATTTCCTTTACTTTTATGATGTTCTATTTGCTCCTGAGGGACGTTACTTCCAAGCCCCTTTTTTTTTTATACCTCCCTTTTCCCTTTCTTTATTACTTCATTTTCCCTTCCCTCTAATTCCTCTTGTTATCTCTTTTCACGATATGTTCACTCGTTTGTACTTCCCGTGCTGATTTATTAAGAAGTGCTATTTAGCTTTTAATACTTCCACAGTCTTAAGAATTGCTAGAGCCTTCTGTCTTTCAATAGAGAGTCCGATGTTTCTTTATAACTGTTGCTCTTATGGGATATCTGTGAAATTATTCACCAATTCTAATCACAGAGGGGAACCGGAAATGGAGCCGTAGCCGCGAAATCCGTCGTGAAGCGGAGGAGACGGCGGTTTACGTCACGCAGTGAGAGCAGGGAGCCGGAGGTAGCTGACCAGCCCAGGGAGAGCGCGGATACGCGCTGAACTACCACACAACAGTGGAACTAACGTGCGGGAAGTGAGAGCAGACTTGGCAGGATAAGGGGGCACTGCTAAGCCCTAAAGACCCGACAGAGAGCGGAGATCATTACAGAGGCCCTATCCCAAAGAAGAGGACTGTTTGCTGGAAGCCACGTGAAGAGAGGCGGGCAGAGCAGCCCATGGACGCCAGGAGCCAGGACATCAGAGATGCTCAGTGGTGCACCAGTGTAGAAAGGCAAGGAATAAGGGAATTTACCCTTACACCTTTACCCTCACCCTTACCTTCATCAGAAAGAGTATAAAGAGACTGTGGTATCTGTTGCTTAAAGCTGTATTTTGGAAATGAACTGTGTAATTATTACAAGTACCTGTTTTATTTGAAACAAATACAGCTAACTCAAATAGAAACCCTGAGGCTGGCAGCTATGCAGCTCCAATATACTAGGCATGTCATAAAGGTATAAGCGCCCCGTTAATAGGAGGAATATGCCTCACATTAGCTGTTTAGCGAATAGAAGCGGCATGCTTGGGATATAATTTTTTTGTTCTTTTATAATAACTGCCATAATGGAACTTAGAAGACCGGTATGATCTAACCTGTGAGGAGGTCAGTTCTGGCAAATTAAAAGAAGTTAATTGGCAACAATAATGGGAACTCTCTGGCTCATGCAATCTTAATGGAACAGGACCAAGCATGTTATAAAAGAGCTGACACCCCTGCGTAGGTTGTGGGCAGAGCTAATTTTTCATGTTGCCTGGTCAGTGACATCAGGTAGCTTTTCTCTACTGGTAGGGGAACCAATGTACCTGGGAGCATTTCTCATTATGATATACTAGAATATTGCCCGTCAAAAAATGACGGCAATGAAATTGTAAGTGAGCTAATGCTGTTTGGTGTATGGTAATCAAATAAATAATACATTAATAAAGTAATATACTTTACCTATTTTGAAGTAATATATGCAGGAAACATTGTGTTGAAGAGCTGGCAATCTGTTTTCATGTTGCTGCAGCATACAATGTGTGTTTTCACTGCTGTGGAGCTGCTGTGTAAGTGTCAGCAATGTGTGCAGTGTGTCGTGTAAATAGTGTGCGTGTGCAAGGAAAATCCGTTAGGGTAGCCATGTACTTCCGCATTGTGTAAGTTATTGTTGTAAAATGGCGCCTAATGTGTGGTACGCGGCTGTGGCTGATTTTGCGTCCTTGTTCTTGGACCTCGTACGGCATTTTCAGAAAATCTGTATGTGTTTGGTGGTGTTTTGCGTGTTTAGGGTCCGGTAGACTCGTTTTCGTTTTTTTTGGCTGCCATTTTTTCTCTCGCTTAGGGGATTTTCGGGTGTCTAAACTCTTGAATTTCGACTTCAATTCCAGTGTAACTTCCCTTTTAGAGGTGCTGGGTGCCCCCCTTGCTGTGGGTAAGCTTTTAATGTGTTTGTTGTGTGTATTTTGTGTGTTTTAAATGTTTTCATGTGCGCGGGTTTCATATTTTTGCAAGGTCATATAATTTTTTTTTCTAAGTCCTGCTTTGCGAGGGTCCGCATTTGCGGCCCTAAAGTCTGCCATTGCTGGCAAGGAGCGCCTTTGGCTTTTGGCTTTGCAAGGACCACAGCGTTAGCAACAACTTTGGATAACCCACACTGATGACAACTATATATGTCATAGGAATTTGGTCAGCACTTTTGAAAAGGCAGACTGTGCCATTCCACCTACAATGCACTCTGTGCTCTGGAAGCTGTCTATGGCCAAGATGTGTGTGGCAGCTAATGTCTTTGTCATTCCTGGGATATCAGTGTTCCTATGCGAACAGGGCTACAGGTCTTCATGCAGTACTTCACTTAGTCTATCCAATTAATACTTGCTAGATAGAAATACTCATACAATTCACCATCGGTTAACCTCTCTAATGTAACTCTTTCCCTGTGCACAATGTCTCACTAGGAACTTTAACTCCATCTGCTGAGCTGCCTGGCCATGCTGCTACCACTCCTTAAACTCCTGGTGCTACTGCTGTGCCTCTCCATCTGCCTGGGCTGCTATTGGCCCTCATCTGCCTTCTGGTGTTCCAGTTGTGCCTCCCAAGCAGCCCTGGCATGCTGTAGCTGCTGCTGTCCCTCAAAAGCTACATCTTCTTCAATGTGAACCTCACCATCAGAATGTTACCTTATATCCCCCTGTGACTGACCCAATAACCATCTGTCAGTGTCCTGGCCATCTACAATAATCCTGTGCAAGACCTGTTTAATGTTGCCATTTTGCTGTGGTGGTTCACCTCCAGCATTTATTCCAAGTCTCCTTTCATCAATATTCACTCCCATTTTCTCGTCTCTTTCAGCCTCAGGCTACCCATCCTCACGTCTCCCTGGTGTCTAGCGTAAATTACATATCTTGCAATCAATGTAACATTTATAACAGCACTCACAGATCTGTAATCTGTATGGATACTGAAAATGACTGTGGTTTGCGGTGTGTCTCTGCTTTTTATAGATCATGCATTACACTACTTTGCATTACACAACCACTCCATGCGGCTTTTATTAACCTCTTGTGTACTGAAGTCAGTGTCATCATTTCAGTTTATATTTGTGATGTTGACATGTCTTATTGACAATAGTTGATGTTCACAGATGTATACAGACTTCCCACATCATACTAACATATTATATGGTTAGCATGGAACATATGTGCCTATGATAATGTTTTTATTGTTTTATATGTTTGCCATCTTGCACTTAAATCCTTTTTCAGAGCATATTTTTAGGCAATTAGGGCTTCTTGCAAGACTTTATATACATCTAGGCTTTTTATAAAAATGTCAAAACTCATAATTTACGTGTATCTCTCGGCTCGAGCAATGTGATGGGCTTTTGTAAAATAATAATGGGACAGTTACATGTAAGTTCTCATAGGGTTGGTTTTGATATATGAAGATATTGCTTCATAGTGATTTATGAGTCAACTTTACTTGTAAATCTGCAAATCTGTGCCATGGACTGGAGGTCTGTATCATACAATTTAATGTGGAAAAAAAACAGACACATTTCAAGGAAATTAATTGAGTGATATGCTTTATTAACACATATTTTTTGCACATAGCTTTATAAAACCATTTTGTATTCTTTACTTAAATCTCTGAGAATACCTTTTACACCCAAAACTTGGTGGGCTTTTTCTGCCCACAAGCCCCAATATTTTATTATTTATTTTATATAAATGGCTATTTAAAATCTGTATAAGAAACCATTCACACTCCCTCAAAAAAAAAAAAAATAGTTAAGTTAAAAGCAGACAAACAAGATCAAGTTAATACCAAAACTACCTCCATTATAAATGTAAAATGTATTTAATAGTTAGAAAATACAAAACTAACTATAGTGTTTGTATAACCTTTAAGTTGGCATAATAAGAGTCAGTTAAATCGGAGGTACCCAACAGTCATTCCCTGAGACCTGCGAGTGATAAGGGGAGGAGAAACTTAAAACAACCACTGCCATTAGTCATAGTTATAGACAAAAGCTTAAGGAACTCACCTACTAGTAAAATGTGCTCTATTCAAATTAGTGCCAAAATAAATGAAAATGTTGTATGGCTCATATAGTACCATCTTGTTCAAAATGATCAGTAGGTGGTACCACTGGGCACTGGACTGTCTCTAGAACCAAAAACTCAGTTTGACATTTCATGTGTTAACATTTGATAAGATAAAAGCAAAATGTAAAAAGTAAAAAACTACAATAAATCCATTGCTGATAAAATACATCTTTAAAATATTACACAATAATATAATTTTTTTTTAAGTTTTGGTTCAGATACTACTTTGATAATGACAGTTTATTACAAGACAAGAGCTAAACTTCTGTACTATACACATATCTTTAATGAAAAGAAGTTAGTACAGCTTAGTTGCTTAGTTCATTACTAATGCTTCCAAATGTACATTTAAAGTTTGTTTACACTGACAAACAATTAAAGGCAAGTCTGTAAGAACATTAACTGTGTGGGCTTACTTGGCTATAAATCTAGATTATCACTAGAATTATCACATTCTCCAGCTTAAATTTAGATATGTTATGTGTTTTTTGCTTAACATCCTGCTCCTACTCTTGTTTGGCAGAATTACTGTATTTTCTGGCATATTAGACAACAGCAATCTTTCATAGACTTTAAACCTAAAGAAAAAACAACAAATATTTCTAATATAAAATAATGTAGGTTATGTGTTATTTTTTTATTTCTACTAACAAAATAGTAAACTATTTTCTAAGAGAGTATAGAAAATAGGCAACATTGAAACAAAATGAGATGTAAAACATAGAAGCAAAATAAGATGTAAATCTTAGAAGCAAAATGATAAAGCAGATACATGTATTTGATTTAATTAAATTAAGATAAAACTTTTAACAGTAGAAGAAAAAAATATGCTGGTTAGAAAATGCCATTATTGAGACCATTACTTCCACTGGTGCACACATATTTCACGTTTGTGGTTACACCTCCTTCACTTGTTGTTTGGCTCCCAAGATCACAGATACTTTTAGTGGCGCAACCACGAAGGGCTGCTTTGATTGACGTGGTTCCTATACAGGTAAAATATTTAGGTAAATAAAAATAGTGCAATTTCAGTATAGTGAATTGTGATAACAGTGTTACTGTAGATAACCCAAGTAGTGTGAGTTGTCATCCTGAAATATTGTCTTACATATGAGTCCAGTGAGGCTCTCTGGGGTATATTTTGTAATTGTTGATAATAGTGTAGATGAAAAACTAGTGTTATTTATCCCCATTTTTTTTCCATTAGAGCTGTTTTTCAAAAGTGAGGTAAAAAGCCAGTGTTAATTAACATTGAAAATGCATGTATAAAAAACAACAAAGAAATGCTTTAGCCAGAATCTGATGTTTGGAATGGGTCCCATTAATTATTTTTTCCCCACAGAAAGCACTAAAATCCAACATGTACTCAGACCTACCTTTAAAGGCATAATAAATGCTTTTGAAAGTGATACAAATATCAGATCTGACACTATGGTGAATGTAACATCTTAATTGAGATGGGTATGATTCTTGATTTCTCATTTCCAATACATTTAAGGGGTTGTTACCTTTAAGGAACCCCATGGTAAGTATGGGATAATTTAGATAGTATGGGGGCAATTTAAGAACCCACATGCTCAGTATGGACTAACAGGAAAACCATCTTGGTCCTTTAGGGACCCTCATGGTAAGTAGGGGTTAATAGAAATGTCATGGGGGTCCTTTAAGGCCTGCCATGGTATTGGGTTAATTATTACATGTTAGGCGGGACCTCCATGACACGTTGTTAATTCTTTATGTGCCGTGGGGGGGGGGGGGGTATTGGGGATCTGGTAAGAGGGCCTCTTCCCTGTGTGGGAGGAGGGGATCCCTGAGGTTTACTCCAGTGCGGGGGGTGGTCCCTAGGGTTTACTGTATTGTAAATGGGGGAATCCTGGAGATCCCCGGGCTCATAGAGAGCAATTTATAGTGTTGTCAGAATCAGATTTGATGCTTGCTTGTTTTTTATGCCTTTATGGGTTCTATTAAGTGCAAGTAAATATTTTTCTCAAAATCAGTAATATGACAAGTTCCGAATCATATGTATTATTACATTTGTAATAATACTTATGACTCAGAACTTGTCATATTAACAACTTAGGGCCCTATTCTATTGCTCGATTCATAGTTTTATACACTCTTAATATTGCCACATATTCGATTAGTTGCTCGCATTCCGGTTGCAAGTTACAATCACTACGGACTAGCCAAGGCCGCAAAATCGGTTTTAAAACAGCTCAAATATTACAAGCTATAACTAATTAAAGTTACGCAAAATCGCTATTCTATTTGAGCTGTAGCTCTAGCTCGCAAATAAAGTCTAAACCACAAATGAAAAAAGTTTTACCTTTCTGTCACAAATGTTATGAGTATTAAATAGGTCTCCCTAGGGCTTTTTCAAACACTTAGTACAAATGTAACAGCAATTAAACACACAATACTGTACTTTCAAAGCATGGACAGGCATGGAAACACATTAGAATTAATTGTACAACAGTCTCAAGCCCACAAATATGCAAGTAAAAAATGTTGTTTTTAACTGTTAATCGTTTTTCTGTGTAATTTTGATCCCGGGACTCAAGGGGTTAATACAAATCATGAAACCCACATGGACTAGAATAGATTACCTAATGCATTTTATAGAGTGCTTGATTGCTTGGTTGAGAGCCTGATTCATTTGTAGCCTCTGATTGAAGATTATGGACTAATTTACTATTGGCTGTGTCTAAGAATTAAATTACGGGCTAGCTTAATATTGTCAGATCATTTGATCAGCCCCCTGGAATTCTACTTAAAAAGGCAGGGTTTACGAGTTTAGGCTTAAGGATGTTAATTGTGGGCTTCTGTCAGTAAAATACATCTTAACATTTAGAGAAAAAAACACCCGCAGCAAAAGTTACAGGTTTGAATCATTTGTGGGGTTCTAATAGAATAGGGCTTCTAATATACTTCATTGTCATTCACTTTAGTTGCATACTCCTATACTTAGTAAAATTAAGAGGCCTAAATGAAGCTTAAATGATCATTGCAATGCATTTAAAAGTACAGCTCAAATGTTTGTTTGTTGGGCAGAGGGTATTAAAAACATTATGCAGTTTGGGATAAGTAAAAATTTATATTTTTATTACTTTTTCAATTGTCTGTCTTCCGATCGAACACATCGGCTTATCTCCACCTTCCTTTGCCTTGTCTGTGGTCATTGCCAGCTCTGTCTGGAGGCATTGACCATCATTTTTTCTACTGCACACATGAGGTAAAATATCTATAGTAACCTGCTTAATATGGTCACGCCCAGTGAAAGTGGATGAGCTGCTCTAAACCTGTCTTCCTTTACCATGGATGTTGAGTCTGAACCAGAAACTAGACTGATAACACTATGTTATTTTAGTCCAGCCTTCAGACAGAGCTAACTATGCCCCCGTGTAGGCAAATGGAGTGGAGAGAAACGCCTCTGCTTTTGGGAAAACTGAAATATTCATTAATAAGAAAAAATATGAACTTTTAATTTATTTTAAAATGCACTCTGTTTAATAGTATTCTGCCAACAAAGGAACATATGAGCTTTACTTGTAAATACACTCCAGTGGTCCTTTAATAAATCTGGAGATAGAGCCACATTCAGTTGAGCTTTTGGGAGATCCGGGAGCCTGTACGTGAGGTTGCAAGCTATTTTGCTATTCAATTGGTGTCTTTTTGTGGGCTCCGATCAGCTTCCGAGTTAAGGGCTTGAAAATTTTGCGATGGTTAAACTCATAACTTACAGCCTCAAGGAGCCTTTGATCTCTCACTTTCGCAAGGCTAAAATCGCAAATCATTATTCAATTGCTCAGTTTCCCCAAGCCCGCAAATGTTCTCACACTGGTAAACGGCAAATAAAGGAGAAAATCCCACGAGTGCTAGAGAGGACCCACAAGGGGGTTAAACAACTATTTGTAGCACTGTAAATGCAAATAAATAATCAATATTGCACTGTAAATAACGGGGAAAGGGATGACAGACATTAGAATTAATTGCACAATAGTCTCAAACTCCCAAATCATCAGGAAATTAAAAATATTTTTAGGTGTCATTACAGGGTTAAATCGTTCATGAGTTAATACATATCAGGCTACCCATATGGACTAGAACAGTATTGGCATCCATTTTCATAATTCTTTATTTTGCAGGTTTGCGAGTCTGATCGGATATTGGACTCCATACATAATCGAATAACACGTAACCTCCATGTTTTCCTGTCGTAATAATGACCATCTCATTTTCCATTGGTTGATTCGAAATGGGCGGTTATGGGTTTGCTGAATTGATCATGTTCCCACCCTGAACTTCTCCAAACCAGTGCATGGTTTACGGCTGTGGCTTCGGGCCCATAACTTGCAGGCTTGAGCAATTGAATAGCATCGCAATCGGAGACCACAGGAGCCCACAGACATTCAGGCTGTCTGCAATCGAGTTGTGGGCTTCGAATTGAATGTGGCCCAAAGTATTTAATCTTCAATGACTTCTAATGACGTTTTTAGACGTCTAATTGTTATATACCTTGTTATACAATAAATTATAATGTAAAATACAACTGGACGTTTTTGACATTCAATATAAAGTTGTCTCCAACTAAAAAAATTATATATAAGTTCCCTTTGAAGTTGTGAGGTTTTTGCGTGAAATTATATCTGTTAGTAATATAAAGTATCTAGACAGACATTGTACAGTGTGTGAAGTACTATATAAACATTAACCTTGACAATTAAACAGTTTCCTCAAGCAACTTTTCATAATAGATTGTGTAATGAGATTACATTTGTGCAGTGAGATAAGTAAAATAACAAAAGTCTATAGGTGATATTTACCTGATATTTTTACAGACTGGAGAAGGCACATGTTCTGATTCCCAGTACATTGCATGGTATCCGAAGTATAACACCAGTCAGAGTCTGCAGTTACACAAGCTCGACAGACCAGTCCATTTTTATTTGTGCCAATAGTAGGTACTTGGAGGAAGAAAACAAGTATATCAATGTTTGTTCACATTTTGTAAACATTTAACTGATTAATATGTCTATTTATAAATGTATTTGTGTTCAATAAATACTATCCAACTGTATGTATTTGATATTGGCAACACTTTGCACTTTTTATATATTATTACCTGTAGGAGTCAACATCTGTTACTTTTTTTCAGCATTAGGGCAACATTCTGTTTGCAACAGTAATAAAAGCAATATAACTCAATACATGCACTGCCGCTAACAGTAATTTAATTCTAAATGCTCAAACCCAATATCATACAGGCCATAACATAGCTTGTTGTACTTCTTTATTTTGAGTTTAACCCCTTTCTACGTTTTAGTTCAAAAAAAGTATAGAAGTATCAGAATCTGAGGAATACTAGTTTTTAAGGTATTTTCTACCTAAATACGCTTTATTTATAACATGCTGGGAGAATATATATATATATTTTTTATTACTTCTTTATTAATCTTGGATAAGAACAACGTAAATAAAAACAATAAAAAAATCCCGGATTGGCAAATAGAAGTTAAAAAGCAGGCTGATTTTGTGAGATAAATTACCACAAAGTTGTTTCACTAAACTCACAATGGAGGGGTGATATTACCGTATCTCTGCCACTGTAGATATGTGTGTTTTTATTTATAAAAGCTATCCAGCTTTTTGGTTTTAGTCCTTGATTTCCCTGTCTTCCCTTTGTGGGTAATTAATCATATAATTTACTTCCCACCTATACCCATACTCTGATATATCAGCAATATCTATAAGATTAACAATATCTTAGATTAAATTGTTATAGCAAATGACTAGCTTTTAGCCAACGATTGTCTGCAAGCTTAGATTTTTATACTTTGCTCTCTGATTCTTCCTTTGTCAGGGAGTTATTGAACTATCCAGTTGTTTGACTACTATGATTTTGTGATAAATTAATAAAGATTTAATTTAAAAAAATTATATTCTCCCAGCATGTTATAAATAAAGTATAGAAGTAACAGAATGTCTACATTTAATACATTTATTTATTGGTTCAATTGTACAACTTCAATATTTGGTGACACAGTCTTAAAAAAACGCATGTATAAAATACCCCCAAAACATTCAAATCAAACACCAGTTACTTGTTGAATAACCTTCTAACATTTCAAAACGGAGGCCATGATGAATTGTGATAGTGCTTAATTTAAATGCAATTTTCAAAAGTGTTACCCTTTGAACACAAAGTGAACTAAATAAAGAATATGCTGCAACCTAGATTGATAGAAACGTTTAATATTTCAACTTAATTTACTGTATAATAAAAATGGCATGGATATTTAACACACAAGAAAAATGTAGAACTTACATGGGAGTGATGGGGCATTACAATTGTCAGTGGAACAACAGGAAGTGACCATCCAGAGGGTGCTCTGAGGATAGCTCATGGTACCATTTATATTGCATTGTTTTTCTAGTATACAGGATCTGATGAATGATTCCTGGGTAATTCCAGCTGCAGACGAAAATATGAAAAGAACATTAATATTAACTGAAATTACAGTGACATTGACTTTAAATTCAGAGTTTTTAACTATGTATTTTGTTTACAGCAATGAGTGATTAGTATGATTTCCAAACGTTAAAAAATTGCTTGGTGTGGCTTCTTCAGAAAGTTATTACAGTAATTCAGGATTTTGCTTCTATCTGGTCTAATTATAATTTTTTTCAACTAGATATGAAAACAATAACAGAAGTAGCAAAAAGGCCCGTCAAATATGTCAGTCATTGTCTTAAGGTCTAGTGTAAGCACTTTCAAGTTAAATCATTAATTCACAGACAGCAGCAAATAAAATCTTTATCCAGAAAATATAATTTAAAAATACAGTTCCCCTCAATACTGGCTCCTGCTGAACTTGTTTAACCCACCTCCCACCTTTCCCTTCAAACTATTGTCCAGAATATAAACACAATCAACATAGATTGAATTAATTATGCAGGCCAAATGACCTATTACCTGGAGTATGCACTGTAGGGTATGGGGACAATGGCTGCAATCCCATAACCATTGTCCCTCCACGTGAGCATGATCCAGGTAATCTGACCTAAAATTTTAATGCAATCTGTGATGAAAATGTTTGTCAATGGTTCAGGAAAAATGAGGGAGGTGGGGAGAGAGAAACAGGGGCCATTAGAGAGAACTGTGTTTTTTAATTATATTTTCTGACTAAAGCTTTCCTTTGTTGCTGTTTGCACACATATTTTAATGTCATACATGTTAACTTGTGCTTAGATGTTATTACCCATAGTCCAGGAAAACTGTCCTTTAACAGAGATATTGTGAAGGATGTCTTGAAGAATATAACCAGATACAGGACAATGATCCATAAAGAACTTGGTGCCACAAATTCCACTTGTTTAGCATTTATAGAATATTGCTAAAACTAAGGTTCAGTATTTTTCTGAAAGCAGTTAGTGGCAGACTGGGAAATACCATATTAAGTTAGGACATCTGTGTCAATAAGTTCTCCTGCTACTGCTGATTTTATTTTTCCAGAATAAGATAAAAAAAAATGCCATATACAACATACCTGAGATAACTTTTGTGCGTGTATATCCACAAAGACTTCCAGCAGGACAAGTTATACTGGAGCCTGAACAAGATGTAATGCCCACACACTGCGTGCATTGCAGAGAATAAGCTAAAAGATAAAAATGAAATCACATTATAAACTGATATCACAGCCCTTCACACCTCATGTCAGTCATTTAGATGCTTAATAATTTCCCCCCATCACAGAGGAGCTAAGCCTACTTATCCACCATTTTACTTGGTTCAGTAAACAACTTCTCCTCCCATTTCCATTCAAGTTAATGTATGTGGTTATCAGTTTAAAATACCATGCTGGTGAAAACCTGGTGAATGAGCTTTTGCATATCTGTATCTATATATTTATATTCAAATGTCAAAATATAAGAAAATACAATAATATTTTATATTTGCTACAATACATAAGACTATACAAATCAGCATGCTGTTGTATTGTAACTATTTGAAACATAAAATCAAGAAAGAAATCTTCATAAACAATAATATAATACAACTAGCGACTTGCCCGTCAAAAAATGACGGCAATGTGATGTATATGTTTGTGAAGTTGTTTAGTTATTTAAATATATTTTTGACCCTTGTAAGTATTGTGATATGAAGATGTATTTTTGTAAAACGTTGATGTAATGGTTTTTAAAAATGAATTTTGTATCTGAAGAATTGTTCACTTTAATATACATAGAATCCAGAGGAAAGTAAAAAGTAAAAAGACTTTTTGCAACGTGCCGAATTTTAACATGAAGTTTAAAATATATGTAAGGAATAACCTTGAAAGTATATATTTTTAAAATTGAACTTTATTTTTTATGTAACTTTGGAATTTTTGCAAAACATTTGTGTAATTTTGAACATTATAAACAGGAACATAGTAAATACATTTTGTAACATAATTTTGAATTAAAAGTATTAACATTTGAATGTAAAAACAGTTTAACTTTAAATTAATCAGTATTAACATGCAATTTGTATCAGAATAATTGTTAAGTTTAATATACATTGAATGTAGAGGAAGGCATACAGTAAAAACTCTCCTTAAACCGTACGTAATTAAAGTAATTCATTACTGAGCACATAAACTGGCGATAAACATGAATGAAACCTTAACATAGTGACTTAACATTTTAACATAATTTTTCATAGAAATGCAAGGCAAGTATTTTGTGAGGCGAATTATCCATAAACATGACTTCCATTAATTATGACTGAATTAAACAACCAATTGTTTTGTATTTTTGAATGTTTTTCCAAAATGTTTGCATGGCTTTAGTTTGTATCCTGCAAAGTTATAGTACTTCATAGTAGACAATGTTTTTAGTAAAAATACGTCCATCTTCTAATAAATCACCTTGACTTTCATTGTTTTCAATGTAAACTTTAATAGCCTGTGGATTTTTGCACCGTGACAACGCAACGTACAATTGACCATGTGCAAAAACTGGTTCTTCCAAGTAAATACCCACAGATTTGAAAGTCTGACCTTGTGATTTATTAATGGTCATGGCAAATGCCATAATAATGGGAAATTGTCTTCTTTGAAGTATAAAAGGGAGACTACTTTCACTTGGTGCTAAATCTATTCTTGGTATGAAAACTCTCTCTCCTTTATGGGTCCCAGTTAAAATTTCAGCATCTATAAAATGGTCCTTTAATTGTTGAACAATTAACCTTGTGCCATTGCATAGGCCTTTTTTGGGGTTCATATTTCGCAGTAACATGATAATTGCACCTTTCTTTAGCTGCAAAATATGTGGTGGCATTCCAGAAGGAGTTAAAGAGTTAATGAATTCAGTTGAAAAGTTTGCCTGACTTTCATTGTCATCAGCAAGTACAGAATCAGCACTGTGATAATTTCTTTGTGGTGCATTAATTTTTTTTAAGATTTCATTATTGAGTATTAATGCATCTTTATTTTTACACGTCAGTATGACTTGGTTGGCAAGCTCAGAATATTCTTCGTTATTTATGCTCCCTTCAAATATAGCCGATATAATATCTTGTTGACAAATCATATGAGGTGGGATCTCTACAGTGTCGTCAGGTAAATGTAGTATTTTTTCTGTTCTTCCTTCTCCAATTTTAATAAGCCAATCATTGAAATCAGTTTGGCCTTCTGATCTCATATTTTGTTGCAGTTGAAGATGGGTAAAATGTTTCCATACTGTACTTGACTTTATACATGTTTCAATAATGTCTGTTCGATTTCCATGTACAACGACAGGTAATGTTTGTCTAAAATCGCCACCCAACAAAATTACCTTTCCACCAAATGGAAAAATATTATCCATGACTTCACGAAGCAAACGGTCAATACATTGGAGGGCATAGCATGACATCATTGTGGCCTCATCTATTATAATTAATTTACATTTCTTCAATTTCTTTGCTTGTAAGGATGTCATGCGAATATCTGACACTGAATTTTCCAAAATAGGCACTGGCAGTTTGAATCCACTATGAACAGTTCTTCCACCTTCTAATAAAAGTGCAGCAATTCCAGTAGTGGCAAACGCCATTGCTATTTGTCCTTGTGCTCGTACTGAACTCATTAATAAATTGTACAAATATGTTTTCCCTGATCCGCCAGGTCCATCAAGATAGAAATAACGCTCTGTCACCATGTCATCATCTATAGCATTTTTAATGGCATGAAATGCTTGCAATTGTAGTGTATTTAAAGTTGCAAGTCTTTCTTGTGTTCTTTCTGCTTGTAGTTGAATGTCATAGTCTTCAAAGTTAATGTCATCTATTAGACCTGGATCAGGCAAATTAAAACTTGCACAACTTAATCCATGAGTTAAAAAGACTTCTTGAATTTCCATTAAGGCTTTTAAGTGTGCAATGGGTTCATTGTATCGTCGCATAAAGTCTTCAGCCATATTACTTTTAAAAGTCTCCCACAAAGCTAATGCATTTGGAGCATTTGAGAAGATACAAATAAAAGCAAATTGTTCTCTCATCTGTCGTGGCATTTGACATTGTGCTGCTTCTTCTAAACATCTTTCCCACTCTGTATCATCAGCGAGTAAGTTTCTATTTCTTGCAGCTAAATGGAAGGATTCATATACAATGTCATTAACAGTTCTTAATTGTTCAAAACTTTGTGCTCCTGGAACATTTAAAAGTAATATCCGTAAGCAAAATCGTTCAACATCTCTTGGACTGACTGTGTAAATTCGTGGAATTATTTTATTGCCTCTGGTTTTTCTTGCTCTCCATAATCCATTCACAAAAACATAGTGATATGGAATTTCAATATATAAGTATTGTGTTGCTTGAGCATCAGTGGAATTTAATGCAAACCATGCAGTTAGTGTAGTGTGACGATCTTCACTTTGGGCCAATGCATTCATTTCATTTCCAGAATGGAAATAGACTAAATGTCGTTGTGGCAAATGTACTGCTAACCTATATACTGCATGTGATCTATCATGCATTTCAAATTTTAAAAGCCGCCACATAGCTTCTGGCGCACTGACATAGCGAGCATCTACATGAGATGCAAGTTCATCATGTACTAACTCACTACTTTCAGGGTTGTCTGCACTTTTGACGACTACAGTAGCTGCATCGTAACCTTTGTAAATATATTTGTAGACATATTTAATTGATTTGATGGAAGTGCAGGCTTCTACGTTGATGTGGGCGTTGTACTTCATGAGTAAATGTGGATTGTAGGGTACTACATATCTATTGTCCACTTTTTTTCCACGAATAATGGCACTATCTCCTTCTCTTCTTTTATAAAGTGGATATCCATCACAATTGGCATATGTTTTGTCTCTATAATCTTTGGGAAAATCTTTTGAACATTGATTATTTTCCATACATGGTGATTGTGGATTAAGGTCTCCACAGGGTCCATGAATCATGCGATGAGTAACAATCTCATATAGTCTACCATATAGTTCTGGATCCGGTAGTTCAGCAACTATGACTGCATCCACTTTGGCCGAAGTATCTAATTTATCTTTCTCTTGAAGTATTATGAGAAGATGTGCATGTGGAAGGCCTCTTTTTTGAAATTCAATGGTATATACATAAGCAAGACATTTGCCAAATAACTGATTTATAGTAAAGTCACGTATTAATTCATTTAATTTTATCTTAAAAACTCTGGCTACTAAATCTGGTCGATCTGAAGCACTTTGTCCAAGAAGTAGATTTTGATGAATTTCTGGCCATTGTGGATTACATGTAAATGTGACAAATAAATCGGGTTTTCCAAATTTAGTCACAATAGCCATAGCATCATTGTATCTTTCTCTCATATTTCGAGGAGATCCTTGAAAGGAAGATGGTAAAATGATGGCTTTGCCAGCTGTCATGTCTCTGCTTGTAGCCACGTCAGCAACATAGTCCATGAGTCCACAATATTGTTCTACACGTAGTTTATCTTGTTGATATTTTATAAAGTTTAAATTATTTGCCTCAACTTGCAAATATGAATCAATAATCCATTGTTGTGTTAGTTTTCCACCACATAAAATGGGATTAAAATCATCTCTAATGGCAATTTGAGCAACTTTAAATTCAAGCATAGAAACATTATTTCGGATTCTGGCTTTAGCATTTGGGTAACTGGGAAGGGTTAATTTTGGTTGCCAACCTGCTTCTCCGTGTGGGAAAAAGATGGGATATGTCATTGGATCTAAATTTGGACTTAAGATATTAATATTAATAAATGGTTGGTCCTGATTTCTGGGATATACTCTATTGTCTCTTTGAAATGGTGGTTCTCCTTCATCATTGTGAAAGACCATTGCAACCTCATTTGATGTTGGCAAGTTATAACGACGTTTATCAGTATGTCTGTCTCTTTTAAGCACCATATTAACCTTTGGCATGGGTAATTGATGTCTTTGTGCATGAAGTAGTTGTTCATTTTCTACTTCTGCCAATTTTTTGTAAGCTTTACTGTAGGGATTGTTGTCCATAATGTTATTTAGCTCTATAAAAACACTGGGTAAGCATTTTTTATTTTCTTCCATCTGCATACGTTGGTCAACAGCTTCCATTGTATCTAGGACATATAGTTGAGCGAATTTTCTTTGCTCTCCTTCCTCTGGATGTAAATGTGAAGTCCGATGATAAATTTGTCCTTGGACTTTAAAACAGTAAGGACCATGTCCTGGTACATTAGCAGCCAATGTTGCCCCCATAGATGCAAATGATATGGCACTATTGTAGGATCTTATGTTTGTCTTAAAATTGTTGTAATTTGGAAAAGTAGGTTGAGTCATAATATTTAGTAAATAGGTTGGAAATTGTTTCCTTTGTGGAAGTTTGAACTTTCCTTTTTGACAACAACTAATAAATTGTCCATCTCGAGGTCTCTCCTGTTTAAAATAATAAGCCTCACAAAATTGACATTGAGTAGTCATGTCCCCACAACTATGAACCTCTACTGCTAAAGACTTCATTAAAGGACAATTTGCAACGCATATTGGATGTTGACTTTGATATTCATCAGATGAAAAGTCCTGAAATGTTTCAACAACAGGTTCTAAATGTTTAGTTTTTTTCGTAGCTTTTCTTGGTATATGTTGGACTTGTTCGGTTGAAATGTCCTGTAAGTTTTTAGTAAGAGTTTGTAAATGCTTTTTTTTTGTAGTTGTTTTTTTTGGTCTGTCTTGACTGGTATGTTGTAAAATGTCATCTGATGTTTTAGGAACAGTTTGTAAATGCTTTATTATTTTTTTATTTTTTTTGGTTCTATCTTTCATTTTTGCAGCTGATATTCTTTTATTTGCAAGTCTTTTGCGTTCTTTTTCTCTTCGAATTTCTTTCTCCTCCGGTGTCTGCTGGGCGGCCCATCTCTCTTGTCTTTCTCTAGTTTGACGTCTTTTCTTGTCTTCTTTGGTCTCGTTATCAGCCATATTAATCTGTAAACGGAAACAAATAAATGTAATTGTGTATATTTAAATTTGTAATTCCTGTTAAAGATTATTGTGCACAATTGTTGAAATAAAAGGCAAATCATGAATGTATCATTGATATTTAGTTAAATTTATAATTCCTGTCTTCAGTGGCTCAGAATTTGTCCAATGGAATACTGCTGTAAATAAGCATGTAACATATTTATTTAAAATAATGGTTTTATTTATTAAAAACTTTGTTTGTGGATACATATTTACGACTGCAAAACTTCTTTGCTTAAAAAAAAAGTGATGTGGTTATTGAGCTATGTATTGCATAGTAGCAATTGAAATAAAATAAGGGAGATAGTAAATTAATTATTTTATTTTTCTGTTGACACGGATGCAAGTGAAAGCAGTTTCTTTAGTTTTATACTTTAGTACTTATTATAGTTTACCTTGGTTGAAGTGTGATTTAAATCCGAATGTTTGTTGGTCCTCGTTTCAAAATCGTTGTCCAATGGTGTGGTCCTCTGTTGGAAGTCCTCGCCCGATGGTGTGGTCCTGTGGCGATAGCCCCCGTCCGATATTGTGGTCCTGTAGCGATATCCCTCGTCCGATGTTGTGGTCCGTTGGTGAAAGTCCTTGTCCGATGGTCTGGTCCTGTGTTGAAATTCCTCGTCTGCTGGTCTGGTCCTGTGTTGAAATTCCTCGTCTGCTGGTCTGGTCCGAGTCCTCGTCCGATGGTCCGGTCCTGTGGCAAAAGTCCTCGTCCGATTGTCTTCACGCAGTATCTGTTGTAATGTAAAATAGAAAATGTTGTTTGAGTGAAATGTCTTTTAAATAAGTTAAAAATGTATGAATTAGGCTGTATTGTATCATTTATGGTTATTTTTTTCAAAAATATTTTTTGTAACTTTCTGTACAATCCCACGACTTTTGTTATTCTTATTTAAGGTTCTTAGTAAGGCTTGTGGGTTGTGATATATTAAATAAGAATATGAATTTATTTTGCTATGTGTTTATGTTAGTTTTTGTACAATCCTGTTTTGTGCGCACCACTTGTGGTATACTTATTTAACCTTTATTGGGATGGTTATAGTTAGTGAAACATGAAATAATATAATTAATGTAGTTTGCTATGTGTTTGTGTTACTTTTTGACAATCCTGTTTGGTGGGCATCACTTGTGCAAAACTTATTTCTTCTTGATTGTACAGGTTATAGGTTGTTAAACATTAAAGAAGAATGTTAATGTAGTTTCCTATGTGTTTGTGGGATTTTTTGTACAATGCTATTAGGTGCGCAACACTTTTGTTATTCTTATTTTGGCTTCTTTGTAAGGCTTATAGGTTGTTAAACATTTAATAAGAAAATCTGTTTTGTGTGTAGCAGTTTGTGTGTTATTGAATTGCGATTTGGCTAATTGAATTGTGCCCTAAATAAGCACATAGCATATTATTTAAAATAATTTTGTAGTCATTGAAAAACTGTATTTTTGATATTTTTTTATTAAGTAAAACCTTAGTTTTAAGCAATTGTTATGTTGTTATTTAGAGCCCTATTCAATTGGGCAAATTGCAATTGAATGAGGGCCTTTGTGTGTACCATATGTTGCATAGTTTGGCCCTCATTCAATTGCATATTTTACAATGTAATAGTACTCTAAGGCCGTAATTGAATTGCAATGTATAAATTTGAATAGGGTTGTAAATAAGCACATGACATATATTTGTTAAAATAGAGTAAGGGCCTAAAAGTTCTTATTTATAGGCATATTTAATTGTCCAAAATAGCAATTGAATGAGGGCCTTTGGTTACTGCATTTGTTATATTGTGAGCTCCTCATTCAATTGTGTTTTGACCAATGGAATAGAGCTCAATATCAGCACAGAGCATAATTTTTTACGGAATTTTGTATTTAGTGAACTTGTATCCAAAAGGAAGGTGTTCACAAAAGAAAAATTTCCTTTAAAAAATATGCTCTGTGCTTATATAGAGCCCTATTGAAATGGGCAAATCACATTTGAGTGAGGCCCTTGGCCATTAAAGATATATAGGTCCTCATTGAATTGCAATTTTGCCAATTGAAGAGGGCTCTATATAATCACATAACATATTTCTTGAGCAAACTTTTTAGTTATTGAAAACTTTGATTGTGGTTAGAAGTTCAGTAACTAAAAAGTTCTGTATAAAAAAATATTATGTGCTTATATAGAGCTCTATTCAATTGAGAAAGTTGCAATTGAATAAGGCTCATGGTTCTTTCTTGTTTATACTTAATACTTTACCTTGATAGAAGTTTTGAATGACAGACGGTGCCTTCCTGGCAATCTTAATCCGCCGGTGTTCTTGTAGTGTCTGTTTGAAAAAGAAAGTGAAATAGTTATTTGTATATTTATAATTTTTCATCTAGCAAAGCATGTCCTTTTGAGCATGTAATGTCTTGTTGTATCTTACCTCTTCAAATTTGTTGGTGTTCTTTAAAAGGGATTGTGCTTCACAGTGCACGGTGCAAATTGTTGAGAGACGCTGTTGATGCAGAGTCTGTTTGAATATTAAAAGAAATAGAAAGATTCAGCTTTATATGATCTATTGAATTGCAGTAAATGAATTCAATTAACCTTATTTTTTGTTGGTGTCTACACACATATGTCACATACATGAAGTGTACGTGTGACATATTAGTATGCATGAGTCAAATTTAAATGGTTAAATTAACCTTATTTTTAATTTTTTTCTAACACACATAAATGTGTGTGTGTGAGATGTAACTATAGATGATACACATATATGTGCGTGTGACATATCAGTATACATGAGATATAATGTCATTTAAATGTAGTTGTTTACTGATTTTGTTGTAAGCTAATTTTGTTGCATTGGCAATACACATAAATGTGCGTGTCACATGTCACTATACATTATAGACATATATGTCGGTGTCAGATGTCACTATGAAGGGGCAATACACAGAAATGTGCGTGTCAGATGTCACTATACATTATAGACATATATGTGCGTCTCACATGTCACTATACATTATACACATATACGTGCGTGTCACATGTCACTATGAAGGGGCAATACACAGAAATGTGCGTGTCAGATGTCACTATACATTATACACATATACGTGCGTGTCACATGTCACTATGAAGGGGCAATACACAGAAATGTGCGTGTCAGATGTCACTATACATTATACACATATACGTGCGTGTCACATGTCACTATGAAGGGGCAATACACAGAAATGTGCGTGTCAGATGTCACTATACATTATAGACATATACGTGCGTGTCACATGTCACTATGAACGGGCAATACACAGAAATGTGCGTGTCAGATGTCACTATACATTATAGACATATATGTGCGTGTCACATGTGACTATACATTATAGACATATATGTGCGTGTCAGAGGTCACTATACATAAAGCTCAGTTTATTTTTTTTTGTGAGCCTATACATATAAATGTGCAATACATGATGACTACATAAATCCTAGTTTATTTTTTTATTTGTTTGACCTGACCTGATAATAAAATGTAATATATTATAGCTTACCTGTCAGTTGTAATTTGCACAATGTAAAGTAGTAAATTAGTAAAGAATTGTCTTCTCAAGTAAAAGCAGAAGTCACTCCGTTGATCACCTGAGGAGAAATGTATTTTTTAGTTGGAAATAGGCAGTATTTATAAACTTGTAGAAAGTTCTGGAAAGTGAGACCGTTAGAACGCAATACGCATGCGCTATTTGCGTTCCAGCTTACAATTTGCGTTCCATCCGCCATTTTAGGCGTATTACTGTTCAAAATGGTGTTTAATATGATTGTGATACGTTCCGCATAGTATGTGTTTCATTATTGCGAGTAAGTGTAGTGTAGTTACGTCTGAAGCCTCGTTTTCGTTTTGTTCGTCGGCCATTTTTTCTCTCGCTTAGCGATGGTATTAGTGTCTAAAGTGTTTATTTTGATTTAAATGTAGGTGTAACTTGTTTTTTTGAGGTGCTGGCTGGTTCCTCTTGCTGTAGGTAAGCTTTTTATGTGTTTGTTGTGTGTCTTTGTTAAGTTTTAAATTTTTGTATGTCGGCGTGTTGCGTCCGATGTTTGCGAAGTCGTAATGTGTAGTAACGTGTCTCGTATGGTGTTTGCGTGTGTAGCCTCGTTTTCGTTTTATTCGTCGGCCATTTTTTGTGTCGCTTAACAAAGTATTTAGTGTCTAAACTCTTTTATTTTGAGTGCAATTAAGTTGTAAGTTGCATTTTTGAGGTCCTGGGTGCTTCCTGTTTGTGTAGGTAAGTTTTTTATGTATGTGCTGTGTGTATGTATTGTGTTTGTAATTTTGTAATGTTCGCGAGTTGCGTCCGAGTGTTGCGAGGCCGTAATGTGTGTGAACGTGTGTCGTATGTTGTTTGCGAGTGTCGTAATGTGTGTGAACGTGTGTCGTATGTTGTTTGCGAGTGTCGTAATGTGTTGCGACGTAAATTTTTTTTTGCAAGGGTCGCAGTTGCTGCAACTGAAGACCTCCCTTTGCGAGGTCCTCAGGTGCTGGCATGGAGCGCCTGCGGCGCTCCAAGCCAGCAACTGAGGCCCTCGCTTCGCGAGGGTCCTCAGTTGCTGGCAAGGAGCGCCTGCGGCACTCCATGCCAGCAACTGAGGCCCTCGCTTCGCGAGGGTCCTCAGTTGCTGGCAAGGAGCGCCTGCGGCGCTCCATGCCAGCAACTGAGGCCCTCGCTTCGCGAGGGTCCTCAGTTGCTGGCAAGGAGCGCCTTCGGCGCTCCCTGCCAGCAACTGAGAACCTGGCACAGTGCCCTCGCTACGCGCGGCCCGCGACTCGCTGCGCGAGCCGCGGCCCTCGCTACGCGAGGCCCGCGACTCGCTGCGCGAGTCGCGGCCCTCGCTTTGCAAGGCCCGCGACTCGCTGCGCGAGCCGCGGCCCTCGCTACGCGAGGCCCGCGACTCGCTACGCGAGCCCGCAGCGTTAGCAACAACTCGTACGCTCACAACTATATATGTGATGGACAATATTCACTAAAGTGAGATGCCTTCACTTAATTAGCCTCACCATGAGCCATAATCTTTTCCATATTCATTAAAAGTTTCTGTTGTAGAGAGCCCTATGGTGGGCAATTAAGATTTTTCATCACATTCTTACCATTCCTTAATACTAATCATAGTTTCTTAGTTTAAATTCATATTTTCTAAGTTCATACAAGATCTGAACTCTAATAGCAGCTGCAAGCTTATAGAGTCTAGAGTATTATTTTGTATACAGAACACTATTTTATGTTTACTCATGGCATCTATTGTAATAGAATATAACATTACTAGTATCACATATAATAGTTGTCAAACTGTGAGTTGTCGTCACGCTGTGCAAGCTTGCAAAGAGAGCTCACAAGAACTGCGTCCCTCGCAAAGCGTGACACATTTGCGGAGGTTGAGGCTCCAACGTCGGCTGCAATGAGAAAAATACGACCCGCAGGACTTTGAAAAAAAACAATAAAGTGTAATGAGGAAATACGGACATACACAAAAAAAAATATGACCCGCGGGACTTAGAAAAATAAAAAATACAAAGTCCCAAAAATACAAAGTTACTGGCCGAAACGCATACATCAAAAAACAACAAAAACACTTAAAAATAAATACAAAACATAATAAATACATCACACACAGCACGGGGGGACAGCCAGGACGTCTGGGGGAGAGGCTGCAAGTGAATTAAAGTCAAATTTAAGGAGTTTTGCCACTTAAAAATCAGCTAAGCAAGAAAAAAAAATGGCCGAAAAAAATGAAAACGAGGCTACCCTGAAGCGCAGAAAACAATGACAAGGACGTACGACTTTTAATTACGACCCACGGAACTTATAAAAAAAAATACAAGGTCTAAAAAATATGAAGTTAACGTCCGAAACGTGCACATACACAAACACGAAAAGCACAGCAATATAAAAAAAAAACATTAAACAAACATCACACACAGTACGGGGGAAAGCCAGGACGTCTGGAACTGAGGTTGCACGCTAATTTAAGTGGCATTTCAGAAGTTTAGGCACTTCAAAATCACCTAAGCGACAAGAAAAATGCCGGCCGAAAAAAATTAAAACGAGGCTAAAGGACACAGAGCCGTGAAAAGCACCACCAGGCATGTACAAGTTAGCCAGGAACCTAGCAGATACAACATATACCATTACAACGGACGGAAAATGCTCGCAAGCAAAGTAATACATAGAACAAAGATGCCATTTTGCAACACTAACTTACAACTCATAACATTAGGATTCTAAAATGCTGCAGATGATCAACACTCCAACTGTACATTTTCAGATGCAGGAAAATCTAAATAGATTGTTAGCTCTTCAGGATATTGATTGCTGCGTATTAAATATAAATAGGTAAACTATATTCATTTATTAATTCATATTACTTTATTAATTCACTGTACTCACATTTTTTTAACATTCTACACTATACTTTTATATTAGTCTTTGCGATGACTCCAAAGGTGATCGTTACAAAGCCGGACAATTGAAGTACACGAGGGGATAGACTCACAATGAGCGCCGAAGGTCCACAGAGGACAAAAAAACTTACATTGTGTGACAAACAGTATTGCCATTGCTTAAAATGTTATTGCCCCGTCATTTTTGACTGGCAAATCGCTAGTTCAGTAATATTAATCATACTATTAATCAAAAATGACAGGGAAATAAAATTTGAAGCCATGGGAATGCTGTTTAACACACAATGTAAATGTTTTTGTACTCTAAGAACCTTTGTTGCTCATTGCGAGCCTCACGCTGAGTGTCTTTGGCACTCATCGTGGTGCTCGTCTTGAGCGCCTTTGGTGCTCATGTCGAGCCTCTCGTCTTGTCTATGTTTGGTCCTCTGAGTACCTTCGTTACTCATTATAAAGAGAGATATATATTTATCTATATCTACTTAATCAATAATGAATTAATTAGTTCTTGAATAAATTAATATACTTAACCTATTTGGAATTAAAATATCCAGCGATAGCCTGAAGAGCTAACAATCTGTTTGTATTTTACAGCAGCATACAATGTACACTTTGAGTGTTGGTGCTCGGATGATAAAGTGTAATGAATGTCCCAACTTTGCATTAGGAATTGTTTGTGTGCGCGAGGAAAATCCGTTGGTGTAGTTGGGTAAAGCGCCATTGTAGATTTTGTAATAGTGTATTTTGTGGTTTGTTCGTTCCTGTGTATACGTCCTACGCGTTTGGCAGTGTTTTGCGTGGCCCAGGGTCGTGTAGCCTCGTTTTAATTTTTTTCTGCGGCCATTTAGTTTTTCTTAGGCGATTTTCGTGTATTGAAAGTCGTTGAAATCACCTTCAATTTGCGTTCCACCTCACTCCCAGATGTCCTGGGTGTTCCCCCGTGCTGTGGGTGATGTTTTTGTTGTACTTATTTTTATTTTCTTTGTGTTTTTTTTTTTTTATTTTATTTTCATGGTTCGGCCGTTAACCTTGTATTTTTGCTATCTCGTATTTTTTTTTTCAAAGTCCAGCGTTTGTCAAATGCTTGGAGGCTAATGCGATTGCGTGTTTACTAAGTGTTTGGTGGCTAAGTCCTGCATGTTTCATTGCCTTCACTGCTTGCCTCGCTTCGCCTTTGTGCTGCAAGTTTAATTGCCATAACAGCTCGCCTCGCTACCCGAGGCGAACAGGTGATGAGCACCTATGGCGCTCATTGCCTAAGTGCTACGAGTTAACGGCTCGCCTCGCGAGGCTCACAGCGATAAGTGCCTTCGGCGCTCATCGACTAAGTGCTACGCATTAATGGTTCACCTCGCTTTGCGAGCCTCCTAAGCGATGAGTCCCTTTGGCGCTCATTGCCTAACCCGTACGCACCACGCAAAGCGTGACGATGTCTCACAGTTTGACTCTTATATGTGATGTAAAAAGCAGATTTTCTAAGTTTGCATGTGATTTTTCTATGATTTGCATAAATATAAATGTTATAAGAAATAAAATATGCTAATCTTGAATAGTTTTAATACCTGACAAATTTAACAGTGTAGAAAACCGTCACTGATTATAATATGAAAACAAAAAAACAAAATGAAAGGTGCTCACTCACAGAACTAACTAACCTTGATAGGTTAGTTCTGTGGACATGATAGCCCACTCAGAGAGCAACCTCTTTTAGCTCACTTGTGCCCTTTACTGGGAGAAATATCCTGTAGTATATCAGTCTGGTCCCACTCACTAGAGTGATCCAGCCCCGAAATACCAGGTAATTCTACACTGAACAGGAGATAAAGCAAACCCCAGACGTACATTTTGCCCTTCAATCCGCAGGGGTTCTCATTGGTGGCAGTGGAGTTTCAGCAATGTAATTTTGCTCAATATCTGCATTTAGCAAAATCCCATGCCTTGTGCCATGTGCTTTACTGACAAGGCATGAGTTTACAAGTTGCTGGTTGGATCAGTATTGAAGCGCCTGAGGAGCCTTGAATACATGTGAAACATTACTGAAAAAGGTAAAGGTATAGATTATAGTTCCGGAGGAAGGAAAATCAGGATAGAAGAGGAGGAGAGAAAGGATAAGAAAGACTAAACAAGAAAAGAAGAACTTTCCAAAATATATATATATAAAAGAGGAAAAAACAAAACTAACGAGTTTCCAGTCTTGAAGTGTGCTTTGGAAAAAAGCACTTTCTGCAAACATTCTAAGCTCAAAACAGGGCCCTTCAATTTCTAAATTTGTTAATATTGTATTTCCCTGTTCTTATACCCTGTACAGCGCTACAGAATATGTTGATGCAATATAAAAGTTAATAATAATAACTATAAAACAAAAACAAAAAGAAAGAAAAAGGGAGGAAAAAGGGGGAAAACAAAAAATATAAAAACAAAGAGACATAGATCTACACAATGAAAGAAATTTTGAAGTAAATAATTATAAAAAGAATGCAGTATTTGCAAAGCAGAGAGAAATCATTATTCAGCTATCCGGAATGCATCATCAATTCCACAACTCTTAGGAGTAATTGGGGTTAATATTAACAGTAAACTTGATTTTTTTTTGCACCATAACTGTTCATTTCAAGCTATATATACCACCCCCTTTGTCTCTGAAACATCATTTAGCTCACTTCTTGTATGCTATGACCACCTCCTGACTTACAAACCATTTTACCAACTGATCTTGACCTTACTACACAAGACCACAGCTGTATAATTTCTACCCACCCAGGCCAAAACATGATTCTTCTTATGATGCAATAAAAGGATTGCCACCCCCACGACTGATACACTTTCTCTTCCATATGGACTACTCAGATCCATTGGAAAATCTAAGAAGCTATTACCAAATGAGAGCATATCAGACCCTTTTAAATCCATGACCCCTGAGGTCAGCGCTTCCTCCTAGCTCACCTTCTAGATGAGTAAATGGATCAATACGTCATAGATCTTGATGGCAAGCACTCTGTTTTAATCCGGTAAAATGTAAAAAACACAACTCTGTCAATCAGATCTGCGGGACAGGAGATTAAAAAGGAGATCCAGGATCTAGGTCAGCAAATGCATGCCCTGGAAACCCTTACAGACAATTTTATAGATATGCAAAAAAGGGACAAATCTGACATTGATAAGAATTCCTATAGAAGTTTGTGATGAATAACAATTTTAGGACACGGAAAACATATCTCTAAAACAAATGTGGACTTGCTACCCTATGTAAATCAATTTATGTGCTTTATCCTGCCTCAAACACCGGAGCAGATACTAGAAATAGAGAGTCCTTAAACTTACTTCAACTTAACCGTATTACTCCCCCAGACCTGGGAGATTTGTGCTGACCCTACTCTCAGACATGCTAGACAATGGAGAGAAGCCCAGAGATAGAAAAGCCAGAACAGAAAAGAGATATCTCTTCTCCCTGACCCACTGACGTTCTTGCTGCAGTATTAGAAGGTGCTTCCGAAACCTGAATGATGTTTCTTCCTGCTCTTGTAGTCCTTGGGACCTCTTTTCAACATCTTCACCAAAAGAGTTACAATCTAATTCAATTGCGTACTCGTAGACTGGTAAATAAGCCTACTTGGATTTCCGGGAGCCTTTATTTGTAACATACCAACATATTCTGTAACGCTATGCAGGAATAAGTTGAAGTCAAAACAATATTAACACAATGAAGAAAAGAATGGAGGCCCTCTCTTTGAGCTTAAAATCAAACCTACACTGTGTCTTCAGCGAAGCACATAGCAAGATTGAAAACTCTCAGACTTACTATACTATACTATACTACACCGGTACACCCGCAAAGCCTGCTGGCTTGAAATCCACCGGAATTACAGAGCTTTTAAATTCAACCCTGCCACAACCAATGGGCCGGAGTCGCAAACCCGTAAACCGTTCTTGCGCACATTGCATGTGCGGCCATGAACATGATCAATTAGTCAAACCTGAATTACCAGTTTAGATGGAGCCAATGGCAAAAGAGATCGTCATCATTACATCACTGAAAAATGGAGGTTAGATTTCAATCCCTTGCAGGTTTCAATAACGAGTTTCGATCGGACCCGCATTACAGAAATACTGTAAAATTTATAAATATGATATTCTAGTCCATGCGATTTCCATTATATGTATTAACATATAATAAATCGATATAACACAGAAATTAAATATAAAAAAAAGTATTTTATATTGCAGATTTGCAAGCTTGAGAATGTTGTGCTATTATTTTAAAAACCTAACATCACTTTCCCTTTAATTATAAGTACAGTATTGTGTTGATATTTGTATTGACAGTGCTACGGATAGGACTTTAACCGCTTTGCGGGTCCTCTCTGGTTCCCATTGTCTTTTTGTCTCCATTTGCTGGTTACGAGTTTGAATGCCAGTATATTTGTAGCAATTTAATTGTGATTTTCGAACGTAACAGTTACGGCTTGACAGATCAAAGGCTTCAGATTTCAGAGTTCAGATTTCAACAGCTTGTAGAGTTTTTCCGCATGTAACCAGCAAGTCCTGCAGGTCCGTTTCGGGCTATGGTTTTACACCTTGGGGGAATTTAAAAGGGCTGTTACTCTATTAAATTTCTGCTTTCTGAGGTTTACTTGGTTCACACTCAAATCATAAATCCATGTCTTGTCAGTAAAATACAAGGGGCTAAGCTTAAGTGACGTATTGGTAAATTACACCAGTACACACATTTTACTAAAATTGTTGTTGCAACACAGATATAGGAACCAATAGAAAATGCAAATGTCACGTTAATTGACATGAACAGGTCCTAAATCTGCATGTTTGCCATCCAAACTTTGACTGTGTTGTAACTTTAGTGAACATGCAGGTCTAAGGTTTTGGAGGGTTTTTTGCAAGAGATAAGAAGTTTGGTAAGTGTTTGATAGCAGTTTGGAGTAGTAGTATATATATATATATTTTAATATAGCTAGGCCACATTACACATACACCCCATAGCCCCCACCTTTTCCCTGCCATAAAAATCATCCACATTTTTTTATCATCACATCATATTACATTTTTTTTCGATTTTTCCTTATCAATTTTTTGGGTGGGATTTATTATGGAGGGAGGGGAGAGGAGAAGGAGCGTGAACATGTCATACGGAGAGGAGTAGAAAGAGGGAGGGGTTGGGAGACAGAGGTTGAGGAGTGAAGAGAAGGAGAGGAGAAAGGGAGCAATAAGAAGAGAGGGAAAGGAGCTGACAGGAGGAGCAGTACAGAGAGAGGTAGAGGAGGAGGGATGATAAGGCTAGTAGTGGCAGCCGGGTATTAGTTCTTGGAGGGGGATTTCGGTAGGTTAGCTTGAGTGAAGGAGGGATGTGCACCTAGAGGGGGCAACACATAGTGCAGGGACTGGGGGGAGAGGACTGATCCTAGGGGGAAGGGTTGAGAGTAACAAGCCTCTGGAAGAGATGAGAGAGGACAAGATCCCTAGCAGCAGTTAGGAGTACAGGAGGCTTTGCCCAAGCAGGAGGAGCCTCAAATAGGAGGCAGAGCAGGATGAAGTAAGGTTCATATGGTTAGTGAACCTGCTGGGCCATTTGCCACTCCTGTGGTATTTGACCCCACTTGCCTCCTTTTCCCCCAGATCAACTTGCCACTTGTGCCCTCATACAGGACTGATACCAGAGCCATGCTCGTTCCACCACCACCTCCCACCAGCAGCACCTGATATACACAATGTGCACCTGGCCCACCAGCAACACAAAGACCAAATGCTACTCAGCACCTCCCCACTCCTCCCACAGTAAGGTTTGACCCGACTGGAGAAAGACATCAACCACCTCACCCACAGTTCGAGGTTACTATGCAGGAGACAATGGTAGGAAGCAGCATTAGGAGGCTTTATAGGGAGATGAGGAACTAGGTGGAGAGCTACATGGTCAGGCTGCTCCAGGTGGGCCAGAACCAGATCGCTCTCATACAGCTCAACATGGACATCATTATTATTTCCATTACTGAATAACTCATTTATTTATTTTATTTTAGGCACATTTCACATCCATCAAGGCATCTTATTCAACTGTAAGAAGTGCTACCAAGTAATATGCCTAAACTATTTACACAGTGGCTTTCAGACAGGCAATCAAAATAATGACATGCACCAGCAGAATGATCTCAAATGCTTAATTAAACAAATATATAATGTTTTAAATCCTATAATTGTTTGATTGATTAAATTTGTACCAATGTACAAATGACAGTGGACTTGCATAGTCATGCAATAGCATGGTAATCAAACCCAGCAGTAACACATGCATTAATTAAGCTTGCCATCTTCTAATCAATATAAAACAAAATACTTTTGTCTGATCTAATTGACAGACATTACAGATGACGACCTTTGTTTTCCATCAACATTAATGGGTATATGTTTAGACTTCATGGGAGTTATGGGAGGATCTCCTGCCAAGTGCAATCTCTGGCTCAAAGCTATTGATAATGCATATTAAAAGATTTTTGGAAGCCTTGCTTCCAGCCTTGATTTTGGCTCGTTTGTGACCTCTTCTCATGTCTTAGTTACATAGTTACATAGAGCCTCATTGGGGAGATCCAGGCTCAGAAATGGTGCCAGCAAGTTATTTTGTTATTCAATTGGCATCATTTTGCGGGCTCCGATCGAGTAACGGGCTCCGGTCCGCGAGTTACGGCCTTCCATCAGCGATCATGTTCAAGCTCGCAAAAACTACTTTCGATACCACGGTTTGTGTTGTGCACTATCTGTCCAGGACTTGTGAGCCAGCCAATTGAATAGCACCATAAGTTGCGGCCGCTGAGGGCTCACAGCAGGCCTGTGGACAAAGTCCTACTCAGATCGAGTTGCTGCCTTGCAATTGAATCAGGCTCATAGTAATTGAGGTTGAAAGATTACTTTCAGTCCATCAAGTTCAACCTTTTAAGATCTCCTCTGATCTGCAATATGCAGATTAGTTGTTAAATGATCCAGAGGAAGGCAAACAGAAAAAAAAGCTTAAGTGAAACTTAGCCAATTAATTCCTTCCTGACCGCATATATCGCGATCGGATTCCTCCCTGGATCAATACACTCTAATTAACCAGGATAACCCTGAATGGCATTTTTAACTAAAAATATATCCAGTACCTTTTTAAAGATATCTATCAAATCTGCTGTTACTACCTCCTTTGGTAGTGAATTCCACAGATTAACCACCCTTACTGTGAAGAACCCTTTTCTTTCTTTAAGGTGGAATATTTTTTTGCTTCTAACCTCAAAGGATGTCCTCTTGTCAGTTGAAAAACTCTTGACACAAAAAGGCCTTGTGCTATATACTGACCCTGGGTGTGTTTATATAATTTAATCATATCTCCTCTTAGATGCCTTTTTTCTAGAGAAAATAAGTTTAATTTGGTTAGTATATCTTCCTAACTTAGCCCCTCTATTCTCCTTTTAGTTTTGTAGCCCTTCTCAGTACCTTGTCGAGCTCTAAAATATCCTTTTTATGAAGTGGTGCCCAAAATTGTACTCCATATTCCAAATGAGGGCATACTAAAGATTTGTATAGTGGCAGAATTATATCTTCTTCCCTTGCTTCTATACCCTTCTTAATATATGCTAATAGTTTATTTGCCTTTGCAGCTGCTGCTTGGCATTGAGCACTGTTACCTAGGTGGTTGTCCACAAGTACTTCCAAATCCCTTTAAATATTAGATACCCCTAGATTTGCTCCATTAATATTATAAATTGCATGGCTATGTTTCCTTTCCAGTTGCAAAACTTTACATTTATTTGTATTAAATCTCATCTGCCATTTAGATGCCCATTCCTCTAATTTATGTAAATCCCTTTGGAGGGAAAGTACATCATTATCTGACTAAATTACCTTGCACAACTTAGTGTCATCAGCAAAAATGGAGACACTACTTTTCAGTCCCACCCCTAAGTCATTAATAAATATGTTAGAAAGGAGAGGACCTATTACTGAACCATGAGGAACCCCACTTACCACATTAGTCCTATCTGAGTATGTTCCATTTACAACAATCCTTTGCTTACTGTCTTTTAGCCAGCTCTCAAACCATGAGCAGATATTTACTGCAATTCCTGTATCCCTTGGTTTGCACAATTGTCTCCCATGTGTCACTCTAAGCCTTTGCAAAATCAAAAAAGACCACATCCACTGAGTTTCCTTGATCCAGGTTTCTACTAACCTCCTCACAGAAACAAATTCGATTTGTTTAACCTTTCCATGTAGACTCCTACTTATAATCCTGTTCAAACAGACATATTCTTGTATATTATCCTTTATTAAACCTCCTAAAAGCTTGCCCACTGCAGAAATGAGGCTCACTGGTCTCTAATTCCCCAGATTTGTTAAGTGAATTTGATTTGTGTGTTAAAGTTTGTTAGGCCTTGTCAATGTTATGTTTTTGTCAGTGTATTAGCCAGATTTGTAACTGTATTACAAGATAAACTATAAGTGATACGGAATGTACTGATGATATGTAATACATTGCCTAATTTGTTTGTAATGTGTTGTGTAATAAATATAAACAAAAAAAAAATGTTTAGACTCCATTATATTATTACCAAATAAGTTATCATCTGGTTTATTGTTACAGTAACAGTATAAATGCACTGATATACAGAGATTGCTAGAATTTTCCTCCTCCTCTGTTTTTTTAATCTTCTGTTGACTCTAGTAGATGCTGTGCCTTTAATCATACCTTTAATCATTTCGATTTTTTTTTTCTATTTTCCACAAAGCCTCTTGTCCTCTTGGGATTCCTGCACACCACACAAATAATATTAATGCTTACTGATTTGGTTGCTGATATATATATATATATACAGATATACTAGCGAATTGCCCGTTAAAAAATGATGGTGACATATATATGTTTTAATAATAAGTAATTAATTAATTAATTAATTAAATTATAAATGAATATACTTTACCTTTTTGTAATTAATATATGCACCAATCAATATGCTGAAGAGCTAACAATCTGTTTGTATTGTACTGTAGCATAAAATGTACATTTGGATTGTTGGTGACCTGAGGTGTAAGTGTCAGCAATGTGGCAAGTGTGAAGTGTAAATAGGCTGTATGCGAGAGTGCAATGCATTGGTTTAGTTGTGTAAATCGCCATTTTAGAATGGTAATGTCATTAGTTGCAAGTTAGTGTTGTAAAATGGCTGCGATTGTGTATGTGTTATGTGGGTCTGGAGGAGCATTTTCCATACTTCCTAATAGTGTATTTTGTACCTCGTAGAGTCCTGGGTAAAAGTCTTATGTGCCTGGCAGTGTTTTCCGTGGTTAGGGGTCGTGTATCCTTGTTTGGGGTTTTTTACCTCATATTTTTTTTTTTTAAGTCCTGCAGCTCGTATATGTTTTTTTTTTGCAAGTCCTGCTTTGCAGTCTTATGTCGTGTTTAGGGGTCGTGCAACCTTGTTTTAGTTTTTTTCGGCCAGCATTTTTTTTTTAACGCTTAGGCGATTTTCGAGTGCCAAATTTTGCAAATTCGACTTAAATTTGTGTGCAACCTTAGTCCCAGATGTCCTGGATGTCCCCCCGTGCTGTGTGTGATGTTTTTTTTTTTCTTTGTGTTTTTGTTGTTTTTGTATATGCAGGGTTTGGCCGCTAAGTTCATATTTTTTTGACCTCATATTTTTTTTTCTTTAAATCTTGCTTTCCTTTTTGCAAAGTGTTACGGGACGTAATTATTATTTTTTTTTTAAACTGCTACGGGTCTCGCGTTGTGAATGGTGTAATTGAGATTTCTGTTGATGTGTAGTTCTGCGGGTCATAGGGATGAGGGCCGCAGTTGCTGCAGGCTCGCTGTGCAACGTTAGCAACAGCCTGTATTGCTCACAACTATATATGTGATATATATATATATAATATATATTTATATATATATATATATATATATATATATAATTATACAGTTTATATTTGTGTGTGGGTGTAATAGTCTATGTGTATGTAATTTATGTGGAATTAGTAATCAATGTGTCGAGTAAACTAACTTGTACATTAAGTAGTTATCGAAATAGCAAAAAAGTTAAATAAGCAACATTCCAAACTACTCTTAAACACACACCAAACTCCTTATCTCTAGCACAAACCCACCAATGCCTAGACCTGCGTGTTCACTTTCAAAAGCTACAAGAAATTAAGTCAAATGTGCACATTGATGTAACTTACCAATAGGTTATGCAATACTGCTGGGATTTGAATAGATACGTAATTTGAGCAAATAAGGCTCTGGCAGTTTAGAGTAGCATATTTTAAGAGTCTGCGAATAAGGATTTGAATAAGGCGCTAGGTTCCTGCATTTAGAAAAAGCAAATTAACTCTAACTTACCCCTTAGTTACAGCAAAAAATTGACTATCAAACTGAACTTGATTTGATTCTTTCCAATTATACTGAGAAAGCTCTACGGTGGACACAACATTTTTTGTCAAAGCCAATAAGCCTTGCTTCACTTTGGCCAGAACACTAAGGTCTAAAACCACCCAATCTAAAATATACCAACTGAGAATCCTTCCAGTTCTTGGACCAATAGCCCTAGTAGAATGCAATAGCTTTACCACAACTTCAACATCAGAAACTTAACACCTCTACACAAGGAACAGTTTAACGGGCATGCTCAGTTCTTTCTTTTTTTTGATTCCTGGAGTTTACCCACGTTATCTGAGGATGACCTCTGTTTCCTGAACTCAAAAATAACAATTGAGGAGGTCAATGTTATAGTACAAGACTTGAAATTACTTAAATCCAGATGTGCTATAAAAAATAGGACCTCTTGGCCCCACACCTAGCTGATCATTTAATAATAATAATAATAATAATAATAATACTTATTATTATTATTATTTTCATTATTATTTTCTGTGCATTATTTTCACACGGTTTCATTTATATGTTCATTTGCCATCTGTACCAGAGTATTTTATACCTATCTAGGATAAAAGTTAAAAAATATGTTTTCACTTTGTTAGATATATATATATATATATATATATATATATATATATATATATATATATATATAAATATTATTATTATTTTTTTTATATGTCACTTTTTATTTGATGGGTTCATTTTCACTACAACTAACTAATCTGTTTCTGTTTTATAAAATATATGTTTGTCTTTTTTACAAATGCCTTAGATAATTATGCTAGTTTGTGCATATTGTTATCCACTATTCTAATATTTTAACAATACTAAAAATACAGATTATATTATAGTGGAAATAAACTTACCTGCTGCCAAAAGAGCTGAGTTTATGACCAGGAATACCAAAAGAGAATGCATTGTGGAACAAGTCTTGAGAGCTTGTATTAATATGTGTGATAAATGCAGCTTGTCTCAGTGAAAATGTTTAACCAGAAACTGCCTTTTATATATTGGTACAATGTGGGTGGGAAGAAATCTATTTGTATGTAGAAAGGAAATAAGTAATGCTATAAGGTGTTTCCATCCCGTCTTGAACTTTCACAAGACTATCAGTAATATAAATGACAAAAAACAATTAAAGTCTCTAGTTTTACAACAGATAAGAATATCCTTGCCTATGGGAAAATGTGTGTTTGATATAATAAAAGGTCCCAATAAAAAAATATCTCTCTATCCAAAATAACATACAAACCAGAATTTTCACAATGGAATTGTGAGACCATTTCTTAAGTGTTATTCTAATGAGCATTCTTAGAATACTGCAGGATTTCAGAATCATGTAAAACTTTTTTGAAATTAATATTGTTTATTATTTAAAATTAACTTTTTTGTTATAGAGTAACACAGTTTTTCTATAGACCTTTTTCATGAGCCTTATTTGAAGATATCTGATTAAAAGCACTTCACTTTACAGGAAAAACAGTTTTATTTCTCTACATGTTTTATACATTACATTATATTCACAATATTCCCAATGGGCACCATTGACCCCAAACCCATTGTAGAAAGGATTGGGTGCATAGTTAGCTATCCCCTTCCTAGCAAACAGGGAATCATGTAGGGGGTCACTAGTTCACTTCCCTTAGGCTAACAACCCGCACTGCTTGAAGTCAGGGTGGTGCTGAAAATTTAGCTATAATGGGTCCATATGCTTAATGAGAGTAATTTAGGTTTCTTATTGAGTGCTAGGAGAAGAGCCCCACTTGTCCATGTGGAAGCATGCTGCCTTTAAGCGGTAAATCATATCTATATGCCCAGTCTTACTATCACAACTAGTAAAGACTAAAAGGAATTGCTTTCCTCACAGCCTACGTTTCGATTATTTCTTCTGAAAGAAAATGATGTACCGTATATAAAAACTTTAATCAGGACTTTTGTTTTCTTATTACTTATGCTTTTAATTAGCCTCAATTTTTTCAAACAATTTCTGTTTTCATTATGCAGTGGCCCTTTAACTCTTATAATTACTCAGTTTCTATTTGTAATACAAGTGATCATGATTTGTGTAGGAACCAGGATAACCAGAGAGGGTGTCCAGGGAGTGTAGAGTACACCAAGAGCTAACAGGGATGTCAGGATCAGACAATGGCCAGGGCTATAATGGAGAGTCTGGTTTATATACCCTACTTCCCAACACCTCTCCAATGATTTGTGCATACTTCACACTTTCTCACTTCCATTGTAGCTGTCCAATATGTGATGTTGGTAGTATGACACAAGGATATATCCCTTTGTGCCCTTCTTCTACTTCTGAAAGTCTTATGTCAGTATGATCTATGTTTAATCAAGAAGTGACTATGCCGGTGTTGGAAAGTGACTATGCTGGTGTCTATGTCTGTATTGATATTCATATCTATGGATAATAAAATATTATATTGTCAAGTAATTATTGAAATTATGCAGCTAGATCAATTTTATTGAAAATAATCATAGAAAATTCATATAAAACAAATCAATGTATATTAATTTTTACAAAGATATGTGCAATATTTTAGGGTATTGATCAACGTGTTGTGTTTCTAGATATTACGGCATCTTCAAAGATCAAGTCACCTATTTAAAAATATACATAAGATAACATAGTGTACATAGGATAGACAAAATGTCTGTATGCGATAATATTTTATCCAATATTTATCCTATCTAGTCCTACAAGACTACTAGAAGATTGCTAGAAAGGAACATATTTATAATAAAAAGCATTTTTTTATATTAATAGATACAACAAATTGGCGTGAATGCATTAATAAACTAAATAAAAGTATGCAACCAACTAACAACCTAGCATAATTTTTAGATAAAATCATAATTTTTGCAGATTAAGCTAGTGCTTGGAAGCTAGCATGAGAAACATACTTCCTTTCAAGGCACAAGGTAAGGGTTACAAAGCAGGGCATGCAATACAAGTTTATTTCTTCCAATCATGCACAGGAAGCCAAAGGCTGAAACATACTAAAATCCATGCATCCAAAAATTATCCTTTATCTACCCCTTCTTCCATTCATGAAAATAGATTAAAATAATGTGAAATAAGCCTACTTCGTCTTAATGCCATCATGAAGTGTGGAAGACAAAAAAAAATGACATCCTTCAGGCATGAGTAGTGTCTAATAATTTAAAGATTTTAACTACAGTACACATGGTTGTATGCCTTTGGCTAACACAACTGCTAATGTTGTTTATCTGGTACAAATTTCACCAACATATTAACTATTACCAATCTACAATGGTCCTTTAGATTGGGCAGCGAAGAAGCTTCATAGGGCAGCTGAGAAGGCAGCTGAGAAGCTTCATAGAAAAGTGGTGTCCTCTGAGCAATGTAATACAAGTTCACTGAAGCCTCTTTTTGGGAATTGCTTCTGTAGTTTCAAATACCGTGAGCTTGGTTGGATGTAATATAGTTGTGCGCAAAAGTTTGCTTACCCTGGCAGAAATGGGAAATTTTGGCATTTAATTTGAAAATATGATTGATCATGCGAAAAAATGTATTTTATTGAAGGATGGCAATCATATGTAGCCATTTATTATCACATAGTTGTTTGGCTCCTTTTTAAATCATAGTGATAACAGAAATCACCCAAATGTCAAAAGTTTACATACCCTTAGATCTTAACACTTTTTATTTCCCTCTTTAGCACCAATGACAGAGTGCAGACTTTTGAAATAGTTGTCTATGAGGCCCTAATTCCTGCAGGTGGTATAGCTGCCCATGCGTCTTGGCAAAATGCCTCCAGGTAATGCAAAGTCTTTGGCCGTCTTGCATGAACCACATGTTTGAGATCTCCCCAGAGTGGCTCGACGATATTAAGGTCAGGAGACTGTGATGGCCACTCCACAACCTTCACCTTTTTCTGCTTTAACCACCGGCGGGTCAACTTGGCCTTGTACTTAGGGTCATTGTCATGCTGGAAAGTCTAAGCGGATTCCATGCGCAGCCTTTGTGTAGAAGAATGCAAATTGTCTGCCAGTATTTTCTGATAACATGCTGCATTCATCTTGCCATCAATTTTCACAAGATTCCCCGTGTCTTTAGAGCTCACCCCCCCCCCACCCCCCAAAAAACCCCATCAGTGAGCCACCACCATGCTTCACAATGGGGATGGTATTCTTTTCACTGTAGGCCTTGTTTACCACTCTCTCAACATAGCAGTTATGGTTGTGACCATAAAGCTCTATTTTGGTCTCGTTGCTCCAAATTACAGTGTGCCAGAAGCTGTGAGGCATGTCAAGGAGCATTCAGGCATATTGTAACCAGGCTTTTTTGTAGCATTGGTGCAGTAAAGGCATCTTTCTGGCATCTCAAACCTGCAGCTTATTTTTGTTTAGGTATCATAGTATTGTGCTCCTTGAAACAACCACACAGTCTTTTTCCAGAGTAGCCTGAATTTCTCCTGAGGTTACCTGTGGGTTTTTCTTTGGATTCCAAACAATTCTTCTGGCAGTTGTGGCTGAAATCTTTCTTGGTCCACCTGACTTTGGCTTGGTATCAAGAGATCCCCGAATTTTCCACTTCTTAATAAGTGATTGAACAGAACTGGCTGGCATTTTCAAGGATTTGGATATCTTTTTATATCCTTTTCCATCTTTATGAAGTTTCATTACCTTTTTACGTAGGTCTTTTGACATTTCTTTTCTGCTCCCCATGGCTCAGTATCTAGCCTGCACAGTGCATCCACGTGAGAGCTAACAAACTCGTTGACTATTTACACACAGACACTAATTGCAATTTAAAAAGCCACAGGTGTGAGAAATTAACCTTTAATTGCCATTGCAATATGTGTGTGTCACCTTGTGTGTCTGTAACAAGGCCAAACATTCAAGGGTATGTAAACTTTTGATCAGGGCCATTTGGGTGATTTCTATTATCATTATGATTTAAAAAGGAGCCAAACAACTATGTGATAATAAATGGCTTCATATGATCACTATCCTTCAATAAAATTATTTTTCTTTGCATGATCAATTATATTTTTAAAAGAAATGCAAAAATGTCACAATTTCTGCTGGGGTATGCAAACTTTTGAGCACAACTGTATATAATGTGAATATATAGTGTGTTTGTGTAATATTTCCAGTTTAAATACTTTGATTAATAGGCTGTACAGAACAAAATATAAGTTATTATATGTTGTTGTGTCCACTCTATATAATTAGCTGACCAATGTATTATTTCTATCACATATCCAGTTGTCAGCAATGCGGGTTGCTGCGCGAGGGACGCAGTTACTGGCAAAGAGCGACGAAGGCGCTTCTTGCGCAGGTGGAGATGAGCTCTATAGGCGATCATCCCTACGACTCCCTACGACTTTTGGACAGCAAATGCGGACCCTTGCAGAGGTGGAGGCTCCACGTCGGCTGCAATGAGCCGCAGGCTCATTGCAGGCTGCAAAAGCGGACCCTCGCAAAGCGAGGGGCCACATTTGCAAAAGGGTGGAGGCTTTACGGCGCCTCACACACGGTTACAAACACCCACACACAAGCGGCACTTTACCAGAATACATCTAACACGCAATCACTATATACGGACCTACACACAAAAAATACGAATCCGGGACTTACAAAACAAAAATTAGGACCTCGCAAAAATACGACCTTAACGGCTGAACCTCGTGCACCTGAAAACATTAAAAACACAATAAATACACACTACATAAAAAGATTACCCACAGCAAGACGGGGCACCCATGACCTCTGCAAGTGAAGTTACACCTCAATTTAACTCCAAATTCCTGAGTTTAGACACACGAAAAACCCCTAAGCAAGAGAAAAAATGTCAAAAACGAAAACGAGGCTACAGGACCCCAAAGACTCACAACACCAAGCACATACAGCTTTTCAAAAATCCCGTACGAGCTACAAGATACACTCTTACCAAGGACGCTACATCATCCACAGCCGTGTACCACACACATTCCCCACCATTTTACAACACTAACTTACACAATGCGGAAGTACACAGCTACCCTAACAGCTTTTCCTCGAGCACGCAGCCTATTTACACTACACACTGCACACATTGCTGACACTTACACCTCAGCTCCACAACAGTGCAAACCGACATTGTATGCTGCAGGAACATCAAAACAGATTGTCAGCTCTTCAACACAATGCTTCCTGCATATATTACTTCAAAATAGGTAAAGTATAATAATTTAACAATTCATTAATTATTTAATTAGCATACAAAAAAACATAAAACAGTGGGTAGTGGTGGCTCAGGTATACTGCTAAAGTACCAAATGCAATTATAAGAGTAGGGTGCTCCTTAGGATAAATAATGAATACATACAGGAGGGAGGACAAAGATCCTATTATAGGGCACACCTACTAATCCAAATCTAAGAAACAAGAGAGTAAACTAAATAATAAAACTTAACATTTAATGGTATTTAAAATCCTTATTAAAATATATGCACATAGGTAGCAGAGAGGTAATAATGTTGTAATTGGCAGTATGGGTGTATATAAATTCCTGAAGGGGCCAGCTTGTATGCAAGCTATATTCACTATAAAGTGCTAGTGTAAATCACAGATAAAGTGATAGTCGTGCAAAAAAGGTGCAAAATATAAAGTGCCAAGTGCTAATAGTATATAAGGTACACAGCTATTGGTGTGCACCAAAATAAGTGATTAATATATAGATATTGTAAATATAGCAAGCTATATGGGTTAGAACATGAGGTAGTCCAGCTTCAATGCTGGAATTGAATAGCAACCACTGTACCCTATATAGGGGGAGAAATGCCCCGAGAATAATACAAGTCTCTAAGCTGGACCCTAAATAAATATGAATTCCTGTCCTAGAGTGACAGTGTGGACCATAGGAATATAGACCCAATATTGCCTGAAATTTGAAATTAGATACAGCGTGGTTCCACAGGATCCAACCAGTAAAGCTGTGCCTTTCTGAATATAAATGTGCTGAATAGCTGGTTCTAACCATCGGGGAAGGGACTTTAAACTATGGGCCTGAGATGGAAACCACGCTAGCTCTCTGCTTAGCACGCCGCGGTCTAGACGCACAGCAGTGACGTCATCGGCTCGCGACTGCGTTCCTACGTGAACCCGACGCACGTTTCTAGTATTTCATCAAGGGTTACGCCAGACTTTCTCTTGAGCCTATTTAAAGGCTGGCGTAGTCATGGCAACGAAACGGAGTTAAAAACCAGAGGAAAATAATGTCAATATAAATTCCTCAATGTATGCGATTAAAATTAGTAGTAAATAGACTCTATAAGTTGAAAATACATTAGAATGAAAGCAGTCTATAGATGATAAGCATGGAAGGGCTAATATAATGATGATACTGGAAAAAACATATAGCACCATAATATGGTATATGTGTATATGGAATTATGGGCTTCAGTATCATAATGTCTAGGTACACATAGATAGAATTTTACTTAACTCTATTTATCATATAGGTATAGTTGCTGCTTAATATCAAATATATATAGCACAATTATGATAACCTTGATAAGTTGGCCATATAATGGTGTAATACTTATTAAATAATATATAGTTGGTATTAACTATATATAGCCCCAAGAGTTGATATTGAATAAAATATTAGCAGTCTATTACACAAATGCCCTATATTGTCAATAATATAATTCTTATCTATTACAAAGAATGATCCACAATGGTGACAAGATTGCTTAGAAAATATATATTAGTAGAGTACTATATATTAATAATGTATCAACACTCTGGCGAAAATAAACAGGGGGAGGAGGCTAGATACAGATTAATTTTGTCCAAGTATAAACTGGAATTGTCATTAGGATTATCTCTGAAGATTATATAAAGGGAGTGAAGGTGAAGCCTTCATTAAGGCCTTTCGGTTTTCTGGTGTCTAATAAATAGATCCATTTGGCCTCCTTTTTGAGTAATTCAGTATCTGTGTCGCCTCTTCTTATTGTTTTTTCCACGTGATCAATGCCTGTAAATGTCAACACTCTAACATCTCCTTTATGTTTATTGTTAACATGTTTGGCTATTGGTGTATCATATTCTTTTTGAATGCTATAGACATGTTCCAGAATACGTCTCCTGAGTTCTCTACAGGTTTTACCTACGTATCTGGCTCCACATAAACATGTAACTAGATATATGACACCCTCTGTTTTACAAGTTATGAGATGTTTTATCTTGTATGTTATTTTTTCAGAGTGAAAATGTTTGGTAGGTTTGACATATTTACAAGCTTTGCACTTATGGCATTTGAAACAGCCTTTTGTTTTTTGTAACCATGATTGGCCTTTATCTGTTTCCAAATGACTTTTTGAGAGGTGGTCTCTGAGATTTCTTGACCGTCTGCTAGTAATTGCAGCTTGGGGGGGTAAGTAGGATTTTAGATCTTTATCATCCGTTAGGATACCCCAATGTTTATTAAAGATCTTTTTAATCTCATGCCATTTGTTGTTGAAGGTTCCAATACATCTTACAGTATTGTCAGATTCTTTCCTTTTATCCTTAAGAAGGGAATCTCTCCTGGTGTTTTTGGCTCTTTTATAGGCCTTCTTTAGGGTATTTTTTGAGTAGCCTTTCTCCAAAAACCGACATTGTAGATCCTGAGATTCCATTTCAAAGTCTTTGTCATTGGAACAATTCCTTTTTATTCTTAGGTACTGACCAATAGGTATGCCTTCAATCAAGGCCTTTGGATGACTACTTTTTGCATGTAGCAAGCTGTTTGTAGCTGTAGGTTTTCTATAGGTCTTAGTACCAATAGTACCATCTTTTGTTTTGAATATTTCTAAATCTAAGAATGTAATTGATTCATGATGGTTTTCTGATGTTAAGAAAAGGCCTAAATTGTTGGTATTCAGGGTTTGTACAAAATTCTGTAGCTGTTCATTAGAGCCGTTCCAGAGTATTAAAATATCGTCGATGAATCGAACCCAAAGTTCTATATGAGATGTATATATTTCCATATCTTCTCTAAAGACCAATTGCTCTTCCCACCAACCTAAAAATAAATTAGCGTAGGTGGGTGCACAAGCTGTGCCCATTGCTGTGCCACGTATTTGTTTATAAAATTTATCCAAAAAGATGAAATAGTTGTGAGTTAAGATAAATTCTAAAAGGGCCAAATGAAACTCATTATGAACAGTATATTGCATACCTTGTTTGTTAAGAAAGTATTTGACCGCAGCTATTCCATAGGTATGGTGGATACTAGTGTATAGAGCCTCCACATCCAATGACACCAATATGGTGTTTCTAGTTGATTGTATGCCATCTAGTTTGTTGAGTACTTCCTTAGAGTCTTTGACATAGGAGGAGAGGCTGAATACAAATTGTCTCAGAATCTGATCTAGATATTTGCTAGAATTTTCCGTTAGGTTACCAATCCCCGATACTATCGGTCTTCCTGGGGGCTTCTTGGGGTTCTTATGAATCTTTGGTATAGTATAAAAAGTTGCCACTTTAGGATTTTTGGTAAACATAAATTCAAATTCTTGTTTATTAATGGTTTTATTAGCTAGGCCTTTATGGAGTATCTCTGATAGTTCTTCTAAAAATCTAACTGTTGGGTCCAAACTTAATTTAGTGTAACAATTTTTGTCACCAAGTAGTCTAAGGCATTCTTCAATATAGTCTATTTTGTCCAGAACGACTACATTGCCCCCTTTGTCTGCATTTTTTATAATAATATGTTTATTGGTTTTTAATTCTTGTAGGGCCTGTGTTTCTTGTTTGGGTGTTTAAAACTATATTGTTACTTCTTTTGGAGAAATGTTTTTTAAGAGCAAGTTTTCTAGCAAATAGGTGAACATCTTTTACCCACTCAAATAAGTTGAAATCATCGGTGGGTGAGTAATTCAATCCTTTTTGGAGCACTGAAATGTGGTGATTGGAAAGTTGGAATTTTGACAGGTTAAATACCTGTAAGGAGTTTAATTCTTTTTTGGCCTTTTGTGGGGTTTGAATGTGCTTGAGGCCTTTCTTACTCCTCCTAGTCTTTGTTTTCCGTCTAAAAAATTCATGTTAGGTCTGGTTTCCATTGTCAGTGCTGCCATGGGTCTAGTGTCTATGTCTGACCATTCTGATTCAGATGTGTGTAATTCTTCATTTTTTTGTCTGGAGTCCCTATACTTCTTAGGTCTCCTAAAGATGTTGCCAGTTTGGAAATCATTTAAATCTCTCTGAAATTTCTTTTGTTTTCTTTCCATTAACATTTTTTGGAAAGTTTCTATGTCTTTTTGTAACTTTAATTCAGATTCAGAAAAGAGTGGATTTTCAGAGGACTCTTTGACTTTGTCCACTTTCACCTTTATGACTTTTTGTGTTTCTATTAGTTGGTGTTGTTCCCATTCTATAATCATGCCCATTAATTCATTGGAGCATTTTAATAGGGTCTGATCCCATTTTTTTATAAAGTCCTCAGATAAATTCTGAATAGTTGGAAAGAGATTTATTCTAAGTCCCCTAGGGACTAACTTATTTTTTAAATAATTTTCTAAACTTGCTATTTCCCATCTAATTTGATGTTGTTTCTTATATAGTATATTGAGATCAGAAAACTGATTTCTAAGATTGGATTCATTTGGTCTTATAGTGTTGGTGTCACTAGTAAATACTAGTTTAACATCCTTTTCCCAGGATTCCGGGTTCCAATTTTGGGATAGAAAACCCGCCATTATTGACTGTTTATTGCTAGTATACCGAGCTTATCACCTAGATAGAACTATGTTCATATACAATGGACAAAACAGTGGGTAGTGGTGGCTCAGGTATACTGCTAAAGTACCAAATGCAATTATAAGAGTAGGGTGCTCCTTAGGATAAATAATGAATACATACAGGAGGGAGGACAAAGATCCTATTATAGGGCACACCTACTAATCCAAATCTAAGAAACAAGAGAGTAAACTAAATAATAAAACTTAACATTTAATGGTATTTAAAATCCTTATTAAAATATATGCACATAGGTAGCAGAGAGGTAATAATGTTGTAATTGGCAGTATGGGTGTATATAAATTCCTGAAGGGGCCAGCTTGTATGCAAGCTATATTCACTATAAAGTGCTAGTGTAAATCACAGATAAAGTGATAGTCGTGCAAAAAAGGTGCAAAATATAAAGTGCCAAGTGCTAATAGTATATAAGGTACACAGCTATTGGTGTGCACCAAAATAAGTGATTAATATATAGATATTGTAAATATAGCAAGCTATATGGACATTTACAGGCATTGATCACGTGGAAAAAACAATAAGAAGAGGCGACACAGATACTGAATTACTCAAAAAGGAGGCCAAATGGATCTATTTATTAGACACCAGAAAACCGAAAGGCCTTAATGAAGGCTTCACCTTCACTCCCTTTATATAATCTTCAGAGATAATCCTAATGACAATTCCAGTTTATACTTGGACAAAATTAATCTGTATCTAGCCTCCTCCCCCTGTTTATTTTCGCCAGAGTGTTGATACATTATTAATATATAGTACTCTACTAATATATATTTTCTAAGCAATCTTGTCACCATTGTGGATCATTCTTTGTAATAGATAAGAATTATATTATTGACAATATAGGGCATTTGTGTAATAGACTGCTAATATTTTATTCAATATCAACTCTTGGGGCTATATATAGTTAATACCAACTATATATTATTTAATAAGTATTACACCATTATATGGCCAACTTATCAAGGTTATCATAATTGTGCTATATATATTTGATATTAAGCAGCAACTATACCTATATGATAAATAGAGTTAAGTAAAATTCTATCTATGTGTACCTAGACATTATGATACTGAAGCCCATAATTCCATATACACATATACCATATTATGGTGCTATATGTTTTTTCCAGTATCATCATTATATTAGCCCTTCCATGCTTATCATCTATAGACTGCTTTCATTCTAATGTATTTTCAACTTATAGAGTCTATTTACTACTAATTTTAATCGCATACATTGAGGAATTTATATTGACATTATTTTCCTCTGGTTTTTAACTCTGTTTCGTTGCCATGACTACGCCAGCCTTTAAATAGGCTCAAGAGAAAGTCTGGCGTAACCCTTGATGAAATACTAGAAACGTGCGTCGGGTTCACGTAGGAACGCAGTCGCGAGCCGATGACGTCACTGCTGTGCGTCTAGACCGCGGCGTGTTAAGCAGAGAGCTAGCGTGGTTTCCATCTCAGGCCCATAGTTTAAAGTCCCTTCCCCGATGGTTAGAACCAGCTATTCAGCACATTTATATTCAGAAAGGCACAGCTTTACTGGTTGGATCCTGTGGAACCACGCTGTATCTAATTTCAAATTTCAGGCAATATTGGGTCTATATTCCTATGGTCCACACTGTCACTCTAGGACAGGAATTCATATTTATTTAGGGTCCAGCTTAGAGACTTGTATTATTCTCGGGGCATTTCTCCCCCTATATAGGGTACAGTGGTTGCTATTCAATTCCAGCATTGAAGCTGGACTACCTCATGTTCTAACCCATATAGCTTGCTATATTTACAATATCTATATATTAATCACTTATTTTGGTGCACACCAATAGCTGTGTACCTTATATACTATTAGCACTTGGCACTTTATATTTTGCACCTTTTTTGCACGACTATCACTTTATCTGTGATTTACACTAGCACTTTATAGTGAATATAGCTTGCATACAAGCTGATCCCTTCAGGAATTTATATACACCCATACTGCCAATTACAACATTATTACCTCTCTGCTACCTATGTGCATATATTTTAATAAGGATTTTAAATACCATTAAATGTTAAGTTTTATTATTTAGTTTACTCTCTTGTTTCTTAGATTTGGATTAGTAGGTGTGCCCTATAATAGGATCTTTGTCCTCCCTCCTGTATGTACAAAAAAACATATACACAAAAAAATACACTCTCACAATAAACACAAAAGCCATTCACTGCGCGACTCACAACGAGCGCCAACGCTGCTCATAGCACACAAAGCCTTGCAATAAGCGCAAAAAACACATCATCGCCGACCAAACAATTACACCAAAAGCGCCTATCAGAAAAAAAAATACTACAACCAACAAAATTAATGTCTCAACCAAACAGCATTACCTGCCTTACAATTTAAGTCGCTAGTGTTAATATATATTGAAGGAAATCTGTAAGGACTGAGAGTTATTAACAAAATATGTGTCTGATATTAAACACAGACATTGACCTTGCCAACCTCTAAAAGTCTTACCTAAAATTATACTTATTTGTATGTACCCCATAATGTCATGTCAATATGTTAATATTTGCCTACCATAGAAATAAAATAAGATGGCACATTGCAGTCACAACATTTATTGTATTTATTCACACAACACTGCCATCCACAGTTAGAAAGTTTATGACAACATAGTAAGAACGTTTATAACAACGTTGACTGAAGAGTACAGATAGCAAAGAAGGTAAGAGCCCTGCCTTGAACAAATAGTCAGTCTTGTATTCAAACCACTGAATAGCCTACAATCACCTTGCTCACAAGTTTACATGTTAAAGGAAACCAAAGGTAATGCATGAGACAATAGGTGAAGTGGTTAATGTGAGTATCCAGAGGCTGAGCTTGGTCATGAGTGTGCCTGCTCTTATCATAGAAGGGGGAGATATAATGGGGCAAGGATGGAAGGTTACTCAGAATGGAAACGGGTGGGAACATTGGTAGTAATCTAAAATCAGATTACTTATTAGCAGGTGTTGCTAACTGAATGGGTGCCACTGGTTATTGTGTTTCTTTATACACAAAATGTAATCAGGGGTAGGTGGGCGAGGGGCAGAGAGGCTGGGATCACTCACTGTGTTTCTCAGAGTAAATTAGACTTCAGGGAGTGAGTTGGGTCATGATATGGAAAGATTATATTAGACAATATCAAATATCTAACTTTTTTAACAAAGGAGCCAGTATCCAATACCTATAAAATTTTAAGAATATGACAGTACGTATTCATATTTGCCGGTGTGGAAATTTCCAAGGATGTTTTGAGCACCTGCAATTTGCACTTTGGGATCCTAAATATTTTTCCAAAGTATATAATAATAAGAGATGGACAAAAAACACTTAGGATGCTAGAGGATTTTATAGGAGCCTTTTACAAACTACAAAATATGCTCAGTAAAAAGGCTATAAGTTCATCAGAAAAATTTGTTAAAACATAAGTATTTGCAATATTTGAAAATGTTCAAGAATTTTTAAATTCAGACACAGTACCCAACTTGCTGAAAACCAGGAGCCCTATTCTATTCAAGCAACGCAAATTGCGTTGCAACATAAAAACGGCTGTGGGAGCTGTTTTTTCCCTACATTACAAGCATATTCAGTGCATTTCCATCACAATCTTAGGGCCCAGCATCCGTAAACCGTGCTCTCGTCATTAGCATTGAAGGGGCTTGATTACAGGACACTCGCAAATAACACCTATCAAAGCTAAAATATAGCTTTTCTTGCTGCACCACAGCCATAGGAGACAATAAATGGCAAATGGATTAGTGATTGACATAATTACATTACATATTTGCAAGCTTCACAATCCAGCATTGACTGTGTTATAAATTTTCACAAATTAGCATGCAGGTCTCACGAGTTGGAGGGAATCTAGTGAAAGAATGAGAGTAGTACTTTACGTATTTCATATTAATAATACTTATTTCACACTTCATTTTTGCAGACACATAACTACAGATAACGCAAAATATACCAACACATTCAGCCCTATTACATTTTCCCAACGTGTAAACTCGTAGTCCGTAACAGAGCCCACTAGACTTAATACTATTAATTTGACCTTGTAAAGCTATTTGCAAACAATCTGAGTAAAGGGGAGGGAGGTAGAGGGAGGGATGTGTAAGAGAGAGGGAGGGTGAAGGGGAGCGAAGGAGAAGGAGAAATGGTAGAAGTGGAGGGGAGGGAAGGAGAAGTAGGGATGGAAGGAGATGAAGGGTGAGAAAAAGCAAGTGGATGGGGAGAACTAAAAGTGGTTGTTCTGGGGGAAGTTGGAGGTGAGATTGAGCGAGGGACTCGCTCATAGAGAGAAGCACAGTTAGTTCAGGATGGGAAGGGGCTGGCCTGAACCAAGGGAGTGGGTGGTGGTGGGGAGAGACAGGCCCCAGGGTCAGAGCAGGGAGGTCCGGATCCACAGTTGGGCGGACAAGAGGCTGGAGGTAAACATAAGGCCCCTAACTACAGACAAGATGAGATGGTGGTATGCCTCAATGACATCCATTCCCACACCCATATCATTACAGGGGGAGGGAAGTTAAGCCCAGGCCCAGGACCAAGACCTGGAAGGAGGTAGCAGCTCCAGTCAGTAAAGTCATATTTGCAGATAGGAATGTGAAATCTGCAAGGCATAGTTATGACGACAGCAGGGCCAAGGTGAGGAGGATGATGAAAAAGGAGGCCAGAGCAGCCAAAGATCCAAATGGTGGCTTCAGAGAGACCAGTACAGTGAGCATGTGAGGTTGCTGAAAAATATTATGGCCTCAGGGACCATAGCCTGAGCTCCAGGTTTGAGGACAACACCAGATTCAGCTCCCTTGACAGGTGAATTTGAGATACACCAACATACCTGCTCATGTACACCACATGTACACCACACACATATAGATAAAATTTATCCCATGGAAATGCTGCACACCAATGAGAGTTAGATGACAGCTCCCTGGATTTCACTGATATAGATACATTATCTCTACATAGCAGCCAGTCTCTCTCAGCTGCCATCTTCACATAGCAGCCAATCCCACTCAGAAGTCATCTTCACATAGCAGCCAGTCCCTCACAGCAGTCATCTTCACATAGCAGCCAGTCCCTCACAGCAGTCATCTTCACATAGCACCCAGACCCTCTCAGCAGTCATCTTCACATAGCCCCAAGTCCCTCTCAACATTCAACCCCACACAGCACACATCCCCTTTCAGCATCCATCACCACACAGCACCCAACCCTTCTCAGCACCCACCTCACAGAACCAACCCACCTGTGATCTGCTATCATTGAGTCCCTGCTCTTTCTCACCTCTTCCATAATACACATCCTCAGCATGCAGAACTGCTCCACACTGCCACCACTTGGAACTTCAGTAGAAATGCTCTACAGAAAAAAGTTAAATACAAAAAAGGAGGGCCCTGGTGCATTGCACCACCTGCACCACTGATAGCTCCACCCTTGGTTAGATGCACCATAATTAGCAGTTGCTCTACTGCAAACACTATCATAATCCGTATTTTTTTAACTGTCAGAGACAAACAGGATGTACTATTCAATAAGGAAGATTGATAATGCATTAATCGTTTTCTGTTTAATATTCTTGAGATTTTACTAATGTAATAGTATATAAAACAAATTGGCATTATGATTCTTAAGATTCATTAAGATTCTTACCAATTTGTTTTATGTCCAGTGGGGACAAGATAATGCACATTGTGTGAACCATAGTGTCTGATCTAAGTTTGTTTTAACATATTTTTCAGTGCACAAATAAAATGGGGTGCAGAGTACAGGGGGGAACCCCTCATGGGAGCATACTAGTAAAACATCTAGGTGGGAGGATGAGGTCAGATGAGAGAAAAACAACAAGTTTCATGAGCTTTTCTCACACCTAAGTCATGGGAGAGAAAGAGCATTACATTTGGGCTGCATGGAATATTTTCAAGATTTCATATTTTTATCTTTTACACCAAATTACTAGTTACTGAAATAATCAATTTTATTTTGTCAGCAGATTCTATTACTTTCTCAAGAAGGTGTGTCCTCGTAAACTAATAAGATTTCCATTAGATCCTGTTTAAGTTGTGGCAATTGTAAATGACACATTATCATTGTGCAGGTAGCAACTTCCTGTCCAATCAAGGTCTTCTCAATCCTCAAAGTTCACCAGTGTAAACTTAAATGGTAAATTCTTCAGCAGCATAATTTCATACACTGTAAACTCAATGAATTAGAGGCTGCCATGTTTTATTTTTTAATCTAAACCATTTCTAATGTCAAGTACAGTTCTGCAGAAAAAAATACATTTTAAATATATAACAGTGGTCCTTTAAAATACTAAATGTTTCTTCTCTGAAAGATTTACATTAAATTCAGTTCAAATATTAATAGTTATCTCCATATTTTCTACATTTTAAGACTGTTTTAAGAAACAATTCATCCTATAAGTTGAGACAAAGCCTATACAGCTGAATTGCATGTACTATATTAATGGCATATGTCCCTATATCTTTTTTGACAGTTTTATATGTGGAGGTATAATACAGGGCTATTAACCTCATTCAATTCGAAGCCCGTATCTCTCTGTATATAAGCGGTATGTCTGCGGGCCCGCTGCGGGCTCGCTGTCTGCTGCAATTTCGGTGCTATTCAATTGAACAAGCCTGCAAGTTACTGGTGGAAAGCCTAAATCATAAACCATGCACCCATACGTAGCATTTCAGGGCACAAACATGATCATTTAAGCAAGGCTGTAACTAACCATTTAGAAACAGCCGATAGAAAATCAGATCATCCTCATTACGTCAGTCTAAGATGGAGGTTGCATGTCAATCAATTAGCGTTTGAGGTCCGATATGTGATGGGACTCGCAAAACCGCAAAACGCAAAATAATACAAAATTAATGCTGATACTCTTCTATTCCATGTGGGTGGCCTGATATGTATGAACTCATTGATTCCTGAGATTTATATAACCCCAACATGAAACATAACATAAAATAATTTTTAATTGCCGATTTGCGAGCTTGAGACTGTTGTGCAATTAATTCTAATGTCTTACATCGCTTTCCCCATCATTTACAGTGAAGTATTGATTTTTTATTTGATTTTCCAGTGCTACGGATATGTCTTTAACCCCTTTGCAGGTCCTCCCTAGTATTTGTAGGATTTTGCCGTTTAAAAACATTTTCAGGCTTGAGGAATTGTAGCAATTGAATAGCGATTTGCGATTGTAACTCTTGCGGACGCAAAAAATCAAAGGCTTAGATGGGGTGTAAATTCCGGTTGTAATAACCACAAGCATTTCAAGCCTGTAACACGTAAACCGTTTGCGGCTTGCAAAAAAAAGCAAATTGAATAGCAAATCAACTTACGGGCTTCATTAACTTCTCAATTGAATGAGGCTCTATGTTTCCAGTTAAAGGCCCCTATTTAATTGAGAAAATTGTAGCTAAGGGGGCCCATAAACTAACCTGCTATTAAACTGGAGTCTTTTCTCTACCTGCAAACGATCTGCGGGTTACAGGCTAAAAAATCCCGGCGGTTGTCAAAATCCTAACTCTGACCCAGCTAAGCCTTTGATCTTTCAAGCCCGTAAATATTACAATCGCAAATCGCTATTCAATTGTTAAAATTCCTCAAGCCCGCAAATGTTTTCACTACATTTACTTATTAACCTCCGATCATCTCCTGCTGCTGATCAGAGCCCTGCAGCACGTCTTATGCCTTTCTCTGGAACTGGCATATACTAATGACGTGACGTCACATCATTAGCAAATGCCGGTTCCAGAGGAAGGCATAAGACACTCTGTGGGGCTCCTATCAGCAGCAGGAGCTGATCGGAGGCTAATAAGAAGAGAGAAGAGATAAGGAGGGAAGAGGAGGGAGGAGGAGGAGGGGGGAAGAGGAGGAGGAGGATGAGGGGGGAAGAGGAGGATGATGAGGGAAGAGGAGGATGAGGGGGGAAGAGGAGGATAAAGGGGAAGAGGAGGATGAGGGGGGAAGTAGGAGGATGAGGGGGAGGAGGATGAGGGGGGAGGAGAATGAGGAGGGAGGAGGATAAGGGGGGAAGATGAGGAGGATAAGGCACATGAGGGAGGAGAGGGGGGAAATGGAGGGGATGGATAAGGGGGAGAGGCAGGAAATGGAGGAGGAGGATAAGGGGAAAGGGAGCAGGAGAGGGGGAAGGGGTAATGGTGTCTAAAGGCGGTATGATTATGTCAGTATTTTAGAATGTACCGCTTTAACATTCAGGCTACCCACATGGACTATAACATTTCCTTTCCTAATTATTTTGGACATTGCTGGATTGAATATTGAACTTCTAAATGTTAGTCTTATTATTATAATTAATATTATTAATAAACGCTAATTAATTTAATGATGTCTCATTTACTATTGGCTATTTCTAAATCGGTAGTTACTGCCTTGTTAAATTGATCATGATCATGCTCTAAAATGCTATTAATGGGTGCAGGGTTTACAGTTTAGGCTTTTGGCCAGGTAGTTGCTGCCTTGTTCAATTGAATCTCTCTGTAACTATTGCAAATTGTAAGCCTGCAGACTTACAGCCGGTATTAAGGCAACTGCGGGCTTGCAATTGAATAGGGCCCAAAGACTACCCTTTGTCAAACCTAATCATAAATAATTATAGGTATCTAGTAAATGTGAAATATATGAAAGTGGATTGTTAAAGCACAGTGTGTAGAATATAAACTTAAACATATATACAATAAAAAAAAGACTCATACAGACTAATCCCACTAACAAATGTCTTTGTGTTAAAATCTCAAAATGCATCCAGGGATGGCCATCCAATAGTTTATTTTATTACACCTTTATTTCACTTATATATAAATAGTGATGTCGCGAACATCAAATTTTGGGTTCGCGAACAGCTAACGCGAACTTTACCAAATGTTCGCGAACGGGCGAACATCGGAGAACCCCATAGACTTCAATGGGCAGGCGAATTTCAAAACCCACAGGGACTCTTTCTGGCCACAATAGTGATGGGAAAGTTGTTTCAAGGGGACTAACACCTGGACTGTGGCATGCCGGAGGGGGATCCATGGCAAAACTCCAACAGAAAATTACATAGTTGATGCAGAGTCTGGTTTTAAGCCATAAAGGGCATACATCACCTAACATTCCTAAATTGTTTGGAATAACATGCTTTAAAACATCAGGTATGATGTTGTATCGATCAGGTAGTGTAAGGGTTACACCCGCTTCACAGTAACAGACCAATCTCCCCGTTTAATGCACCGCAAACAACCGCAAACAGTCCCTTTGCACAACCGCAAACTCCCCATTTGCACAAGGTTGGATACCAAGCTAGCCATGTCCCGTTTCTTATCCTCACTGATGTCATTGAAGGTCTCTTCCTCCACCCAGCCACCAAGGGTCCCCGAAAGGTGACAACAAGCACCCTGGGACGCCTGCTGTGTTTGGTCTTCTACCTCCTCAAAGCCACCTTCCTCCTCTGACTCCTCTTCTTCAAACTCCCAGAGTCTGGGGGCTTGCCACTGCCCAGCATGGAAAATTATACACAGGTCAGAGTCTGGGGGCTTCCACTGCACAGCATGGAAGATTATACACAGGTCAGAGTCTGGGGGCTTCCACTACACAGCATGGAAGATTATACACAGGTCAGAGTCTGGGGGATTCCACTACCCAGCATGGAAGATTATGCACAGCTCAGAGTCTGGGGGCTTCCACTGCACAGCATGGAAGATTATACGCGTTGCCTCTGTCTGCGTTATTATAAGGTGTGTACTGTTAAGTAGTACTATTCCTATCGGTTTAATCCCTGTTACGTCAACTATCAGGGGACGTGTATATGGCATGGATTTTTGGAAGCGGAAGATGTAAAAAGATGCTTGGTCGGTCCTCCCACTTCAAATTTGAGCCACGTATTCCATGCTTGGCAGCCGTCACCAGGTTTACCCAATGCGCAGTGTAGGTGATATACCTGCCCTGACCATGCTTTGCAGACCAGGTATCAGTGGTCAGATGGACCCTTGCCCCAACACTGTGTGCCACAGATGCCATAACTACCTTTTGCACAATCAAGTACAGGTTGGGGATTGCTTTTTGTGCAAATAAATTTCGGCCGGGTACCTTCCGCTGCGGTGTCCCAATAGCTACAAATTTTTTGAACGCCTCAGACTCCACCAGCTTGTATGGTAAAAGCTGGCGGGCTAAGAGTTCAGACAAGCCAGCTGTCAGTTGCCGGGCAAGCGGGTGACTTTGTGACATTGGCTTCTTACTCTCAAACATGTCCTTGACAGACACCTGACTGTGGGCAGATGAGCAGGGACTGCTCAGGGCGAGACACGGAGTGGCGGATGGTTGGGAGGGGGCAAGCAGGGCAGAAGTGGTTGACGTGGCTGAAGATGCTGGACCAGGAGGATGATGGATTTTTGGAAGCGGAAGATGGAAAAAGACAAGCCAGCTGTCAGTTGCCGGGCAAGCGGGTGACTTTGTGACATTGGCTTCTTACGCTCAAAAATGTCCTTGACAGACACCTGACTGTGGGCCGATGAGCAGGGACTGCTCAGGGTGAGACACGGAGTGGCGGATGGTTGAGAGGGGGCAAGCAGGGCAGCAGTGGTTGACGTGGCTGAAGATGCTGGACCAGGAGGAGGATGGCGGCTTTGACTTTGTGTGCTGCTTGTACTCATGTGTTGATCCCATTGGCGTTTGTGATGTGACATCATGTGCCTTCGCAAAGAAGGTGTACCTAGGTGGGTGTTGGACTTCCCACGACTCAGTTTCTTTTGGCACAGGTTGCAAATGGCATAGCTGTTGTCACAGGCAGACACACCAAAAAATTGCCACACTGCTGAGCTCTGCAATGACGGCATTCTGGTGGTGGCAAAAGCATGCGTTGACTGGCGTGCTGTCTGGCTGACCCCGGGTGCCGATGCATGCTGTCTGACTGTGCCACTAGCTACTTGCGACGACCTCCCCCTGCTTCCAACTCGTCTCCTCCTACTCTCTGTCTCCCCATCTGAACTTTCCTCCTGTTCTTCTTCTCTTATAGCTGGCACCCACGTGACATCCACGGACACATCGTCATCATCAACCGCTTCACTTGTATCTGACAACTCAACAAAGGAAGCAGCACCGGGTACAACATCATCATCATCAGACCATACGTCCATGTGTGTAATGCTGCCTGACTGGGACATATCCCTGTTATCTACATCCTCTGGCACTAATGTTTGCGCATCACTCATTTCTTCCAAAAGATGTGTAAATAACTCTGCTGACGGATCAAGTGAAGCGGCTGTGGTGCTAGTGTTGGTGGTGGCGGCAGGCGGGCGGGTGGTATCTGGAGAGGTGGAGGAGGATGGTGCGTCTAGGTTCCGAGCGGAAGCTGTAGAAGATTGGGTGTCCGGTGTTAGCCAGTCAACCATGTCCTCAGAACTTTTCAAGTTCAGGGTACGTTGCCTCTGAAAACTGGGCATTATTTTAGGGCTAAAGGTAATCACAGCACCACGACCACGACAGCCCCTGCGGGGTGGCCTGCCTCTGCCTGTCATTTTTTTTCCAATTAGTGGTACTATGCTTGCAAGCTATTGTGACACCAGATATGAGTGTCACTGTGCACCGGCAAAAGTTGGCAGAGTAGATGCAATAGGCTTCACACACACGCCTGTAGGCAGGCAACTGATATTCAATCGATTACAGTCAAAAAAGTGTTGTTTTATGTCACTGTACACTACGGTTGCACCAGATATGACGTATCACTGTGCACTGGCAAAAGTTGGCAGAGTAGATGCAATAGGCTTCACACACACGCCTGTAGGCAGGCAATTGCTATTCAATCTATTACAGTCAAAAAAGTGTTGTTTTATGTCACTGAGCACAATATAAGCTGTGAGCATGACACAGGCAGGCAACTGAAATTGGATTACAGGAAAAAATGGTTGTTTTCAATGTATGTTACACCACCAGGTATGAGTAGTGAAAATAAGCACAATATAAACTGTTAGGTGTTAGCCTGTCACACACACACACTGGCAGGCAGGCATAGATTACACACAAAAAATGATAAAATAAAATAAATGATGTTCAAAGTTTCCTCAATGATAAAGTATAGGGGGCGAACCGAAAAGCGCATGAGTTCGTCGTTCGCAGCGAACGCGAACATTCAAAAAACTCTGCGAATAGTTCTCCGGCGACCTGTTCGGAACATCACTATATATAAACATAACTTGTTAGTTTCTATGAGGAGATTAGTAAGAACTTGGATCAAGGCAACTCAGTGGATGTAGTCTTTTTGGGTTTCTAAAGGCCTTATGGAAGACTATTGTGCTGATTAATTGATACAGGAATTGCAGTAAATATCTGCTTATGGATTGAGAACTGACTAAAAGACCGAAATGGAACATATTCGTATTGAATTAATGGGGTAAGTGGGGTTCCTCAGGGTTCAGTATTTGGTCCTCTCCTTTTTTTAACATATTTATTAATGACTTAGAAGTAGGATTGGAAAGTGTTGTCTCCATTTTTGCTGATGACACTAAGTTTTGTGCAAGTTTACATTTCTAAAACTGATCAAGTATTGACTCAGTTTGAAACTTGCTTGAAGTTGCTCCCTGGTGACTCCAATGACCCTTTAGGTGGTAGTTCCTTAAATTTATAAACTCTACAATTCTTGCTGTGAATTTGAATTCATTACAAAGAAATATAGCGTGTTCTAAAATAAGTTTGGCCATATATCCTGAAAACTCATTGTGAAGTAACTGATTTTTTAGTCGTCCAAAAAAAAATTGAAATTTTAAAGTTTGCTTTAATAATAATTGTATCGGAAAATATGCCAACATTACAAAAAATGCAAAATTTATAGCAGCAACGGTTACCTTAGGTGATAGATATAGAATTATGCAAACTTTATTATATTCACATTTTCATATCATATATATAGTTGTGAGCATACGAGCCATTGCTCACGCTTGCGGGCTCGCGCAGAGTTGGACGCAGTACCCCGCAAATGCGGGTCCTCGCGAAGCGAGTGGCCGCATTTGCGGTGGTGGAGCATCCCAACGTCTCTGCAAATGCGGGTTCTCGCAAAGTGAGGGGCCGCATTTGCAGTGGTGGAGCATCCCAACGTCTCCGCAAATACACTTAGGCAATGAGGCAATGAGCACCGCAGGCGGTCATTGCTGGCGAGCCTCGCGTAGCGAGGCGAGCCGTTAAACCCACCTCAGAACCAACCTTAACGTAACAAACAACCACACGCACTAAGAATCCGACTATAACGGCCGACCCGCGCGCATCTAAAAACAGTGAAAACACACCAAATACTCACACAAACTACATAAAAAGCTTACACATAGCGAGGGGGGGCACCCAGGACCTCTGAAAGTGTAGTTAAACCTCCATTTGAGTCCAAATTCCCGAGTTCAGACACACGAAAATCCCCTAAGCGAGAGAAAAAATGGCCGCCGAAAAAAATCGAAAACGAGGCTCATCTCGGAAACCTGCATTAACCTCAGAACCAACCTTAACATAACAAACACCCACACCCACGAAAAGTGGCAGAACCGCTTGCACCGAATAACAGTCAAAACACACCAAATACTCACAAAAACTACTTAAAAAGCTTACCCATAGCAAGGGGGGGCACCCAGGACCTCTGAAAGTGAAGTTACACCTCCATTTAAGTCCAAATTCCCGAGTTCAGACACACGAAAATCCCCTAAGCGAGAGAAAAAATGGCAGCAGAAAAAAATGAAAACGAGGCTCAAAGACCCAGGACGCCCAGCCACCTACAACTTACCCAAGAAGGGATCCGAGATAAGCTCGGAAACCCGCATTAACCCCAGGGGATCCGAGATAAGCTCGGAGCCCTGCATTTACCCCACATTTACCATCTCAGTGGGGGTCCCGATTGCACGCGATCGGTGACCCCCGCTGCAATCAAAATTCCTGCGATACAGGTCCTTAAAGGACCGTAAAGGTCCTTAAAGGACCCGTTGTAAAAGAAAAAATATATACACTGTCACTCTGTCAATCATAAGGGTCAATACAGACCCCCATAAAACCCTCATTAACCCTGTCACTCATGGGGGTCAATATAGACCCCCATAAGCCCTTCATTACCCTGTCACTTATGGTGGTCAATACAGACCCCCATAAACCCATGATTAACCCTGTCACTCATGGGGGTCAATAGAGATCCCCATAAGCCCTTCATAAAGCCTGTCACTCATGGGTGTCAATACAGACCCCCCAAAGGCCTTCATTAACCCTGTCACTCATGGGGTCAATACAGACCCCCATAAGCCTCTATTTAACCCAATCAGTCCCATAAGGGTATATTAACACCATTATGGGCCTGTTACAACACTACATTAAACACATAAGTGCCATGATAGTCCTCAAGGACCTTCATGACACTAAGTATAAACACTATACTGCACTATACCACCCCCAATAAAACATTAAATATCAACTAAACACCCTCTACACTAACCTATTAACATCTACACTACCTACCCCCTATGAATTCCCACCACTCTAATTACAGAAAAGAAAAAAGCCTAAAGTCACAAAAAGAAAATCTACATTAAATGAACTAAAAAACTTAACTCACAAAAAAATAAACTACATTACAGAAATAAAAATACCTAAGTCACAAAAAATAAAAAAAGGAACATTACAGAAAAAAAAAACATTACAACCCCCCCACTACAGAAAAAACTAAAAAATACACACCTGAAAAGGAAATACATATAATACAAATACATACAATACAATTATTATTATTATCTTTATTTATATGGCGCCAACATATTCCGTAGCGCTGTACAGGGGTTGAGTACATAGCAGAAAACAAATTAAACACCTTGTAAAGAATGGAGGGCCCTGTTTTTGAGCATAAAATCAAATGTACATAGAGCTTGTTTCCAAGGCACTGACACAAGATTGAAAACTCGCAAACTTACAACTACATACAACTACAATACAATACAAATACATACAATTACAATACAATACACCCCTATCTGATATACATCAAACAATCTATCTAAATAAATAAATAACATAATCTAATATACATGCTATCTATATAATAATACATCCCCATTATATCTAAATAAATTCCACAATCTATCTACAATACATCCCATGCTATCTATATAAAACGCATACCCCTAGCTAACATACAATAAATGCTATCTATATATTAACTAATCTAAGTCTAAGCTAAAATAAAATAATTAAGACCACTTACCTTTGCAGATGTCCATTGGGATCAGCCACCTACGAAAAAAAAAACATAAGTGTAACACGTTTACAGTTCTAAAATAAACATTCTATACATTCTATACATTCTAAATATTATACTCACCTTTCCGGCATGTCCCGTCCTTCTTCTTTTAATCCTTCTCCGGCGCGGCACCTGTTAAAAAAACACAACATTAATACACATACCTAAAAATAAATTAAACATAATCTACATTCTACTTACCTCCCAGCGATGTCTCCGACCTCCTCCGGATCCTCTTCTGCCACACCCTGTATAAAAAAAAAATATATATATATATATATACTTACATCCGCACTCCCGGACATCCCCGACGCTAATGAGGCTCCAGGAGACCTTTCCGGAAGAAAATAAGCAATGGCGCTTTCTGATTGGTTTGAAAACGCTGTCTATCAAATTCACCCAATAGACAGCCTTTTCAGCCAATCAGAAGCCGCCATTGCCAATTTTATTCTGGAACACTCCATAGGAAGGTCATTAGCGTCGGAGACATCAGCCAGAGCGGATGTGTGTCCCTTTATTTATTTTTTTAAAGGCGCGGATGCTTCCGGAGAAGATGAGGAGGCTCGAGACATTGCGGAAAGGTAAGTATAATGTAGATTGTGTTTATTTAACTTTCGTTTATGTTTACTAATGTAATGTTTTTTTTTACAGGAGTAGCAACGGACAAGACGCAAAGATGGACGACGGAACATGGAGGACGTGACATGCTGGGACGTGACATGCTGGAAAGGTGAGAATAATATATAGAATATTTAGAATGTTTAGAATGTTGAGTTATTTCATGTAAACGTGTTGTATTAATTTTTTTAATCTTTTTTACCGTAGGTTGCTCATCTGAAGAAACATCTCAAAGGTAAGTGGTCTTAATTATTTTATTGTAGCTTACAATTAGGGTAGCTATATATATATACAGTATATATAGATAGCATGTATTGTATATTAGATAGATAGATAGGGGGATGTATTATTAGATAGTTTTGTATATTAGATAGTGGGATTATATTACATTATATGGTGGCATGTATATTAGATAGTGGCATGTATATTAGATGGGGCATGTATATTAGATAGTGCCATGTATATTAGATAGTGGCATGTATATTTGATAGGGGCATGTATATTAGATAGTGGCATGTATATTAGATAGGGGTGTATTGTATTTAATTGAATTGTGTTGTATTGTATTATATGTATGTATTATATGTAGTCATTTTCAGGTGTGTAATTTTTAAAAAAAAATTGGAGTGAGGGGAGGTTGTAATGTATTTTGTTATTTTCTGTAATGTACATTTTTTATTTTTGGTGATTTTAGTTTTTCTTATTTTATGTAATGTAGATTTCTGCTTTTTGAGGAATTTAGTTACTTCAGGCACACAGTACACTCACATTATGTGACAAACAGCATTTTAAAACTTTCTTTTATTGACCGTCATTTTTTGACGGGCAAGTCGCTAGTGTATATCATATTTATGAGGATGTAAGCATGATATACATGGTTTTATCAAACAGCAAATGTATTAGAAGAGCAAACATAATTGATCACACAATAAATAAATCAGTGTGTCCTTATAGGTACCATTATTATGTTGCATGAATATTAAAGAAATCATGAAAACATAACAAATTCCCATTAATAATCAACATTGCATGTAAACACATTAGAACTGCATTACATCACAATTTCTAACAACATACAGACATAAACATAAATACGTGCATATGAGGTGTAGGAACATACCGTATTTACTCAAACCTAATGCGCACCTTTTTCGTGAAAAATCGGGGTCCCAAATTTGCAGTGCGCATTCAAATAAATGTCACACTACATTCAATGTTTTGACCCTATTTTAGACATCGTCATCACCGCCGGAGGAAGTGTCTCCTCAAATACTGGCATTAAGAATGCTGTGCACTTCCTGCAGAGACTAAGCCCCCCGCACACCGTCACACAGAGCCCAGCACCCAGAGAGCCCCATGCACACTGGCACGCAGAGCTCGGCACACAGAGAGCCCTCCGCAATCTGTCACGCACAGCCCAGCACACAGAGAGCCCCCCCCACACACTGCCACACAGAGCCCAGCACACAGAGAGCCCCAAGCACACTGGAACATAGAGCTTGGCACCCAGAGAGCCCCAGCACACTGGCACACAGTGCCTGGCACCCAGAGAGCTTCAGCACAATGGCACATAGAGCCTGGCACCCAGAGAGCCCCAGCACACAGAGCCCAGCACACAGAGAGCCCCGAGCACACTGGCACATAGAGCCTGGCACTCAGAGAGCCCCAGCACAGTGGCACACTATTCAGTACTTCTTGTACAAATGACAAACGTGCATTACATTCGCCAACAAAAAACATTTGTTTGTTTCATGGGTTCACTCTAATTGATGGCGCACTAGATTTGAATAAATACGGTATATACCTGGGATGGTAGTTTGGGTGCTTCATGTTCTTCTCTCTCTTTCTCCTCCTTCATCACCTATAGAATGGTTTGTGAGATCCCCCAATAATCAGTTCTGTCCATATTTGCTAATCTATGGTAGGTTTCTGGTTTTCTATCTATCTATCTATCTATCTATCTATCTATCTATCTATCTATCTATCTATCTATCTATCTATATATCTATTTATCTATCTATCCTTCTGTATATCTTTTTGTCTATCCATCTATTATTTACTCTGTTTCATTAATTACATTTATAAGGATTTTTTTAGCTACTTTCTCCTCAGGGTGTGCAAAGTGAAATCTCCATTAGCTCTCTAGAAACTTTAAACTGTCATATTTCCATTCTACATGCCATTCTCCCATCTTTATTAATAGATCTGAAAAAATCAAAATAGTGTCTTTCACTGCAACACATTTTTTTGAATTCTAAAATCAATTTTGTCCATTTTGTTTCCATTGTGTACATGTTTGAAAACATTGTCAATACAGTATTTATGCTACATTATTCATTTGGCAAATGAAGAGCCACATTGGCTATGTGATATGCAAATAATATTATGTAATAAAATCTTTATTGGCACAATACGGCATCACACGGTTAGATTATAAAGAAATTAAGATTTTAATGGGACTTTACAGAACAAAGAAAACTCCCTAGCATTATGCCATATGCCATATGTATTCTGGGTGATGCTGTTATAAAAGTGAAATCAAATAAAAAATATTTTTTATGATAGAAGGTGTACTGTTCATATTTATATTTATTATTTACATATGTCAATTCTCATAAACTTCATTTGATAGAGACAAGTTAATCATTTGCTCATGGCTATTTATTTTTTACACCAAGGTAGAAAGTCTGGCAGTACCATAAAAAGCTTTGATGCAAATAATCAATTTGTATTTTAACACTGTTTGCTGGCAAACATATAGTATACCTTAAATTGGTCTTTGTTTCAAACTTAGGTGGTGCAATAAATTACTTTTAAGACAAACCGACAGCTGTAGATCTGCTGTTCTACAAGTGTATTCATTTGTTTTCTATTGGTGAAAAATCCATTAAAGTAAGGTCATAGTGCAGAGTTGGCCAATTAAAATTAGAAAAACAGAGGGGATTGGGAAATTAAAGGACCCATCTATGAAAGTTATTTTTTTCTAAAGACATACAGGCAGTATGTCAAATAATTAGAATAGAGCATATTATAAAAAAAACATACTTATTTTTTAAAATGTTTTATTTGTATTCCATGTGAGCCTGTTTGAAGCTCTGATCAAGTAGTAATGATCTCCTTTGCTACAGAGTGAATTCTATGTAAATTATGGAGTGTCTGGAAGAACAGTGCGGCCCACCTCAGAATTTAAAGATAATCTCCCTAGAGTAACTGAGCAGGGGAGGAAGACATTACTGCTTGATAAGAGCTGCAAATGGAGTCACATGGAGCAGTATCGCTAGCGGGATGTAGTTACATCATAGTGGGATGCAGAGTGTAGTTACATCATGATCTTAGTAGACTGCTAGGGCTTCTTATTCTCACATTTCTTTTTAGAGACATAAATAATTTTCCTATTTTATAAGCACATAGTCAGAGATGATATGTATGGTGGATCTAGTAATAATGACGAAACATTGTGGTTTGAGTTAAATGGTGGAGGGACAAATCCTAGAAAAATATTGGTAGGAATTTGCTATAAGCCCCAAATATAATCTAATTGAAGATGAGAACATGCAATTATTGCTGCAGTTTGTAAATGCAGGTAAGCATGATCACGTTCTAAAATGGGATATTTTAACTACCCTGAAATAAACAAGATGAATGAGACCAGCAGTTCAACTAAGGGGAGCAGGTTCCTGAATACACTGAAAGATTATTATTTTGTCCAAATTATAAAGGAACTTTCTAGAAATTAGGTTATCTTTGATTTAGTCACCACAAATGATATTGATATTTTACAAGGTCAAATATTTTGATGGTCTAACGTGTAAAACCGTAGCCTGTAACGTAGCCCACAAGACTTATGGCTATTACATCTCTTACAGCTACCCACAAACGATCTGCGGGTTACAGGTGGAAAAACCCTACAGGATTTTGAAATCAGAACTCCATTGCTGTAAATCAGGGGTAACCAAACTCGGTCCTGGAGGGCCGCACCCAGGCCTGGATTTGATGATTTCCTTTCTGTGCACAGGTGAGTCAATCAGGATGACTGAAGAAGCAATAGTCTCACCTGCTTGCAGCAAGGATATCCACAAATCCAGGCCTGGGTGCGGCCCTCCAGGACCGAGTTTGGTGACCCCTGCTGTAAATCCTTTGATGTGTCAAGCCTGTAACTGTTACGTTCCTTCACGCTATTAAATTGCTACGAATTCCCAAAGACGCCCTGGCGTTTAAACCTGTAACCCGAAAATGGAGGCATAAATATTACTGGCTCCAAATAACCCTCTAAAATACAATATAAACACATGAGTGGACATTAAAATATGGGGAAAGCATGGAAAGGAATTACAATTACCTGTACAATAATCCCAAACTAAAAAATAGGCATTTAAAAATTATTTTATTTCATCATATGTTGGAATGGTCATGCATATGCCAATATGAAAAGCCATGCTGCAACATGCACAAAGCAATTAAAGACACACTACCTGATTAAATTGCAACACCAAAACAATTAACTGATGTCTCACTCACAGAGGCTCTAATGTGGACCCTGGAATATATCTATGATTGCTGATACATCTCGCTCATCAAATCTACATTGGGAAAACAAATAGTGGCCAAATTACACCACAACATCACATAGATCAACTACCAGGTTAACATTTTAATATTTGTTGTTCAATCTGTCCGACTCTGTGACTTTTTGGGCTGCAGCACATATAGCTAGGTCTTTGCCTGTGCTGTTCCACAAGGTTTACATGCCAAGGATACTGGAGTGGGTTGCCAGTTCCGTCTCTAGTGGACTGTGATTTGTCTGACCTCTCTGCTATCACCTGCCTACCTACAGTGGGCCTACATGGTATAGCGCACAGCTTCATTCAGGTACACAAGCAACTTCACTACCACCACTTAGCAATCCACAAGGGGACCAGGGGAACATACACCACACTAATGTCAATTGATGAATAGGAAAACATAATGGGAGGTCACCAAATGGGAATATACATCTTGGCACATGACCACCACCAATGGGTTGGGACTCCCCAGGATGACCGTAGAAGAGATGGAGGTGAATTGGCTGTTGATCTACTTGCCTCTGCACAGCTTCCATGTGTTTTTGCGGCCCCTCCTGATAGTTATAGTGGATTAGTATAGTGTATGTTCCCCTGGTCCCCTTCAGCATTGATAAGTAGTGTTGGTGAAGGGGCTTGTGTACTGCAGTGAAGCTATGAGCTATACCATGTAGGGTCACTCTAGATGGGCAGGCCATAGCAGAGAGGTCAGACAAATCACAGTCCATTAATAAAGGAACTGGCAGCCCACTCCAGTATCACCTGTCATATTCCTATCAGGCCCTCAGTGGAATGTAGATACTCCACAGTATCCCTAATTGCACTTTGCATGTGTATTAGCCCTTTATTTTGATTGTATATGATATATAATATTATATGATATCTAGTGCTATTATGTTTATTATTTTTGTTATATGTATTGATCTATCGCTGTGTAACTAGGGCTCATTAGTTTACATATATGGGCATGTGACACAAATGTGATGCATGTGGATGTCCCATAACCCCAACCATTGAAAACACACTGACACGGTTAGAACGGTATAACAAAGCTTTATTTCATACACAGAGCACAATCAGAAATGGTCAAGACTGTGCATTAATACAATGGGTGTGGTGTGGGCGCATCCCAGGACAGCAAGATGATTGGGGTAAAAAGGGGATACCTACAGTGGGTAATATCATAGTCTAGAATAAGCATGATGCATAGCACCTACCATGGTCACATGCGGTCAGTACACCACTGCAACCGGAATCTGATGGAAAAAAAAATCATCACAAATTACTCCATTTAATTGAAGAAATCATTAATGTGCATAGCACTTGCAACTTGTCTAGTTCTGCTGAATAAAACAGATGATTTAACCTCTGGACTGTGTAATCCAATCCAGCTTCACACATACAGTGCGGTGACAAAAACACAAATCTGACAAAAAGTGGTCAACTAAAAAAAGGTGGAGGAGGATAAAAATGTTTTATCAACATGCATGTACAGTACAGTGCTAAATACTGTAACAATATACAAACTCACCTGATTCCCATCTGCAAGCATTACTAACTATTAGCTAGTTCTCTGGATAATCAGCAATATGAGAAAATGCCCATTAGTATGGATAGGATACAAAGGTCAGCAGCCAGATTCACTGTTATTTACATCAGACCCAAGGATCTGTTCCCAAAACGATATTGAGGTCAGGATCACATGCTTCACTAGTGCATATATCAATGCTGGCTGTCATTAACATGCAATTGTAAGACCTTGCAAGTCCACCGCCAGAGCGGTATTAGTCTACATTTAAGCTAACAACAATCATGTCTTAGATACCTGTCTATAAGATAGCTTTAAGATTGTGGGGACTACATGTTAAAGGGAGCTGTCATTGAGGGGATGTCTACCTGAGAGGCACTGTGAAAACCATACACCTCATACATTTCCTTCACAATGCTTGCAGATGCAGAAGATGCCTTCATGGACCTGAGTTGTACCTAAAAGAAAAAAAAGAAAACCCTACAAAAAAAGGTTTTATAAAATATAGGAACTGCAGCATCACTTCTCAACAGCATTCCTCAGTGACCATTAGTTGGTGACATGTTCAACACAACCCTACGTGTCCACAGGGAAGAGGATCATGGACCATGTAATGGGATGTAGCCATCTGTATACAAAATATCACCATCACATAGGCCATTATCCAATACTCTGTAGCAAGACTAGATTACGTTAACATTTAGACCAATATATTGTCACTGAGGAGTGCTGTTGAGAAGGCACAAACATATGCGTAGCCCCTAGGTCCTCCTCCACCTTGGCACAGGACCCAAATCCCCTGTGGCCGGCCGCCATCTACCTGGTGGCGGTGAAGGAGAGGCAGAGGCAGGCAACTCCCTGAGGGGCAATGGGACCTGTAGCGGTGGAGGCATGGTGGGAGGAAAGGAGGGGCCGGGCTGTGGATGGCGGGTGGAGGAGGCGGGGCTGGGGACTAAAGATCATTGCATTGCTTCTGCTGTTAACCCCTGGAATGCGCTCTTCTCCCCCCCAATCCTGAGTAGCCCGGCCAGGTACGACTCAGTCATTAGGTGGTGCCTCCTCTCCTCACTATTGCGCTTTGCCAGGCTGTTCATTACCCATGCATGACTGGTGGAGATGCTAGCCTGGATCCCATAAAGACAGTCCACCTACTGCCGCATGAGGGCCAGTATCTCCGCCTGCACAGCCTGGCCTGATGTTGGGGATGAAGGTGCCTGGGACATGGCGTGGTGAGGAGGTGGCAGTTGTGGAGTGGGGAGGGTCTGGGGCCCAGCTGGAGGGTGTTGCAGTATCGGCAGTGTTGTGGTTGGGCACGGTGGTGGTGGTGGTAGCCTGTCCAGCTCACTGCTGTGGGGGGAGGTGGTGGCTGGCTTGTGTCCTCACTCCAGTTGGAGGGTCCTGGCGATAGCCTCAGTCTTTGGAGGAGGGGGGGTAGTGGGGTTTAATCCCGGCAGTGTGGCCAAAAGTCTGGATGGTGACCACACCAGCCATATTACATCCTCCTCCTATGAACCAGGGCCCTCGGCTCAGCTTGTCCCCCTGCAACGGTTCCCCCTGGCCGGGGCTTATCCTCCACTTCCTGCTCTGATGGAGCCAACGCGCTCGCCACTGGACTCAGACCTCCTTGATATTGAAAGAGAGAATTGAAAGGCATATGTCATTAGTATGATGAATAATATATTGTTGTGTGGCATCCTAACTATCTGACATCTAGGCTTGAACCTGGATGATACTCCTAATTGCAACTCAGATTAGCTATCATTTGTTAGATGTGATCTATTCTTTGGCTTTTGATCATTCTTGTCTCCTAATACTATCTTCATTCCGGCTGCGGTCTGTAACTGCATAGGCTGCAGTGGGCACACCAATAAATGGACTCTCTATTGCTTGATTGATGTTGTTGTGCACAGGAATGACTTGATTTGTCAGCTTCATGAATTTAATGGTGCATCCATCTATTCCTTGTTAATTCCATAGAGCTGACATGTCAGTGTCTTTGTTAGTCATCATGTACATGTGTAGTATGTGTGATGTACATGTGGTGCCATGTTTTTGTATGTGATATTCACCTGACATGGAGTCTTGCAGGGCCACCAAGCCTGAAGCTCAAGCAGAGGGCATCTGTCTCAGAAGGTCCTTGGCGACTCTCTTCCACTCATTATAGCTCACAGTCACTTGCTTGTCCTCCTTGGTCATCATCCTCCTCACCTTGGCCCTGATGTCATCAAACCAATGCTTGAGAAACCTCACATCTCTTGGCGCTGTGCCTACTGCTGTAACCTCAGTCGCTACCTCCTAGCAAGCCTGAGCCCCAAGCCCTGGTCTAACTTTCCTCCCCCCTGAAATAATCACGGGGCGGCTACGGATAGCACCAAAGAGGACCACATTCTCCAGGTGTGTGTAATTGTGGGCCCTGTGGTTGCCCTTAGCCTCTTTCCCTCTCGACTGTGGACGGGATCCTTACCTCCCTAACCTGTATTGGAGGCCTGTCCCTTCCCCGAACTACCCCCCCCCCCCCCTGGGATCAGGCCCCTTCCCCTCTGTCCCTCTCCTAGGTGTTCCTGCTGCTCGGGCCACCCTGCCACCACCCAGCTCCTTCTCTACACTCCCCTCCTCTCTGCCTCCTCCTCCTCTCCATCACTCCTCCTTCTCCTCTCCATCACTCCTCTCCTCCTCCTCCTCTCCATCATTCCTCCTCCTCCCCACCACTCCTCTCCTCCTCCTCACCACTCCTTTCCTCCTGACCACCACTACTCGCCAGGGCAACCTCTCTCTCCTTTCTCTCCTTCTCCCCACCTCTCCACTACTCTCCCCTCCTCTCTCCTCCCTCCATTATAATCCCAAAAATAAAATAAGGATAAATCAATCAAAGTTTGGCTGTATATGGGTGATGGGAAAAGAAAATGTGTGTATTATGTGTAACTAATAACTGTTATGGGATGTGGTGTGGAGGATGGGATGGGGAGTGTGTATGGAGTGACCTAGCACTATGTGTCTCTATGTGTGTTCTTTAAATTATGTGTATTGCAATTTTGTGTAAATTCGTAAATAGGATAATAGAAATTAACACAACCCAAAATTACTGCTCTGAAAATACTCCTGCTCTCTCTCTCTCTTTTAAAAACCTCCTACTTCAGTACCTGCGTGCTACTTCGTCAGAAAATACAACACAGTCAACGCATGGGCGGGTGGGACGCAAATTTATATCTCCCCTTGTCAATAATCTGTGGCTAGACCACTCTATTGGCTGTGAGGCCTGTGTTGCACATGTTATACCGCAATTGGATCTTAAGGACCTTTAACAAAGTTTACTATTTAGATCCTTACAGCCATAGTATTAAAGGTGTTTACTTATTTCCATAGCAACAAATTCGCAATTGAGCATTAGTATAGGCCCTTAGCTAGGCCGACACGTCAGTCATGTGTTATGCGTCATGACGTAATCACATCATCACGTTTCTACGTTAATTATGGCGTCCCAGAGTTTAAAAAATAGGACGGAGCAAGTGTATACACACTGTTCCCCTGAAGAATCTGCACAATGCTTGCAGGGAAATGCAGAGGGCACCACTCCTTCCTGTCTAATCCAGGTCAGTGTCTCTTGAATTATATGATTTGGAATCTGCATGAAAAGCAGTATTACCATTGATTGAAAAGGCAGGTACAAATAACTGTTGATAACTGTGGCACCATAAAGGTGTGGAGCAACAAGTGTTGAACCTACAGCACTCTTATTACATAAAGACCACAGGTGTGCAGATACTGCCATAATTGGGAGCAAGTTATGTGTATAGGGAATGATTCAAAATAACTTGGCAACATAGTTGGGTCCACATTCCATCAACAGGACACAGTTAGCAACTTAGGAGTTGGTTTTTCATACATTATCTTCCCTCATTTTTTATGCAGCTTTTTATATTGCACATAGTGTTTATGTTTTGTATCATATATTTTTGTTTCTCATATATTCAAATTTTGTGACTATCAATATTAAAGATTTCATTCGTGCAAATATTTAATTTTCAATGTTGCCACAAAAAACAAATAGAATTCTTGGGTTTCTGAATCAGACGAGCCTCTCTTGTGCTCTCTAATTTTGTATCAAAGTTGGTTATTAATATTAACTCTATATTTGTATAAGGGTTTTTATCCCCTAGTAGACAATACCTCTTAGAAGTTAGTTGGGATCAAAGAGACACACATACACTTTTGACATTGATACTGATTCGGTGAAGCTCAACAAGGGATTCAGTACACAAAGCTGGCTATAATCTAGACAATAGATATTTGTCCCCAATGGATAATACTTTTAAAATCTACTAAGTAGTAGTACAGAACCAAATCTATAATCCTTAAAATGTTTCAGTCAAAAGGCCATTGTGTATGTGTCTTATTGAACCTCATCATGCTCTACCTTCTAAGGCGTAAACTTCACCCCAATCTTAAATCTAAGCTCCTGAGTTTTAAACTTTTTGACACATATATTGCATAACTAGCATTACAATGTAAATTACAAATTTTATTCAACACCCCAAAAACCATACATATTAATGTAAAAAAATACGACAACAATACGAAAAGAAAAGCATGCTAAATCATCACAAATTAAGGATTTATATTGCTTTTTGGCACACTTATCAGACATATTGAAAAAGGAAATATCAGCTCACAGATGGATGCATCTATTTAAGAGACAGCACATCAAAAATATAGCCTCAAACAACTACATGACAAATAATTAAAGATGTCGCGAATAGTTCGCCGGCGGACTTTTTTCGGCGAACATAGCATGTTCGCAATCGCGGCGAACTGCGAACATATGCGAGATTCGACCCGCCCCAATACTTTATCATTGAGCAAACTTTGACCCTGCATGTCACAGTCAGCAGACACATTCCAGCCAATCAGCAGCATACACTCCCTTCTACACCCTTCTACCTCATGGACAGCAGCCATTTTGGAATCATAAGTACCTTGCAGTCTTACTGAGAGGAGGGACAGTGTAGGTGATACTAATTCAATAGGGAAAACCATAGCTAGGCAAGTTTATTCAGTGTCCAGTGCAGTGCTGAAGGACTCTTGTGCATTATTATTATTACTAGCATATTGCAATGAGATGTGTATGTTTGGAAAGTTGTATAGTTATTAATATACATATGGAGCAGTTTGCTCCATAAAAAAGTGGTCCGTATTAACGGCTCGCCTCGCTATGCGAGGCTCGCCTGCAATGAGCGCCTGTGTGTACTGTCAGTGTGCTTGGTGCTGTAGGTCTGTGTGTACTGTCGGTGTGCTTGATGCTGTAGGTCTGTGTGCACTGCCAGTGTACTTGTTGCTATGGGTCTGTGTGTACTGTCAGTGTTCTTGGTGCTGTAGTTCTGTGTGCACTGACAGTGTACTTGGTGCTATGGGTCTGTGTGCACTGCCAGTGTGCTTGGTGCTCTAGGTCTGTGTGTACTGTCAATGTGCTTGGTGCTATATGTCTATGTGTACTGTCAGTGTACTTGGTGCTGTAGGTCTGTGTGTACTGTCAGTGAGCTTAGTGCTGTAGTTCTGTGTGCACTGCCAGTGTACTTGGTGCTATGGGTCTGTGTGCACTGCCAGTGTGCTTGGTGCTTTAGGTCTGTGTGTACTGTCAGTGTTCTTGGTGCTGTAGTTCTGTGTGCACTGACATTGTACTTGGTGCTATGGGTCTGTGTGCACTGCCAGTGTGCTTAGTGCTCTAGGTCTGTGTGTACTGTCAGTGTGCTTGGTGCTATATGTCTATGTGTACTGTCAGTGTACTTGGTGCTGTAGGTCTGTGTGTACTGTCAGTGAGCTTAGTGCTGTAGTTCTGTGTGCACTGCCAGTGTACTTGGTGCTATGGGTCTGTGTGCACTGCCAGTGTGCTTGGTGCTCTAGGTCTGTGTGTACTGTCAGTGTGCTTGGTGCTATATGTCTATGTGTACTGTCAGTGTGCTTGGTGCTGTAGGTCTGTGTGTACTGTCAGTGTACTTGGTGCTGTTAATCTGTGTGTACTGTCAGTGTGCTTGGTGCTTTAGGTCTGTGTGCACTGCCAGTGTACTTGGTGCTATGGGTCTGTGTGTACTGTCAGTGTGCTTGGTGCTGTAGGTCTGTGTGCAAACAGCTCTTCAACACAATGCTTCCAAATAGGTAAAGTCTATTCATTTATTAATGTATTACATGTTTACTATTACACACAAAGCAACATTAGCTCAGTTACAATAACATTGCCGTCATTTTTTGACGGGCAAGTCGCTAGTGTCATAATAAACACCACATGAACATGGCGACCACTCTCTTGTGGGATTCAGGTACGTCCACGGATTCATCCTCCATATATCTGAATAAGCCAGGAATGATATATAGAGGCCTACGGCGCTCATTGCCAAAGTGGTCCGTATTAACGTCTCGCCTCACTATGCGAGGCTCGCCTGCAATGAGCGCCTGCGGCGCTCATTGCCAAAGTGGTCCGTATTAACGGCTCGCCTCGCTATGCATTGCCAAAGTGGTCCGTGTTACACATTGTATAGTAATAATAATAAGAATAATAATAAAGCAGAAGACCTCCCCTGTGTCTCCCCCCCCCCCCCACTCCCTCCCATGGCCAGATTTAAAGGAAACTATTAAAGACATCCAGGAAAACAAGTGGGCAAGACAAATCAATGCAACAAGGATTATCACGTCATTGAAAAGAAAAGGAGTGGACATCACTGAGGACAATCTTAAATACAGCTATATTGAAGGCCCAGATCAATGGATGCCACATGGACTACAATCTGGGACAATAGGACTAATCCTGGCAATTCCCCGTTGGGAGGGGCAGGCAGAGCAACTGAACTTTATACATAGCATTGGCACGTTAAGTGATGGAATCTACAAGCAACACTTCCCATCAAAAAGACTGGCCACTATTACAGGATTGGAGATGGATGAAAGCTGTTGCAGGAAATCTCAACACCAATGGCTGTGCAGTTGTGTTTGGGAGAAAGGAGCTGAGGAGGATGGCTGGGTGCAGTTGATAAAAGAAAACCTGGTGCAAGAGGTGATCCGCATAGGGGACATTGCATGCTTTATCGGCCACTCTGAATATAGGACAGTTGATGAAATATGTTTGGTGGAAGAAGGGTCTTGTATCATGGTAACCACTACTATACATGTAGGAACTCATACACTATTTCCATCAAGAAACCTTACCACTGAAATGATCAATTTTACTGCAAATGCAGATTGGACAAATTTGACAATGAAGCTTTTTCCCCCAATTCCAAAGCTTACCTTGGAACTTCATGAGTTAGTAAAACGTACCAAACAACAACTACACCCCATCAGCTTACTGCTGGAACAACAGAAAAAGGAAATAGAAATTACTACAAAAAACGTTGAGCATCCCTGGTGGGGAATTCTTACCAATGCAGAGACACATCCAGTCCTACGAACACTGTCGCTGGTACTCATGTTCATTCAAGTATTAACGACAATTATAATAATATACTTTTGTGTGGCAATGAAACAAATGAGGGAGAAACTTGCAAGGAGGATATATAATTTGTCTTTTTCCTCTTCTTTCTCTCTCTCATACATTCTTCAATAAAGTTTTACATTGCACATACATAAACATTTATCACACACTCTCACATAAATTCTATAAGTTCTGTTTCTGTGTAATATGTGGATTGTCAGCCATAGGAAAGTACAGGAGAACTTATGTCGCTGAGGGAACTATTCCGGAGGGACCGTGGGTTGAATTTCTCCTGTATATCAGGTTTTTGCTCCTACTAGGTTCTCCTGTACTAGAGGGATAACTAGAAAACTGAGCAACATAGAAGAAGAAAAAGTGAGGGAATGTGGTAACTTGTCTTCCTTGCATGGTAATTCAGGACCTCCTTAAACAGGTCTAGGTAGGAGGGCTAAGAGTCTTTGCTTCCCTCCCACAATTGCTGGAGGAAGTGATGCATGGACAGGATGTGATGTAAATCACATCATCTCAACTAAGGGTATATCCAGGCAGGAAACTGCTGTTGTTCCTGTTCTTCCTTGGATGTGATGGTGATGGTGATGGCCTAACCGTGGGTGAGATCAAGCATTTGGGGAAGGGGATTACTATATAGGTAGATAGATTTAAAAAGGGTTGTTGCTCCGTGGGTCTGGGCTGTGTGTTTGTGATACATTTATAGTATTGTGTTGTTGCCTTTTAATAAATACCTTTTAATGTAGACGAACCTTGTGTAATATATATATATATTAATTTGGTGATACACCACAATCTGCTTACAAAATCACATAGGCCATAATCCTCTACTCTGTAGACAGGCTAGATTATGTCAACACTTGGACCAATAGATGGTCACTGATGAGTGATGTTGAGAAGGTTAAGGCTCAGTGCAGCCCCTATCTTCTCCTCAACCTTTCCATAGGGCCTTCCACCCCCATGCCACTGCGCCCACAGTCTACTTGAGGGGGAGTTGTAGGAGGAGCCATTCCCCCTGGAGCACTGGTGTAGGTGGAGGCATGGAGGCATGAGGGAGGCAAGGAGGGGCTCGGCTGCAGGGGGGGCCTCTGGGGTGGAGGAGTTGGTTCTGGGAATCAGAGCACGCTGGGCAATGTCCACTCTCAGCTGAGTTAGCGTGCTCTGGTTCAACCACTTGGATTCCTCCTGGTGGTAATGTCCCCTTACATCCCTATGTAGCCTCCGAAGACTGCGGCCCACCAATGGAGAGAGCTAGCCTGGATCCCTTCATACTGTCACTGTCATTCTCTGATAAAGGCCATCATCTCCCCCATGGTGGCCTCTAAAGGTAGGCCTGGGGATGGAGACCTTTGTTGGCTGGGCGTGACTGTGGAAGGAGGCAGTGGTTGTGGCCAAGTGGGGAGAAGAAAGGGAGCAAAGGAAGCTGCTGTCGGTGGAGGACCTGGTGGTGGTGATTGCCAAGACGTGACACTAGTAGGAGGAGGAGCCTTCAGCCCAATAGTTGGGCCTTGTTGGGAAAACAAGGCCAGTGGGATTGAATGCCACTAGTTTGACGGAAGGTCCTGGCAATTGCCAACCTGACCACAGCATTATAGAGCACTCCTTCTCAACCCCCGGGGTCTGGGATCCACTCCTGGGCTCATCCTCCTCTCCACTGACACTCTAACCTCTGTCTCAGTGGTGGACCCAAACTTCCTGAGAGCTGTAATGAGAGAAGAATGGTATATGGTTAACATCATTGTATTATCTTTTAACAGATATGTGTTCCTATTTATGTGAGATGCACTTATCATGCCCCTGGATTGTTCACTTATTAGTTAGTATTTAAAGCTCTGGTTTCCTGGATGTGATCATATCTTTATATAATGAGCTTGTTTGTTATTGTCTCATAAATATATTTTGATTGTAACTGATGTGTGTTCTTTGCAGCACATGCATATACATACTCTACAAAAGTTGCTGCACATTGTGTCATACTAACCAATCAGTGAGCATCTCTCAGCAAGAGTTGTTAAGATGCTGCTGAGATGTGTTCCCTGATGGACTAGTACACTACACTTAACATCCACTGCTACATAGTCTGTATTTTGCAAATGGTTCAGTGTCCTCACCCACAACTGTGTTTTCAATTGGATGTTTATAAATGAAATCTGTTAATTGCTGTGTGTATTTGTCACATGTCTTTTATTTTATTTTTTATAATATTTTATTTGTTTTATCAAAATTTTACAAAACAGAGATATCTATTTAATATAAAATTGTTATCAGACACTCTCATGACTGTTCCTCATAATAATTCAAAAAATTCTATCATCCAAGAGGTTATAGGTTCATTAAATGGTAATATATCCAAAGACAGAAAAAAAAATAAAAAAAAATAAGAAGAAAATAATAAGAAATAAAAAGTGAAAAAAAAAAAGAAACATTTCCAAAGGCCTGTTATTTATTTATATAGTCCACAAAGACCATCTTAATTTATTTTAAAATTGTTTATCTCTATTGTAACTATTGAAATCCAGTTCTCTTTGTGCATTTCTATCAACTCCTCTTTTTTTCTCTTCCCAGGTTGGTAAACTTTCTTTCTTCCAATTGAGAATGATCAATCATTTTGCTGCCATCAAGATATTAACTATCATGTGAATCTTAGTCTTTGACATATTTTCCTGAAAAAAAGTGAAATAGAATAATTTCTTGTGACAATTCTAACTTAAATTTGATGACTTTGAGTAATACAGTTAACCCAAAAAGCTTGAATAAACGGACATGACCACTACATATGTTTGTGTGATCCTATCTTCTTCAGACATCTCCAACAATTACCTGAATGATTTTATGGGTTAATCAGGCCCTTTTTTTGTGTATTGTACCATCTTTGTATTATTTTAAACTGGATTTCTCTAAGCGAACTACACTTAATATATTCTTTGGTGATATTAAACACTCTTTGCCAGATCTTCTCATCCCATTCCTTTGGAAAGTCTTGTTCCCATTTTATCATTCTTACAGATTTTATATTTTCAGTTAATAGTTTTATATTTTTAAGATAGTTATAGTTTGTTTCCTTTTAATACCATATAATGATACCTCGAATTCTGTTTAGTTTCTGTTTCCCACTAATTTATAAGTAGAGTTCAGAATAGCAATATATAACATGTTAAAAATTATCCAGTTCTCTTTTATGTATCTTCTTTTCCTTACAGATAAATTCAAATGTTTTCCAATGATCTCCTTTATATAGGTCTTTTATGTTTTTTATACCCCAATTTGCCCACTCAACTTTCAGAAAAGGTAATAATTCCTTAGCTATCTTATTTATTGCAGTAGCAGGTGATGCAAATTTGATTAAGTTTAAACTTTTATTCATTCCATGCCAGCTGTTAATTAATACTCTGGGGATCTTCGGTAATTTAATGCTTTTCCCGCCATATGCTTTATCCCAAAATACAACTGCTAGATCTACCATTGGTGACAGCTCTCTCTCAATTAGCAAATATTTTGGGACATCGTGCTCAGTATTATATTTCCGGATGTGGGTTAAAGCAATTGCTTCAGAGTATTCAATAACATAAGGTGCTGCCGAGCCCCCTCTAGAATATGCTTTTGTTGTAACATCTTTTTTAATTCTAGGCTTTTTATTTTTATATTTAAAGTTGTCTATTTTATTTTGTAACTCATTTTATCTATAAGTAGGGATTTTGAGAGGTATCCTTCTCAGTATATATGTGATTTTCGGGAGCACCGTCATTTTTATCGCTGATATTCTTCCTGACCATGTCAAATTGAGTTTCCTCCAATTTGACATTGTCGCATGTAATAGAATATTATATGTATGGCTTTATTAATATTGCATTATATCTGGAATGTGGGTCCAAGCACAAACTGTAATTGAAGTACGTTGGATTTCGAAATCTACCGCTAACAATCTCTTTTTCTATCGTAATGCTAACGATCTCTTTTTCCATTGGCCTCATCTGAACTCGTAACTGCGTGCTTGCTTAATTGTTTGCGTTCGAGCACACAACTCTGATGGTTTACAAAATAGCGTCTCTCGCTCATAGCTCGCAGCACTTCTAATTTAATAGCGACATAAAACGGCTAAACTTGAAGCACGCAGCCCTTACGTGCTACACATTGGACTTACGAGGCTGGAATTTAAAGACACCCTTAATGCTGTTATCCACCATCTTTGCCCATGAATCGCAGATATGGAATTGTTCATTAAAAATGTCAAGTGATTTAGAACAACTATTAAAATAAAAAAGTAAGATTGTCACATGTTGACATTAAAAGAAAGAAAAGCTCTATAACAGCTAAAATATGATCCTAAAACTGCAGATAAAACAGGAAATATTGTTATTCAGAAAACAGAGAATTACATCTAAGAAAACCAAAGACTCCTAAGTAATAAACAATTGCTATGCGTTGCTAAATAAGGATCCGGCTAAAAAGTTCAAACAGGTATCGCCATACATTTTGAGAAAAATATTATCAGATAAAGTTATAAACCATCCAAAACAATTCCTAAAAATGTTGTGTATTACACATAATACACATATTTTTTTCCATCATATATTTACAGTAACACTTACTTTTTTTATCGTTCTATTATTTTGGGGATTGAAATGGAGGGAGGAAAGAGGAGGGGAGAGGAGTGGAGAGGTGGGGAGAAGGAGAAGAGAAGAGGAGGAGAGAGAGGAAAGAGATGTGGTTTTGGGGAGTAGTGGTGTGGAGGAGGAGAGGAGTGGTGGAGGAGGAGGAGTGGTGGAGAGGAAGAGAGGAGTGGTGGTGGGCAGGAGGAGGAAGAGGAGGAGGAGCAGGAGGAGCAAGGGAGTGTAGAGGAGGAGTTGGGTGGTGGCAGGGTGGATGGAGCACCAGGAACACCTAGAAGAGGGACAGAGGGGGAGGGGCCTGAACCCGGGGGGGGGGGGGTGATACTACGGGGGAGGGACAGGCATCAGGTACAGGTCAGGGAGGTAAGGATCCCCATCCACAGTTAGGAGGGCAGCAGGCCAAGGGCAAGCACAGGGCCCACAATTACATGCACCGGGAGAATGTGGTCCTCATTGGTGCTATGCATTGCTGCCCTGTGATTCTTGCAGGGGAGAGGAAAGTTAGGTCAGGGTCTCTGGCTAAGGCATGGAAGGAGGTAACAGCTGAGGTTACAGCAGCAGACATAGCAGCAAGGTATGTGAGGTCTGACAAGCACCATTTTGACCAAATCAGGGTCAAGGTGAGGAGGATGATTTCCAAGGAGGACAACAACGTTACTGTGAGCTATAATGAGTGGGAGAGGGTCGCCTAGGATCTTCTGAACTAGGTGCCCACCCTTGGAGCTTCAGGCCTGGTGGCCCAGCAGGACCCAGCCTCCATGTCAGGTGAATATCACATACACAAACATGCCACCACATGTACTTCACACACACTAAAAATTTACATGATGACCAACAAGGACACTGACATGTCAGCTCTATGTAATTTATACACCAAAAGGCTAATGAGTCACTAAGGATAAGAGTCCATGCTCCATATATAAATCTCAAAATCCAGAAAAATTTACCACTATTTGATGACTCTCAAAATGACTGATGAGTGTAGAAATAAACATTTAAGAAAAACAAAAGAAGAAACACTCTTATCTTCAGTCATCAGTATCCTAATAATTGGCAGACATCAGAATTTGTTATGGGTACTGAAGAAAGAAGAATGCATGACCCAAAAATTATTACAATATAACTTTGATTTATTATACACATCAAATATGTATTACATATACATTAGCAGTTCATTAAAATGTACTCTGATTAAAACATAGAAAACAAACAAGTCCAAAGAGATGATAAATCCTTATATTAATTGTAACACCCAATATTATGTGATTCACAAATATATTGACTTTGTCTGTTTAAATATCCTTACAATGCCACAGTCTTTACACAGAGACTATAGTAACAGTCTAATACACACAATAAAAGAGGGTATTAATACACAGACCCTTAAATCTGAAAAAAAGTATTTCATAAAGAGTGACATAAGTAACATATAGTCTCTAACACTCTAATTTTTTTTATAGTTAGTTGGAATATTAAATGAAAGGGAATATAATGGCATCTAAGTGTTGTTTTCTGAGACAAACAGCGTCTCTGCAGTAGCCTCAAAATGAGGCGTCTGACATCATCACCAATGGACTCAGGAACATGGGGGCGTTTCGCATCTGAGCTTCCTCCGAGACAAGCGCAGAGGAGTGTGTGCAAACTATAATCAAATTAAAGGTGTGGCTCCTACTTATTGACTCATTACATACTTTTATCAATTTATCAAATACAATAAGTAGAAATGCACTTCACAGGGTCACTAGCATTCATGACCCACATGCTGCTTTAATATAATGATTGTAACAACCCAAAAGTATCAATCGTTATAGGCTTTTTCTCATATCATATTACAATATGTATTTACTGAGCAATTTTTAAATCAAGATAAAAGGCATTTTATGAAACAGAATACTTTAGTGTATTCTTAGTAAATAAACATACTGTTGCTAAATAAGGTTTGTAAACAGTAATGATATGACACATTTTTGATTATAAGTTAACATAATATCTATTATGGTAAAATGAAATGAGGATAGTAATTCTGATAGCATTCTGCTGTCTCAATATATATATATATATATTGGTAACCAGAGAGGTTATTATTTGTATATATGAACTTTAAACATTGGAGGTAAGAAATAACTTAATGCTGGAAAAAGGAAAAATTCCTCACATTAAGAATCTCACAATAAAAACAAACACCTCTATGCTGATAGCAACCCGACATTCATAACATATATATCAATAAAAATGGTAATGCAATGGTCAGTATAGTCTGAGTAGCCTCACAATGAGGCGTCTGACGTCAATGGACTCAGGAATGTGGTCTGAACGTATGTTTGTTTTGTATGTTTTAATCGGCATACATTTTAATGAACTTCTAATGTATATGTAATACACATTTTATGTGTATAATAAAAGTTATGCAATTTTTTTGTGTCATGCAATTTTCTTTCTCCAGCAGCCATAACAAATTCTGATGTCTGCCAATTATTAGAATACTGATGACTGAAGATAAGAGTGTTTCTTTCTTCTTTTGTTTTTCTTAAATGTTTTTTTATACACTCAACAATCATTTAGAATTGGATGGATTTTTTTAAAGAATATAGTAATAACTAACACTGATAGAATTAATTAATCTAGTTTACATATTTTGTCTGGTTCAATTTATAAATATAACATCTAAAAAAACTTTATTTCCAGTCGGTCTGAAACACAACTTTATTTCATGATTATTATAATACTAACGACTTGCCACCACAAATGACAACAAAAAAATGTGAAGCCTTGCAATGCTGTTGTTTGACACACAATGCAAGGTTCACCCCCCCCCCCCCCCTTACCTTGCAGGTCTTGCGATGAGCACCTTTGGAGCTCATTGCGAGCCTCCCCTCCTCACTTTATGGGCTCATCACAGGCCTTGCATTAAGCACCTTCGGTGCTCATTGCGAGCCTCTACCCCATTTACTTTACCGGCTTCACTGCTCATTGCGGCCGTGACATGCTCTGAGAGCATGCGCAAACTCTTAACTTTGCGAGCATTATACCCCTGTGTCTCTTTCCCCCACTCCCTCCCGTGTCTCTTTTCCCCGCTCTCCCCATTTCTTACCTCTGTGTCTCTTTCCCCCCTCCCCGTCCCCTTTGTCTCTTTTCCCCCCTCTCCATCCCATATGTGTCTTTGCTCGGCTCTCTCTACCCTATGTCTCTTTTCCACCCCCTTTCTTCCCTATGTCTCTTTGCCTGGCTCTTCCTACCCTGTGTCTCTTTTCCACTCTCTCCCCCATTTCTCACCCATGTGTCTCTTTCCCCCTCTCCCTCCCCTGTGTGTCTTTCCACCCTCTCCCTTCCCTGTGTCTCTTTCCCCCTCCCCTGTGTCTCTTTCCTCTGCCTCCCCTATGTCTCCCCCCCTATCCTGTGTCTCTTTCCTCCTCTACTCCCTCCCTGTGTCTCCCCCCCCGCCCCTCTCACCCCTGTGTCTTCCCTGGCAATGGTTCATTGAGTTAAGGGCTTGAAAAGAAAAATGGTGTTTGTATAAAATGAGTTACAGGCTTTACGCAATCCCGAAACTCGATTTAAAACATTTTAGCCTCTCCACCCCTCTACCTTACGGGCCTCTGAAGAGACACCTCTTATCTCTTAAGAGATCAGGTCAAAGGTGTGCCAAACAGAACTATTTTCCTGTTGTTCTGTAAATTAGAAGATTCACATCAAATTATATTGACTTTCTTGACATCTTTTTGGTAAAACATTGCTCTTGAAATGCACCATTTGTTAGATTATAGTAGTATTATGGCTAGATGTGTAAGTGTAACATATGATATTTACAATATTATTAAGGGACCACTTTCATTTGGAAAAAAGCTTTCCATTTGTGAACTAAGTAACAAGGCAATAACATTAACAGATAAATAAGCAAAATTCATAAAAGCATTACTTTAAAATGTTCCTTATTGCTACTTTTACAGTAGGAATCAAAAACAGTATAACAAATGGTCTCATATTCCCTATTCAGTACATGGAGAAAAACTGTATTTTAAACAAAACATGCTACACAATAAGAACTAATATAGTAAGAAGATGGATAATTGTGTGTGAAAGCCTTTAAATCTGTGTCCCATACTGTTAATGGTCATGACTGCCCTTGTCAAATGAAATAGGCCAACAGTACCTGATAAACAGGTCCACCTATCTCTCTAAGAAGAGTGTAGGATCTTTCCCAAGTATGAGAAAATGCACATACTAGACCATAGGCTATTCTTTTCTGAGACTTGGAGTAATGCTCTAAATGTCATCATTAATTGACATATTAATCTTATGAATAAAAAAAAAACCTTGTGGAGTATCAGCAGCCTCTTATTGGGATTTGCCATACATACAGCCCTATTAAATTTGAGCCCAGTAATTCCAACAAGAGGCCAGAGCTGCTATGGGCTTAGAAATGTGGCCTACTTACGTAGCTATTAAATTGCAAGGGTCTGCGTTTTATGAGTGAGAGACACAAAACCAATGGCAATAGAAATTGCCATCCTGGATAATCAAAGCCTGCGGGATCTCCCGCAGGCTCCCGTCATAAGTCCTTGCTGCGGGACCTCTGCGACAGTTAAAAACACAAGACCTGCTGTTGGGGGTACTTCAAGTAGCCCCCGGCACCTAAAATTATCCCCACTATGCTGGGAGTCTCCATCAGGACTCCCGCAGTGTCCCCATATTACCACTTGCAGCGGGGGTCCCTGCTGCATTAAAACAATTTAATTTCCAGCCTCTGTAAAAGACCCCCAATAACTAAAAAGTTAACCCCTTCCACTGGGTACTATAAGTACCCCCCCAGGCATCTAAAATTAACCTCATCACTCATGGGGGTCTATATAGGCCCCCATGAGCCTCTAATTAACACCCTCAGTCCCATAAGGGTCAATACAGACCCTTATAGGACAATACTTAACCCCATTAGTCCCACAAGGATTTATACAGACCCTTATGGGACACTAATTAACCTCATTAGTCCAATATGGATCTATATAGACCCATATAGGACACTATTAGCCCTTAGCATAACACTATAATTACATACAATAAAATAAAAACTTGAATTACCTAAAATAAAAAAACTATAAGTACATTAAAAAAACTACTAAATATTAAAAATCCTGTTATTACACCTAAATCAACCCCCTCACTAAAACTAGAATAGGTTAAATAAGACCACTTACCTTGCCCAAATGCCCCTCCAGCGACGATAGTCTTCTGTGGCCAGAAGAAAGCCATTACTTTCAGCAAAAAACAAAATGGCATGTTTTGAGTTTGCGAAAAGGCATGTGGGAGACTCCCAAACTGTATGGAGGAAGGTGCTCTGGTCTGATGAGACTAAAAGTGAACTTTTCGGCCATCAAAGAAACCGCTATGTCTGGCGCAAACCCAACACAACACATCACCCGAAGAACACCATCAAATTTGGTGGTGGCCGCATCATGCTGTGGGGATGTTTTTCAGCAGCCAGGACTGGGAAACTGGTCAGAGTTGAGGGAAAGATGGATGGTGCTAAATACAGGGATATTCTTGAGCAAAACCTGTACCACTCTGTGCGTGATTTGAGGCTAGGACGGAGGTTCCCCTTTCAGCAGGACAATGACCCCAAACACACTGCTAAAGCAACACTTGAGTGGTTTAAGGGAAAATATGTAAATGTGTTGGAATAGCCTAGTCAAAGCCCAGACCTCAATACAATAGAAAATATGTGGTCAGACTTATAGATTGCTGTTCACAAGTGCAAACCATCCAACTTGAAGGAGCTGGAGCAGTTTTGCAAGGAGGAATGGGCAAAAATACCAGTGGTAAGATATGGCAAGCTCATAGAGACTTATCCAAAGCGACTTGGAGCTGTGATTGCCGCAAAAGGTGGCTCTACAAAGTACTGACTTTAAGGGGGTGAATAGTTATGCACATTGACTTTTTCTGTTATTTTGTCCTATTTGTTGTTTGCTTCACAATAAAAAAATATATATCTTCAAAGTTGTGGGCATGTTCTGTAAATTAAATGATGCAAATCCTCAAACAATTCCTGTTAATTCCAGGTTGTGAGGCAACAAAACATGAAAAATGCCAAGGGGGTAGGGGTGAATACTTTTGCAAGGCACTGTACTTTTTCAAATGCAGCCCTAATTTAATGAGGCTGATAAATTTGCTGCACTGAACATGTATTTTGCAAATATGCCATTCTGTGATGGGTTCTTAATACAGCTTTCCCTTTTGGAATTGGAATTCCCAGTAAGGCCAAAATTTGCTACTTTATACATCTGGTCCCCCTCACAGTGTTCATTACTCTATGATTTTGCAGGGAATTTAAGAAGAGCAGTAGTCTTTTGTTAATGCGTCTGAAAGAGACTGGCAATGGATCTTTTGTTTCCCAGGCCTTGTAGCACTGTAAACAGAAAATCTCAGGTAGGAGAGTTTTTCTCCGTGTCCAATTTGAGAAAAAGCATAGGCATATTATCAGGTTGCTGTTATCAGCTGCTTGACTATTTGGTATAGGAAATCTAAAAATGACTTGTATTGTTGAATATCATAAACATTAAGGGCAGAATAATAAAAGCAACTGATATTGTTCTGGTATTCTTAGCTATGTAGTTTATGTTTGTAAAATATATACCTGAAATGACCTCTGATATTTTAGGAAACTTTATTTTGAGGTCACCACATATGTGTTAAAATATATGGTATCTTAAAGCACTGTGGGATACAAGCATGTCCATAAAATCGTTTAACAATAACTATACGTTCTGCAAATGAGCCATATAGTTATCTTATTTGATGTATGTCGAACAATGTTTCAATGCAGACAAATCTCTCTTATTTTAAGCACCTTGAGGTTGCTCTAATGAATACGTTTTCATTAGAGCAATGTGGCTATTTTACAATTGTATCCATAAATGTATTTGTATGTTTTTCTTGACACATTCAACATCTCTCTTTAAGGTAACCATACAAAATATAATCTGACTAGCGACACGCCTGTCAAAAAATGACGGCAATTAAATGTGTATGCTTTGAATTCTGTTTTGTACGTAATATGAGACTTTTACACTTTTAACCTTTTTCTTATCTATAAAGAACTACAATTATTATATTAAACATGTTTATTTTTTTAACATGCAACATGTAGATGACCAACTGGTAAATTATCTTTTTTTAAGAGTAGTAAAATTTTAATGAAAGAACAGGTCAACATTGTATTAATGAGTATTATAAACATGACATAATGTTTTGTAACATGCAACTTGTAGACTAACAACTGGTAAACTAAATAGGTATTGAATCCAGAGGAAGGCAAACAGTAAAAAACCCCATTGAAACTTGGCCAATTGTTTCAAAGGGTGAAAAAAATAATTCCTTCCTGACCCCATTAACTGGCGATCGGATTACTCCCTGGATTAATATTTCCCATTGAATTATACATTTAAATTGTACTACAAAAGATCCTCCTCCTCTTAACATGAACTTTTAAATATATGCAATGAAACAACATTGTAATTTTTTTTCCGAAAATAGTAACATTATAAACAGTAACTTAATAAAGTAACATTTAAACTTTATTTGTTGAATGCAAGCAAAGTGTTTTGTGTGGCTAATCATGCTAAAAGGCCACTTCCATGAAATTTCAATATCTAATTTTGTCATTGTTGATTTGTGATGGTTGACATTTTGTTGTTATTGTTGTAATTTTTGAAAATGGCAAATAGAGTTTCCTATGTGAAATAGTGGTCCTCTAAAAAGAGACCACCACACATAAAAGTTTGTCCGCGGGGTATAACCATTTCTCTCTATGGTTTTTGCCATTTTATAGTTTCTTATGGAAATAGTGGTCCTCTAAAAAGAGTCAGACTGACATTAAATGTTAGTCCTCTGAATCATTCCACTGTTCTCTATATATATATTTTTTTTTTCTTTGTAAATTTGTTCTTGAGATGAAAGCATTGTTAGAAAATGGCACATAGAGTTTCCTATGTGAAATAGTGGTCCTCTTAAAAGAGTCCCAGATATATCTAATTTTGCCCTGGAAGTAAAATCACTCTATGTTTTTTGCCATTTTATAGAGTTTCTTAGTGAAATAGTGGTCCTCTAAAATGAGCCAGAGTGACATAAAAGTTCGTCCTCAAAATAAAACCACTGTGGTCTATAATTTTTTAATTTTCTTGTGAAATTGTCCTTGAGGTGAAAGGTTTTTTTTGTTGTTGTTGTTTGCCATGTCTTGTATTGTTATATATTTTTTTAATTTAAGTTATAGTACCTCATAGTAGACAATGTTTGTTTTCAATGTCAACTTTAATCTCTGGATTCTTGCACATTGAGAATGCAACATACAGCTGGCCATGTGCAAATACTGGTTCTTCTAAAAAGATACCCACAGATGTGAAAGTTTGTCCTTGTGATTTATTAATGGTCATGGCAAATGCCATGATGAAGGCAAATTGTCTCCTTTGAAGTACAAAGGGTAGGCTACTTTCAATTGGTGCCAAATCTATTCTTGGTAGGAATTATGGGTACCAGTTAGAATTTCAGCATGTATGAAATGGTCCTTTAATTCTTGAACAATTAATCTGGTCCCATTACATAGGCCTTTTTTGGGTTCATATTTCGCAGTAACATGACCATTGCACCTTTTTTTAGCTGCAAAATATTTGGTGGCATTCCAGAGAGAGTTAATGAGTTAATGAATTCAGTTGAAAAGTTTCTCTGACTTTCTTTGTCATCACCAAGTACAGAATCCGCACTGTGATCATTTTTTTGTGGTGCATTTTTTTTTTTTTTATATTTCATTTTTGAGGAGTAAGCTCTACATAGACTCATTATTTTATTTTTTTTGGAATATAGCTGATATAAGATCCTGTTTGCAAATCATATGAGATGAAATTTGCTCTGTATCATCGTGTAAATGTTGTAGTCGCTCTTTTTTTCCTTCTCCAATGTCAATGAGACAATCATTAAACTAATTTTCTCCTTCTGATCTCATATTTTGTTGTAATTGAAGATGGGCAAATAGTTTCCATAGTGTACTTGACTTTATAAATGTTTCGACAATTTCGGTGCGATTTCCATGTACGACAGGTAATGTTTGTCTAAAATGTCAACCTAACAACATTACCTTTGCACCAAATGGCAAATCATTATCCATGACTTCACGTAGTATTGCATGACATAATTGTAGCTTCATCTATTATAATTAATTTACTTTTTTATTTTTTTTTTGCTTGCAATGATGTCATTCGAATATCCGGCACTGATGTTTCCAGAATGGGAACTGGCAGCTTAAATCCACTATGCACAGTTCTTCCACCTTCTAACAAAGGTACGGCAATTCCAGTGGTTGCAAATGGCAGTGCTATTTGACTTTGTGCTCGAACAAAACTCATCAATAAATTATACAGATTTACAAGTTTTTCCTGATCCGTCAGGTCCATCTAGATAGAAATAACGCACTTTGATCATGTGATCGTCTAGGGCATTTGTGATTGTTTTAAATGCTTGAAATTGTAATGTATTAAAAGTTGCAAGTCTTTCTTCTGTTCTTTCACTTTGAAGCTGTGTCATAGTCTTCAAAGTTTATGTCGTCTATTAGACCTGGATCTGGCAGATTAAAACTTGCACAACCTAATCCATGAGATAGAAAGACCTCTTGAATTTCAATTAATGCTTTTAATTGTGCAATAGGCTTATTGTATTGTTGAAAAAAGTCTTCAGACATATTTTTTTTTAAATTATCCCACATTTGGAGCATTTTGGAACATTTGGAGCAAGTGAATGCAAATTGTTCCCTCATCTGCTGTGGCATTTGACACAGTGCTGCTTCTTCTAGACATCTTTCTCATTCTGTATCATCAGTTAGGATGTTTCTGGGTCACGCAGCTAAATTAAATGATTCATAAACTATGTCATTAACATTTCTTAACTGTTCAAAACTTTGTGCACCAGGAACATTTAGAAGTAGTAAACGTAAGCAGAAACGCTCAAGGTCTCTTGGAATTGCAGTGTAAATTCTTGGTATTATTTTATTTCCACAACTTTTTCGTTTTCGTCATAATTCGTTAACGAAAACATAATAATAATTGAAACCATGCAGTTAGTGTAGTTTGCCGATGTTCACTTTGTGCCAAAGCATTTGTTTCATTTCCAACATGGAAATACACTAACAGCCTTATTAAATTGTGATTCTGCAAATTTAAAACGGCTTTATTTAAGCACATAGCATATTTTTTTTACAGAAGTTTTTAGTTAGTGAAGACCTTAATTTTGGATAGAAGTTCACTAACTAAAAACATCTGTAAACAAATATGTTCTGTGCTTAAATAGAGCCCTTTTAAATTTGCCAAATCGCAATTTAATAAGGCTGCAAATGTCTAAATGTACAGCCAATCAATATACTGCTTGTGAGCGGTCATGCATTTCAAATTTGAGAAGATGCCACATTTGGTCTGTTGGAAACAGTTTGTCCAATTAGCAGATTCTGTACAATATCTGTCCATTGTGGATTACATGTAAATGTAATAAATAAATCTGATTTGCCATATTTAGTTACAAAAGCCATAGCATCATTGTATCTTTCTTGCATATTGCGAGGAGATTCTTGGAAATAAGAAGGTAAAATAATGGCTTTACCAGCTGGTTGTAGCTACCTCAGCGACATAAACCATCAGTCCAGAATACTGTTCTACACATAGTTTATCTTGCTGATATTTGATGAAGTTTAAATTATTTGCCTCAACTTGCAAAAATGAATCAATGATCCATTGTTGTGTCAGTTTTCCGACACATAAAATGGGATTGAATCCATCTCGAATGGCAGTTTGAACCACTTTAAATTCAAGCATGGATATATTATTTCTCACACATACTTTTGAATTTGGGTAACTCTCGAGGGTTAATTTGGGTTGTCAACCTGCTTCCCCCATGTGGAAAAAATATGGGATATGTCATTGGATCCAAATTAGTACTTAAGATACTTATATTAATGAAAGATTGCTCCTCTTTTCTGGGATATATTCTAATATCCCTCTGAAATGGTGGTTCTCCCTCATCATTTTGAAAGACTATTGCAACCTCATTTGATGTTGGCAAGTTATAACAGCGTTTATCAGTATGGCGATCTCTTTTAAGAACCATATTGACCTTAATTGATGAATTTGTGCATGAATTTGTTGTTCCTTTTCTACTTCTGACAATTTTTTATAAGCTTGAGTGTATGGGTTTTGGGCCATAATTTTATCAAGCTCTAATGTTTCACCCATAGATGCAATAGATATGACACTTTTATAGGATCTTATGTTTAATTTGAAATAGTTATAGTTAGGGAAAGAAGGCTCTGTCATAATGCTTTGTAAATATGTTGGGAATTGTTACATTGTTACATAGTTACATAGGGCCTCATTCTATTACGGCCGCAGCCGCTGCGGGGCCGCAAGGACCGGCCGCAAGCTTTACGGCTATTCTATTCCCCTACGGCCGGGGAAAGCCTATGATCTAAAACGGCCGCAAGGAAATCGGCCGTAAGAAAAGCCTGGTTGCGATTCTATTGCTCCGGGAACCCTGTCTGCAAGGCTAAAAACGAGCCGCAGCTTACTTGCAGCAAACAGGTCTCGCTAGCACCAATTAAGCACATAAAATAGCTCAAATAAAGCCATCCTGCACTTTGAGAAGACTATAAAGTGATATTCCGTGTTAGAAAAAATAGCACATAATTACCCTATACTCAAATCCGTAAAATATTTTATTTTTAATATCCGTAAAATATCCATGTAAAAAGTCCAGAGTGCTTGGAGCACCTCAGACACGCCCACGCCGCAGCCGGAAAATAAACAGTTAATTTGAACTCGGGTTTGGGCAGATGTGCAAGCTTGAGAGTGGGTTACTTTTAATCCTCATGTCCCCCAATATGATCCCTAGCATTTACAGAGCTGTACAGTGCAGGCTTGAATTTATTTTTGCGTTTTTATATTTCTGAGCTTACGGCCGGTTCCAAGATATGCGGCCGGCCGTAAGGGGAGATCCTTGCGGGGCCGTATAATAGAATCGCGAGTTAACTGAACCCCCGCAAGGAATTGCAGCCTTACGCCCGATTTACGGCCGATAATAGAATAAGGCCCATAGTAATTAAGGTTGAAAAAATACTTTCAGTCCATCAAGTTCAACCTGTTAAGATCTCCTCTGATCTGCAATATGCAGATTAGTTATTAATTAATTTGTTGTTAAATAATTATTAATAGTATAGTATTGGAGGATGAATAAAGAGTAAGTCCATCAAGTTCAACCTTTTTAGATCTCTATTGATCTTTTTAATATGTGGACTATTTATTATTAATTGTTAATTGATCCAGAGGAAGACAAACAGAAAAGAATATTGAAACTTTGCCAATTGTCTCATAAGGGGAAAAAAAGCAAAATTCCTTACTGACCCCAGAAACTGACCCCAGAAACTGGATCAATATTCCTTCGCTAGATATCTAGGATAGCCTTGAATGCCCTCTTTATTCAAAAATATATCTAACCCCTTTTTGAAGTTGTCATTCGAATTCGCTGTTACCACCTCCTTTGGTAGAGAATTCCACAGTTTAACCACCCTAACTGTGAAGAACCCTTTTCTTGGTTGAAGGTGAAATCTTTTTTCCTCTAACCTCAAAGCATGGCCTTTTGTCAGTTGAAAATATCTTGCTACAAAAAGTTCACTTGAAAAAAGCCTTATATTGACCCTGGATGTATTTAAATAAGGTAATCATATCCCCTCTTAGACACCTTTTTTCTAGCGAAAATAAGTTTAGTTTGGTTAGTCTTTCTTCATAACTTAGCCCCTCCAATCCCCTTATTAGTTTTGTAGCCCTTTTCTGTACTTCTTCCAGCTCTAAAATGTCCTTTTTATGAAGTGGTGCCCAAAATTGTACTCCATATTCAAAATGAGGGCGTACTAGGGATTTGTATAGTGGTAAAATTATATTTGCTCCCCTTGCTTCTATACCCTTCTTAATACATGCTAATATTTTACTTGCCTTTGCAGCTGCTGCTTGGCATTGAACACTGCTACCTAGGTGGTTGTCCACTAGTACTCCCAAATCCCTTTCAATATCTGATACCCCTAAGATTTGCTCCATTAAGATTATAAATTGCATGGCTATTTTTCCTTCCCAAATGCATAACCTTGCATTTATTTCTATTAAATCTCATCTGCCATTTAGCTGCCCATTTCTCGAATTTGTGCAAATCTCTTTGTAAGGAAAGTACATCATTATCTGATTTTATTACCTTGCACAACTTAGTGTCATCAGCAAAAATTTTGTTTTTGTGGAAGTCTTACGTTGCCTTTTTGGCAGCAACTAATAAACTCGCCATCTCTGGGTCTTTCCTCTTTGAAATGATAAGCCCCACAAAACTGACAGACAATATTCATCACACCACAATTATGAACCTCTACTGTTAAAAACTTAAGTAAAGGACAATTGTGACAATATCTATGAATCTGTCTAAATCAACATTATAATTCTTATCAGATTGTTCTGATACATTTTTTAGATGTTTTTGTTTTTTGGTTGCCTTTTTTGGCTTGGATGTTATTTTCTCAGCCACTTGTCTTTTGCTTGTCTCTCTCAAGTTCTTTTTCATGTAGAATTTGCTTTTCCTCTGGCGTCTATCGATCTTTCCATTTTTGTACACGTTATTTTTGTTATCTTTCATAGTAATCTGTAAATATAAATAAAAGATTGGATTTGTATTTGTGTTTTTTTTCTAATACATTTTCTTTATTTTCCTTATTTCTTCTGCTATCCGGTTTAGTATTAATTGTGTTGCATTGCATTTGATTCAAGGTGCACAGAAAAGTTGATACATCTCTCTATGGTGTATATGTTCTTAGAATTGTTTGTGACATTGTGATTTGTGTGCACAAGTGTGCCATTGTGTACTTGGTGTTATTGTGTTAGGCTTAGAGGGTTAGATATATTGCACTGCGTTTGGACATTGGGGCACACCAAACAGGATATGTCCTTCCATTTTGCATGACTTAGCATTTCTTGTGTTATCTTGTTTGTTGGATGGCAGTGTTGTCATTATTGTCTTATGTTTATGGGTTTAGATTAGTTACACTACAGTGCATTTTGACATTGGCGGCCAGAAAACAGGATTGATGCTTCCATTTTGTATGTGTTAACAGCATTGTTTGTGGTATCTTGTTTGCTGTGTGTCACTGTTTGCATTATGCTGTTATGTTTAAGATTTAGTTATATTGCAGTGGTATTCCACATTGGCGCACACCAAACAGAAATAATCTTTCCATTTTGCTTATTTGTTAAACAATCTCTGTGCTATCCTGTTTCATGTGCACCACTGTTGGCATTAGGGGTTCAAGTTATGTGGATAGGCTTACAGGGTTAGTTAGGCTGCAGTAGTTTTTATGCTTAGAGGATTAGACTACAGTCTATTTTGACATTGGCTCACACCAAACAGGATTGATGCTTGTATTTTGTATGTGTTAACATCATTGTTTGTGGTATCTTGTTTGGTGTGTGGCACTGTTTGCATGATGGTGTTATTCTTGAGGTTTAGTTATATTGCAGTGCTTTTCCCCATTGGTGCACACCAAACAGGATAAATCCTTCCATTTTGTTTTTTGACTAAAATGTGCTGTGCTATCCTGTTTTGTGTGCAGTACTGTTGACATTAGGGGTTTAGGTTACTGGGATAGGCTTAGAGGGTTATTTAGATTGCAGTATGTTTTGACATTGGCGCACACCAAACAGGATAGATTATTTTTCTTTGTTTGTACTTGTTATACTTTACCTGTTGTGTTGAATGTACACCATAGTATTTTTATTAAGCAAATGTATTGCTGTACGTTACCTGTTGGTGTAATCTTTTTTCTGTAAATCTCGTGAGAGTTTACAGGCTGTGTTACACCGTGCAGTGTTACAAATTATTCAGTGACACTCTGGATGGAGAGTCTGTTGGAAATGATAGAAATATGCAAATGTTGAAATGCAGTGCAAATATGAAATGGAATTTCTTTTGCTAAGAGCATAGATTATTTTTATAAATGTGCAACATTTTAGCCCACAGAAACATTTATCTGTGTTTGAAATCTTCTCTTCTATCTATTTTAGTTTTCTTTGTAATTGTTATTTTATGAATTTATGTATGTTTTCCGTCTTACTATAGATAAATAATAAATTCAAATTTTTCTGTCAATTAATAATTTTATTTTTCTCAATACTATATGATTATTTTTTTTCGGATTATTAATTTATTAAGTTATTATTAATGAATTATAGCTTAACTTTTTTGTGTCATTTGCAGTTTTTTAACTTCTAAAGTGATAGGCAAGTTGCTTCAGAAGTAATGCTACCAGTGAAATGTCCAGTCACACTGTTCATCACCTGAGGAGAAATGGAGAAATTTCTAGAAAGTCTCCAGTATTTATAGACTGTCAGTCCAAGTAGAAATTGTTAAAACGTAGTGCGCATGCGCAATGAGCGTTCTATCCGCCATTTCGTGGAAGTTATGTGCTTGGTGTATGCAAAATGGTGCAAATGTTGTATGGTAAGTGCCTCGCAATGTGTTAGTGGGTTTGTGTAAGTGTTGAGAGTTTGTTGTTCATTTTAACATGCTTGGGCCTCGTTTTTGTTTTTTTCGTCCGCATTTTTTTTCTCGCTTAGGCGATTTTCGTTTGTTCAAAAAGGCTAAATATGGGTCTAAAGAATTTGAAACCTCACTCATAGGCATCCTGATTGTGCCCCTTTGCTGTGTGTGAGTTTGTAAGTTAATTTGTGTGATATTTGTGTTTTATTTTGTGTTTTTGTCGTGCGGCGGTTGGTTCGGTAAATGTGTATTTTTGCGTGTTCCGTATTTGTAGCGAAGTCCGGACTTTATGCGGGGTCCGTATTTCGGCAAAGTGTTAAGGGTCATATTTTTTTATGCTATTTTTTCAAACACCTACGGGTCTTGGAGTGGAAATTGTAAAATGGAGCTTTGTGTTCATGTGTAGTGTGGCGGGTTCGTAGGGATGAATGATTTTTTCTAAGTCCTATGGGGCTGGCATTGTAAAGTGTAAAATTGAGGTTTGTGTTCATGTTTAGTCCTGCGGGTAGTATGGATGATGCGTAAGTCGTACGGGGTCATAGGGATGAGTGCCTATGGCGCTCATCTCCAACAGCGCAATGAGCGCCTTCGGTGCTCCTTGCCTGGCCGCAACCGTGGCACTCGCTTTGCTATGCAAGCCCACAATTTTAACGTTGCGTTACCAACGGTTTTTGGCAGGCCTGCGCTGCCGAGAACTATATATACGATAAATAGTGATGATTGCAAACCTTAATGTGACTAGAACTCACTAAGAATATAAAACCAAATATATACCAAAGCCAAATATATACCAGAAGCAGAGATTAGCATTAACCAGTCCCCTTACCATCTTAGTATTATGCATAATATGAAAATGATCTGAAAACTGGCATTATCAGTTCAAATTGATCTAAGAGTGAAGCTAGCATTTTTCAGCAAATTCAGTACTGTGCTTATTGCACCAGAATATTAATAATTGAGCTCTGTCAGTTAAAATGTAAGTTGATTTAGCACTCCACACGCAATTGTATTCCTGTGCCCCCCTCTTCCTCTCATGTGTCTCTTACTTCTCTCCCTCCTCTTTCCCCCTCTCTCCCCTCTCCATCCCCTGTGTCTCTTTCCCCTCTTTTCCCCCAGTGTCTCTCCCCCCTCTCCCTCCCGTGTGTCTCTCCCCCTCTCCCTCCCATGTCTCTGCCTTCCCTTCCTCCCCTGTGTCTCTTCCCCCCTCCCTCCCCTTTGTCTCTCCGTCCTCCTTCCCCTGTGTCTCTTCCCACTGCCTCGCTCCGCTGTGTCTCTTTCCCCACTCTACTTCCCCTGTGTCTCTTTTTCCCCCACTCCCTCCTGGGTTTCTCTCCCCCTCTCCTTCCCCTGTGTCTCTTCCCCCTCGCCCTCCCCTGTGTGGAGAAACAAGGGGGAGTAAGAGAGAAGAGGAGGAGAGGATAGCAAAAGGGAGAGGAAGAAGGGAGAGTGAGAGAAGGAAAGGAGAGCGACGGGGAGAGAAGGAGAAGGAGGGGGAGAAAGAATGAGGGAAAGAGAGAGAGGGAGGGATAGAGAGAAGGAGGGAGAGAGAGAATTATTGAGAAGGAGAGGAGGGGGAAAGATAATGAGTAAGAGAGAGGAAGGGAGAGGAAGAGAGAGAATGAGTGAGAGAGAATGAGTTAGAGAGGGGGGAAGTAGGTAGAGAGATAATGATTGAGAGAGGGAGAGAAAGAGGGAGATAGAGAATGAGTAAGAGAGAGGGAGAGAGGGAGCGAGAGAGAGAGAATGAGTAAAAGAGAATGAGTGAGAGAGGGAGATAGAGAAGGAGGGAGAGAGAGAGAAGGAGGGAGCGGGAGAATGAGTGAGAGAGGGAGAAAGATAATGAGGAAGAAAGAGAGTGAGTAAGAGAGGGGGAGAAGGAGGCCGAGAGATAATGAGTGAGAGAGGGAGAGAATGTGTGAGAGAGAATGCAGTAGAGAGCGAAAGAATGAGTGAGAGAGAATGAGTGAGGGAGAGAATGAGTGAGAGAGGGGGAGAATGAAGTAGAGAGAGAATTATTGAGAGAAGAAGAGAAGGAGGGAGAAAGCTAATGAGTAAGAGAGAGGGAGGGAGAGGGAGAAAGATAATGAGTGAGGGAGATAGATAAGGAGAGAGTGAGAGAGAGAAGGAGGGAGAAAGAGAATGAGTGAGAGAGAGGGGAAGGAGGTAGAGAGAGAATGAGTGAGAGAGGGAGAGAGAGAATGTGTTAGAGAGAACACAGGAGAGAGCGAGAGAATGGGTGAGAGAGAGAATGAGTGAGAGAGGGGGAGAAGGAGGTAGATAGAGAATGATTGAGAGAGGGAAATAAGGAGGGAGAGAGAGATTATGTGAGAGAGAATGAGGGAGAGAGAGAATAAGTGAGAGAGAATAAGCGAGAGAGGGGTAGAAGGAGGGAGAGAGAGAATGAGTGAGCATGGGAGATAGAGAAGGATGAAGAGAGGGAGAGAGAGAAGGAGGTAGAGAGAGAATGAGTGAGAAAGGGAGAGAGAGAAAGTGTGAGAGAGAATGAGGGAGGGAGAGAATTAGTGAGAGAGAACGAATGAGAGTGAGAATAAGTGAGAGAGGGGGAGAAGGAGGTAGAGAGAGAATCATTGAGAGAGGGAGAGAAGGAGGGATAGAGAGAATGAGTAAGAGAGAGAGAGTATGAGGAAGAGAGAGAATGAGTGAGTGAGAGAAAATGAGTGAGAGAGAGAATGAGTGAGACAGGGAGGGAGAGGCAGAGAGAGAATGAGTGAGAGAGGGAGATAAAGAAGGAGGAAGAGAGGGGGAGAGAGAAAGAGGGAGCAAGAGAATGAGAGAGAGTGAGAGAGAGAAGGAGGGAGAGAGGGAGATGGAAGGATAGGAAGTATGAGGGAGAGAGAGAAGGAGAAGAAGGGAGAGGCAGAGAATGAGTGAGAGAGGGAGAGAGAAGAAAGAAGATAGAGAATGAGAAAGAGAGAAGGAGAGAGAGTAGGAGGGAGAGAGAAGAAGAGAGAGGAGAGAAGAGGGAGAGAGAGAAGGAATGAGAGAAGGAGGGACAGAGGGATAGAGAGAAAGAGAAGGATGGAGAATGAGTGTGAGAGGGAGAGAAGGAAGGAGATAGTGTTAATGAGAGTGAGAGAGAGATAATGAGTGAGAGAGGGAGAGAGAGAAGGAATGAGAGAAGGAGGGAGAGAGGGAGAGAGAGAAGGAGAAGGAGGGAGAAGGAGAATGAGTTGCAAGAGGGAGAGACGGAAGGAGATAGTGTTAATGAGAGAAAAAAGATAATGAGTGAGAGAGGGAGAGAGAGAATGAAATAAAGAAGGAGGGAGAGATGGAGAGAAAGAATAAGGGAGATAAAGAATGAGGGAGGGAGAGAATGAGTAAAAGAGAGAATGAGCAAGAGGGGGGGAAGGAGATAGAGAGAGATTGAGTGAGAGAGGGAGAGAAGGTAGGAGATAGAGAATGAGAGAGGGAGAGAAGGAGTGTGAGAGGGAGACAGAGAAGGAGGGAGAGAGAGAAAGCATGAGGAGGGAGAGAGTAGGAGAGAGATGGGAGAAGGAGGTAGAGAAAGAAAGATTGAGAGAGGGAGAGAAGGGGAGAGAGAGAGATTGAAGGAGAGAGAGCGTGTGCGTGTGAGAGAAAAGGAGGGAGAGAGAGAATGAGTTAGAGAGAAGGAGGGAGAGAGAGAATGAGTGAGAGAGGGAGAGAGAAAAGGAAGGAGAGAGAGAGAAGGAGGGAGAGAGAGGGAGAAAGAGGGAGAGAGAAGGAGAAGGAAGAAGAGAAAGAATGAGAGAGAGTGAGAGGTAGAGAAAGAGTGAGAGAGGGAGCGAGAGAAGGAGGGAGAGAGGGAATGAGATAAGAAGTGAGAGAGAGGAGGAAGTCGGGAGAGAGATAGAGAATAAGTGAGAGAGAGGGAGAAGGAGGAAGAGAGGGAGAAGAAGGGGAAGAGAGAATAAGTGAGAGAGAATGAGTGAGAGAGGGAAGAAGATAGAGAATGAGAAAGATAGAAGGAGGAGGGAGAGAGTAGAAGAGGGGGAGAGAGAACGAGAAGGATGGAGAAGGAGAATGAGTGTGAGAGGGAGAGAAGGAAGGAGATAGTGTTAATGAGAGAGAGAGATTGAGTGAGAGAGGGAGAGAGAGAATGAGAGAGAGAAGGAGGGAGAGAGGGAGAGAAAGAATAAGGGAGAGAAAGAATGAGTGAGGGAGAGAATGAGTAAGAGGGGGGAGAAGGAGATAGAGAGAGATTGAGTGAGAGATGGAGAGAAGGTAGGAGATGGAGAATGGGAGAGGGATAGAATGAGTGTGAGAGGGAGACAGAGAAGGAGGGAGAGAAAGAAAGAGGGAGGAGGGAGAGAGAGGAGAGAGAGGGGTGAAGAAGGTAGAGAAAGAATGATTGAGAGAGAGAGAGAGAGAGAGAGAGAGAGAGGGAGAGAAGGAGAGAGAGAGAGATAGATTGAAGGAGAGAGAGAGTGTGTGAAAGAGAAGGAGGGAGAAAGAGAATGAATAAGAGAGAAAGTGGGTGAGAGAGAATGAGTTAGAGAGAAGGAGGAAGAGATGGAGGGAGAGGGAGAGAATGAGTAAGAGAGGGAGAGAGAGAAGGAAGGAGAGAGAGAAAGAGAAGGAGGGAGAGAGAGGGAGAAATAGGGAAAGAGAAGGAGAATGAGGGAGAGAAATAATGATTGAGAGAGAAGGTGGAAGAGAGAGAATGAGTTAGAGAGAAGGAGGAAGAGAGAGAGGGAGAGAGAGAATGAGTGATAGGCAGAAAGAGAGGAGGGAGAGAAAGAAGGGGAGAGAGAGAATGAGTTAGAGAGGGAGAGGGAGAAGGAAGGAGAGAGAGAGAAGGAGGGAGAAGGAGGGAGAGAGAAGGAGAAGGAAGGAGAGAAAGAATGAGAGAGAGGGAGAGGTAGAGAAAGAGTGAGGGAGGGAGCGAGAGAAGGAGAGAGAGGGGGAGGGAGAGAAGGAGGGAGAGAGAGGGGGAAGGCAGGAGAGAGAGAGAGAATAAGTGAGAGAGAGGGAGAAGGAGGAAGAGAGGGAGAAGAAGGGGGAGAGAAAATGAGTGAGAGAGGGAGAGAATCAGGGGAGAGGGAGGAGAAGGGAGAGGGAGAATGAGGGTGAGAGAGAAGGAGGAGGGAGAATGAAGGAGAAGAAGGGATAGAGAGAAAATGGGTGAGAGAGAGAAGGAGATAGAGAATGAGAGAGAGAATGAGTGAGAGAGGGAGAGAGAGAAGTAGAGATAGAAGGAGAGAGAGAAGGAGAGAGAGAAGGAGGGAGAGAAGGAGGGAGAGAAGTAGGGAGAGAGAGAGTGAAGGAGGGAGAGAGTGAGAGAGAGAATGTGTAAGAGAGATGTGTGAGAGAGAATGAGGGAAAGAGAAAATGAGTGAGAGAGGGAAAGAGGGAGGGAGAGGGACAGAGAGAATGTGTGAAAGAGGGAGAGAGAGAGAATGAGTAAGAGAGAATGAGTGAGAGAGGGATGGAGAGGGAGAGAGATAATGAGTGAGAGAGGGAGATACAGAAGGAGAGAGAGCAAGAGGGAGCAAGATAATGAGATAATGAGTGAGAGAGGGAGAGAGAGAATGTGTGAGAGAGAATGAGTGAGAGCGAGAATGAGAGAGGGGGAGAAGGAGGTAGAGAGAGAATGATTAAGAGAGGGAGAGAAGGAGAGAGAGAGAGAGATTGAAGGAGGGAGAGAGTGTGTGAGAGAAGGAGGGAGAGAGATAATGAGTGAGAGAGAAGGTTGGAGAGAGAAGGTCGGATCCCTTCTTGGGTAAGTTGTATGTGGCTGGGCTTTGAGCCTCGTTTTCTTTTTTTTTCGGTGGCCATTTTTTCTCACGCTTAGGGGATTTTCGTGTGTCTGAACTCGGGAATTTGGACTTAAATGGAGGTGTAACTTCACTTTCAGAGGTCCTGGGGCCCCCCCCCTTGCTCTGGGTAAGACTTTTATGTATTTTTTTAGAGTATTTGGTGTGTTTTGACTGTTTGTAGGTTAGCGTTATGGTCGTATTTTTCGTGCGTGTGGGTGTTTGTTCCGTTAAGGTTGGTTCCAAGGTCGTTTATTTTTCTAAGTCGTGCGCGTGTGTGTGGCTGGGCAGTCCTGGGCTTTGAGTCTCGTTTTCGTTTTTTTCAGGGACCATTTTTTCTCTCGCTTAGGGGATTTTCGTGTGTCTGAACTCAGGAATTTGGACTTAAATGGAGGTGTAACTTCACTTTCAGAGGTCCTGGATGCCCCCCTTGCTATGGGTAAGTTTTTTATGTATTTTTGGTGAGTATTCGGTGTGTTTTCACTGTTTTTAGGTGCGTGTTCTGGTCGTATATTAGATAGGGGGATGTATATTAGATAGGGGTGTATTGTATTCTATTTAATTGTATTGTATTGTATGTGTTATATGTAATTCCTTTTCAGGTGTGTAATTTTTTTTTCTGTAGTGAGGGGGGGTTGTAATGAATTTTTTTTTTTTTTTGTGTAATGTTCCTTTTTTTATTTTTTGTGACTTAGGTTTTTTTTTTTTGGTAATGTACATTTTTTATTTTGGGGGATTTTAGGTTTTTTATTTTATGTAATGTAGATTTTTGATTTTGGATGACTTTAGTTTTTTTGATTTCTGAAATTACAGTGGTGGGGAGAGGGTTATTATGGGGTAGGTAGTGTAGGTGTTAATAGGTTAGTGTAGAGGCTGTTTAGTTGATATTTAATGTTTATTGGGGGGGTATAGTGCAGTGTAGTGTTTATACTTAGTGTCATGATGGTCCTTGAGGACCGTCATGGCACTTATGTGGTTAATGTTGGGTTGTAACAGGCCCATAATGGTCATAATATACCCTTTGGGACTGATGGGGTTTAATATAGGCTTATGAGGGTCAAAATGGTGTAGTGCTTAAACTTTGGGTCATGAGGGTCCTGGATGACCCTCATGGCACTTATAGTGTCATTACATGCGTTCATTAGTGTGTTAGAGGGGTCTATATAGTTGAGGCACACAGTACACTCACATTGTGTGGCAAACAGCATTTCAACACTTTCTTTTATTGACCGTCATTTTTTGACGGGCAAGTCGCTAGTATATATATATATATATATATATATATATATATATACATACATATAGTTCCTTTTATATATACATGTATGTATTTATATTTTTATATATATTTATATATATATATAATCTTTGCACTGCGAGGGGGGCGGCAAACACAGGGAGAGCACTGGGCGGCACTGGTTGCATAATATACATTATACATTTCTATCTATAGCAACAGTTACATATTTAGACTGTTTAAAACATGACAGAAACAACTATAAATACACAGCTTTATACATAACTAGCGACTTGCCCGTCAAAAAATTACGGCAATGAAATTGTAAGGTAGCTAATGCTGTTTGGTGTATAATAATGAAAGATGTAATACATGAATAAATGAATATGTAATGCTGCTTGGTGTGTAATAATGAAATATATTATACATGAATAAATGAATACACTTTACCTATTTTGAAGCATTGTGTTGAAGAGCTGTCAATGTGTTTTGAGGTTGCTGCAGCATTAGTGGTGTGGAGCTGCTGTGTAAGCGTGGTGAATGTGTGCAGTGTAATACCGTTAGCGTAGTGGTGTACTTCCGCATTGGCGTAAAATGGCGGGTTATCTGTGGTATGCGTCTTTGCGGATTATCTGTTGGTGCTTCCTGGTGTTTTTCGAGTTTCGTGTGGTGTTTAGCGAGTGTGTTGTGGTGTTTTACGTGTTGAGAGTGCTGTAGCCTCGTTTTCGTTTTGTTTGTCTGCCATTTTTTCTCTCGCTTAGCGATTTTATTAGTGTCTTAAGTGTTTTATTTTTATTTAAATAAAGGTGTAATTTGTTTATTTGAGGTGCTGGATGGTTCCTCTTGCTGTAGGTAAGCTTTTGATGTGTGTGATGTGTGTATTTATTGTGTTTTAAATGTTTGTATGTCGGCGTGTTGCGTCCGATGTTTGCGAGGTCGTAATGTCTGGTAATGTGTCTCGTATAGTGTTTGCGTGTGTAGCCTCGTTTTCGTTTTGTTCGGCGGCCATTTTTTCTCTTGCTTAGCAAATTTTTTAGTGTCTAAACTCTTTTATTTTGAGTGAAATGAAGGTGTAAGTCGCATTTTTGATGTCCTGGATGCTCCCTCTTGCTGTAGGTCAGCTTTTTATGTATGTGCTGTGTGTATGTATTGTGTTTTGAATTTTGTAATGTTCGCGAGTTGCGTCCGAGTGTTGCGAGGCCGTAATGTGTGTTAACGTTCGTTGTATGTTGTTTGTGTTGGTCGTAAAATTTAGCGAGTGTCGTAATTGGTGTGTCGTGTTGTTTGCGTTGCAACGTGAAGTTTGCGAGGGTCGCAGTTGCTGGCATGGAGCGCCTTCGGCACTCCATGCCAGCAACTGAGGCCCTCGCTTTGCGAAGGTCGTCAGTTGCTGGCATGGAGCGCCTTCGATGCTCCATGCCAGCAACTGAGGCCCTCGCTACACGAGCCCGCAAGCGTTAGCAACAAATCGCATGCTCACAACTGTATATGTGATGTTAATAGGATACTTAATATATAAGCAAAAATACATGCAGTTGTATCTTTTTTCTTCTTTTTTTGTAATTTAAACATTATTTTCTTGTGTTTGATCTTTGTAATACAAGGAAATTATCAGTTTGAAGGATAAAACTATATAGTTCTGTATGTTAAATTGATAAAGGAATACTACACTGAATGTATCATTACAGCTTGTTCGCTGACCATAGGCTAATGAACGGAGCATGCATTTTAAAATCATATACTGTAGCAGGTTCCATTTATGGTGTTTGACCCTCAAAGAGAGCTGCGTATTTACTCCTATCTTGTGTCAGGAGCATGGCGAGCTCTGCCTGTGTGTTGGCCTGAACCTAAAGTATGAACAGTGTGGGATCTGTATCTGACTGAGCAGGCTCGTGATAGGTGTGTGAGTAAGATGGCTCATGCAATGTTACTGTATGTGGCCTATGGGACAGTGGCAAGTATGATACAATAGAGCTGTGACATCAGGGCAGCCTGCTTCAGACAAATAGCCGGCCACGCTCATGATCTACACAAATATAATAAGAAAGGCAGCTTTGTTTGATGGTGAAACTGACATCTTAACAGCTATGGAAAAGGAAAACTGTTACTGTTTTGTTTTAAAATCATACTGTTTTTCGTAGCCTGTGTCCAGCATGCAAACAGATGAGCTTTATTTGTCTATGAGAAACAGTGGACTTTTAATGTTGGGGATGCTTTTCCATTCATGAATACATGGGAGGTTCTTATGTTCAGAACTGTGAACAAGCCACATAATATGCGCTCATATGTGTAATATGGTGACATGAGCCCATATTTTATAAACACAGGATTAGTTTTCATCTGACTGTAACATGTGTTTAAAAATTCCTGGCTGACTTTTTTTTAATAGAGACACCTATAAACAGAGGCACCAGGGCCCCCCCATGCACTAGCTCCGCCACTGCCTATAACAATTTATTCTGATTATGTCAGATTGATATCAATACAGTACAGTGAACGGTAATGAATGACACATTGCTAAAGATAAAGTTGTATAAGTTATTTTGGAGGTACTACCCAGGAGCTAACAGATGGGAATTAACTAGACTGGAATTGTTTATAAAGGCCTGAGTGATGCACTGTATTGGCATCATAAGTACTACCGGGGAAGCCTGCGTTCACACTTTATATGCACATGTTGGCATCTCAAACAACTTGTACATTAATTCAATGATACTGTCTGCGATTTCTGGACAGCGCCTCCTGATTTTTATGAGGTCTTAATGCCACATGGGTGAAATCTATGGCACCAAGAACATTTAGCAGTCCTAGGTGAAATCACCTTGGATCTTTCAGACCTCTTCTCTAGTGGTAGGGATACTAATGTAACTGGTAGATTTTCCTTGTCATGGCATATAGGAATTTGGTCAGCGCTTTTGGAAAGATTTGGAGAGTACTGAGACATTCCACTCCCAATACACTCCATACCCTGGAAGTTACCTGAGGCCAAGAAATGTAAGGCAGCTAATTGGCATTCCTGGGATAGCCCTGTACACATTGGAAAGGGGTTCCACATCTTCACTTACTGCCTCTGTCTCAGCATGTTGCTGGCCCTAAACAGACTCCCAGTGCTCCTGCTGTTCCTTCAATCTGCCTGAGCATGCTGTAGCTGCTGCTATCCCTCCTCAAAAGCTACATCCAAATCAATATGATAGTCACTGTCAGCATATTACCCTATCCTTTTCCCACTCTTTTAACACTCTGTCCCTGTCCTGGCCACCTACAATAATCGCGTACAAGACCTGTCCTATGTTATCATTTTGGTTCACAACTAGTATGGATTACAAGCCCCCTTTTATCCACATTCACTGCCATCCTCTCCTCTATTTTACTCCTCAGGCTGCCCATTCTCACACATATCACACCCTGGTGTCTAGCAAACATCATTCTAGTGTAAATTACATACCTTGCAATCAATGTAATATTCATAACATCCCTCACAGATCATTCTGTAATCTGGAACCTTGCTGGCAATGATTGTGGTTTGGGGTAAGGCTATGTTTTTTATAGGCCATGCATTACACCACCTTTTTAGTCCATGTGGCTTTAATTATTCTATTAACCTCTTGAGTACTGGAGTCAACGTTACCATTGCAATTTATATTTGTTTTATATGTTTTTCAAAGCACTTTTCTAGAAGTACTGGCTCTTTAAATGGCAATCAGGGTAGTTTAAATGGCAATCAGGTAGTTGAATGTAGACATCGTTTTTTTCACTTGTAAGTACTTACAAGCACTTAAAAAATTATGTGTATTTCTCGGCTTGAACAATGTGATGGGCTTTTGGAAAATAACAAATGGACAGCTACACATGGGTTGAGATTTTAGGCCATTTACCAGCAATCAGTGGACAGTCCATGTAGGGCTGTTTTGATGTATAAAGCGTTTACTTGGCAGCGATTTATGAGTCAACTTTACTTGTATATCTGCAAAACTGTGATGTTTGAAAAAACCTTAAACCAAGGATATTGCCTCTAAAGAGATCACTATCATATATCATTAAAGTAGAAACAAGCAAAAAATAATCTATATGCTAATTAAAGAAAGTGAAAAAGGAGTTTCTTTGTTTAATTAAGAGGAAGAAAGAGGCAAATATCCCTAAGGCGAAACCAAAAGACAAGAAAAATTCTGAATCTGTTCCTTCCTCGCCAACAGCATTTTTTTTACCAAAAAAATAAAAAACATTTGGACAATATTCAGCAGATGGATCCCCCTCATCTTTGGAAAACTGTACCAATAGAAAGTCAAATGGAGGTAATCATAAGGGAAACAATTACTGAAAAAAGTCCAATATCAAGTGACAAAACTCTAACAGTTACAAATATGAAATTACTATTAGCAGAATATCAAAAGAATCTTAAAGAGGAATGGACACAGGAAATCTCTTAAAATAAAACAAAATGATCAAGAACGGCTTTTTAAGGAACATGAGAAACTATATGATTACACCAAGAAATTGGAATCAGAGATTGAAAATTTGAAATCCAAATGAACTCAACAAGAAGATTTATCTAGACGTAAAAACCTACGGGTCAGAGGAATACCTGAATCTACATCTACAAGAGACTTGTCATTATAAATACAATCCTTTATTAAATATGTGCCAGATACAAAGGTTGAGAAAATAGTTAAAACATTTTTAGAATACCTCTACCATGGAATGTAAAAAGTCCTCTTCCTAGACACGTGATAATTGTATTTTCCCAACGGGTATTAAATGCAACTAGATGGGATACTAAATGTGATGCCCCATTTGAAGAATTAAAAATCTTTATAGATTTATCTGTAAATCCTTTAGCAAAACGAAAGTCCTTTGCAGATATAACTAGAGGCTTGAGATCAGCTAATATAATGTACAAATGGGGATTCCCTGTCAAACTCCTTGTAGAAAGAGGTGGTATTAAAATAATTATTAGTTCAGTAAATGAAGAAATAAAGTTATTGAAAGAATGGAATATTCCATTGGAGCAAAATCAACCACCAGTGGAAAAACCAGCGAAATTACAAACACTAGATTGGAGAAAGATACAGAAGTGAACCTACGAAATAACAAATATTAGATTGATGAGAGGTATAGAAGCGAAGAGAAGAGAATGAGAGAGAATTAAGTAAAAATGTATAAATGATGCATTTATTTAAATGTCCTTCTCCTCCTTATTTTTTTTCTTTTTTTTACACAAAAGAATAGTGAATGTACTAAGAATGATCTTAGAACGTGATTAGAGAAACACTTGATAACAAAAAGCTAAATTAAAACATGATTTGAAGTATTAGTTTAAGGAAAAATAATTGTAAAACTACATTAAAGTGATGAATCATTCATATTATATTTTTTTATATAAAAAAACACTATAAAGCAAAAGGTATTCACTGAGTAGTAAAATACATTTTGAAAGATACATTTTGCACACTCACAATAATGAAAGGCAATAATTATATACTTATTTAGTAAATTAGGCATCATACACAGCAAAGAGAATAATTTTGGAACAGATGTAATAGAAGAAGTAATCTAGTCCATCTCCCAGCTCCAATGACTCCTTTTAAAAAAATAGCAGGGAAATTAAACTTTCCCTCCTTATTTGAATGGGAAAAATGTAATTTAAATAAATTAGGGGGCATATATATAAGCAATGTGTTTAAATCTTTTGAAGATTTGTGATTAGAATTTAATGTACCAACGAATAGATGGTTGCAATATGAAATAATTGAACAGAAAATTAGGGGGGGCAATATTTAATATTAAAATAGACTCATATAAATCATCAGAAATACTTAAATTATGCTCTATAAAAATGATAAATATGTTATTGCTAAATGCTACACAATATTGAAAAGAGAACATTTAATGCAAAAATCAGAAAACATGATAAAATGGGAGAGAGACCTATCAGTTGAATTTTCCTCTGAAAAATGGTTCAGGGCTTTCGATTTAACGAAAAAAGTACTAATTATCCAGACGTATAGACAGAGTGAGTGTTTTTTAAGTGTATCCAAAGATGGTATTTTGTACCGGTTAAAATAGCAGTTATATCGAAGAACATTTCTGATAGGGATTGTTGGAGAAAGTGTATTGAACCAGGAACACAAGAACATATTTGGTGGAATTGCTTAGTAGTATGAAAAACTCTGGAATGCTTTGAATATATATCAAAACACATAAAAAAAAATATATAAATCCATCATTAGAAATGGCCTTATTTCACATCATCCCAGAAAATTTAAATCTTTCAGAAAAAGCATTTATGATTCAATCCTTTATTGTGATTAAATGGCTTAAAGCCAAAAAATGGAAATCTTCTGATATTCCTTCGATGCAGGAAGTACTATTTACAATAGAAAAAAAACAGACAATTGGAACAGAATTTACAAATGATAGGTCTCTCATTGGGTAATACTAATAAATGGTTGGTATGGGATAAATGTAATGTAAAGAAAATGTTTGCTAAGGCAAGGCTAATTTTAAGGTTTTCCCATTTATCATTGCATTGTTAAATAACATGGGATTTATTCTTATAGAATGTATGTTACCCTTGTATGTGCAATAGGTATGAATTGTTTAAATGTTAACATTTGTTTGTATTCTATACTTCTATAAAAAAATATAAAAAATATAAAAATAAGAAAAAATACTATTGGCGCATCTAGTTAATTCATTAAAATCCTTTTTACATTAACATTTGCAAACATAATTGTACACACACTAAATTATTCAGTCAGGTCATAGTTTACTCATCCAACCACTCTGTAATGTTTATTTATTTACTATTACTATATATTTTGAATTCATCATTTGATTCATCTTTATATTATCCCCTAAATAGGTGCACCCATTGTCATATTTTTTGCACTTAAATTTATCAAGTTTTTCATAATATTTATTCATTTATTGCCATGTCTTCTCATACACTTCTAGGAGCTGCCATTGTTGGACTGCAGAAAGAAAGTGTTTAGAGTCTGCAGAGCTTGTGAGAGAAACTACAGTCTCACAACGGACAAGCTGCTTTCAAGAGGGAGACCAGAGAGTGAGAGTCTGCCTGAGTGTATCATAGCCATTGATATAAAGTGACTTTGCAGAGGAGCTGCTAAAAAGTTTGAGCCACGTCAGTGTTTGGAGAGTGACTGGAGAATTAAGGTACTGTTAAAGAGACAGTTCATATACCCCAAGAAGTAGGATGTGAAGTAAGATTTTCCAGCCTCTACTGAAAAGAGCATGTCAAGGGTCACTGGAGGTTGGGCTACATGGAGAGTGGGCGGGCCAGGACCCCAGACCTCCGTGTGATTTAAAAAAGGACTGTTTCACCTGAGAGCTGAGAAGTGATTTTCAGGGATAGCTTGGGAGCTAAGCTTTGAGCTACTCAGTTTATGTAGATGTTTGTTTTGTGCTGAAATAAGCTACTTCATTTGTATTTTGGACATCTTAATAAAAAGTATATATATTTTTTTATTTCCTCTAACACAACTATTAAAACTTTTTTATATATATGCAGTCACCTGCAGACATATTTTATTATTATTATCCCTCCCACTTTTTGGCCACTATACCATTAGACATACTGTTTTCATTTATTACACATCGCCGCTGGCTTTGTTTACAGTATAATAGTCTGTTAATTTCACTTTAACTTACGTTCCTCAAGCCCCAACCACACTGGAGGTTTTTTTTTCTTTGGAAACAGGAAGTTCCGGTTTCATGATGAAGTGATCGAGCTTCCTGATTGGCTGCCTTTTGTTGCAGGAAGTAAACCAGCCTCCTGATTCGCTGCCTTTTGTTACAGATGGTAATTTAAAGTTCCCAAGCGGTTCAGAGCAGTTTTTTGCACCCTCTTTCACTCCTTAAATAGTCTGGATTTCACTCCAGACTGCTACACTCAATAGCAGCATATACAAATGTGTATACCAAGACACATGTATTATTTGTGCTATACATTTTGCGAGTGTGTCTTTCTAAGATACCATTGAGAAAGCTCCACGATATTGTGAGTGAAATGCGTTTGGTTATTGTTAATATTATATTATATATTTTTTATTCATTTTATAATTATGTATTTATTTATTTTTGTGTATATGTATTTCACCTCTATTTATCGGACCAGCATTCTTCATTCTTTCCTTCATTCCCTGTGGGTCTGATACATTTTGTCCCCTCTCCTTTTGCAATTGGAGATTTACCTAGCCTTTTTGCTGCATGTTTTGCTACAACAAAGACATACAGCCCTATTATATTCCTCCAACGTGTAAAACCGTAGCCCGTAACAGAGCCCGCAAGACTTACGGCTATTAAACAGGCTTCGTAAAGCTACCCACAAATGACCTGCAGGTTACATGCGGAAAAACCCTAAGGGCTGTCGAAATCTGAACTCTGTTGCTTCAAAGCCTTTGATCTGTCAAGGCCGTAACTGTTATGTTGGAAAATCGCTATTAAATTGCTACGAATCCACTGATGTTTAAACCTGTAACCCGCAAATGCAGCCAAAAAGTACTAAAGAGGAACCGCAAGGGGGTTCAAGTCCTATCTGTAGCGCTGTAAATGCAAATATCAATACACGACTGTATTCATAATTAAAGGGAATGTGATGTTAGATATTAAAAATAATAGCACAACATTTTCAAGCTCGCAAATCTGCAATACAAAATACTTTTTTTATGCTTAATTTCCATGTTATATCGATCCCGGCATTATTTCTGGAATGCGGGTCTGATCAAAACTCATAATTGAAACACGTAGGGCTTTGAAATCTAACCTCCATTTTTCAGTGACATAATGATGACTATCTCTTTTACTACTGGTCCATCTAAACCCGTAACTACAGGTTTTACTAATTGATCATGTTCACGGTCGCACAAGCAAAGTGCGCAAGAATGGTTTACAGATTTGCAACTCCAGCCTGTTGGTTGCAGCATGGTTGAATGTAATAGCTCTGTAACTCCGGCGAATTTCAAGACCGCAGGCTTTGCGGGTGTACCGGTGCCGCTACGTTCTTTGAATTTAATAGGGCTGTTTTGTATCCAGTCTGCCTGGACTTTTTGAGACTGCCTTCTGACCCTTGGAGATATCATCATAAGGACATCCCCATGGACTAATTTGTTTGGAGGTGTCATTAGCTTATTATATTATAGTTTATTTATAACACACCGACATATTCCATAGCGCTGTACATAAATTAAGTTCAGACAAAGATAAATACAGATTAACATTTAGCAAAGGAAGGAGGGCCCTGTCTTTGAGCTAGGAATCCAATGTCCATGGTGAATTCCCAAAGTACTTCGGATACAAACTCGCAGACTTACAATCTAAGGTATAGTGAGTGGTAAAAGAGGGAGAGAGAGGTGATAAGTATGTTAGGGTGGAAGGTGATATACGTTGATATACCTCATATCTATGAAGGTGAACAATGTGAGTGAATTACCTTATGTGATTTGTTTTATTTGTATTATTAAATAGTCTTTTATTGCACTATTTGGTGTGCGCTTCTCCCCCCCCCCACCCTTTTTCTCATATGTTTTATTTTATGACAAACAAAGTGGGGCTATCAAGAAAATCACTGACTTATTTTAGTCAACATTAGTCTCTCTAGTTTGCCAAGAGCATTATTAACAGTCACTGAGAGTTAAAGGCATATTTTAGTTTCATTGATTATGAATGCATCTGATAAAGGAGAATCAGTAGTGTATGAAAACATTTTTTGCATAAAAAAATCCCCAAATAAACATTAACAAACTTACCCTGACTTTTGCAAATGTCTTCAGGTTTCTGCCACTTGATTTTGAGAAGGCATGCCCCTTGAAAACCTAAGCTATTTTTTTCCATAAAATTCACAATTAATTTTGGCCAATCACAGGCAGAGATAACATTGTTTCAATTATTGGGAAATCAGTTAGTGCAGCAATACATCAGGGAATATATAGTCTAGTTGTCTCCTGCACAAGGAAGCAAGGAGGTGCCCAGACATTGCTATGTTTTTTTTCTGCACTGTGCTGATGTTAGCTTGAATGTTAGGCCTAAAAAAATACCTGAATGCAGTGTTTCTAGTGGTATATACCAGATGCCTATGTAGGCAGGTGGGTGACCTGGGCCACATGGCCCAGTCGCCCAGGGAAAGTGTATGAGCAATACATTGCCTCTACTTTTCTGGTGTAGTGATTGCCATGTGATCACTGCCTGGCTTGTCAATTAGGAGGTAATTGCATATGGCATCTCCTACATTACTGTGTCTGCAGCAACACCTTCTCGCTGGTGCCCCGCCCCCCCTGCTTTTACAGAGCTTGCTACTTTATGGCGCGACCAAATGTCTGGCGGTATAACCAGATAGGTAGGCTGGGCTCATTAGCCTTGGTTGACAGCCTGCCTAGGAGAAAGAAATCTCTGATTTAAAACATGGGCAGGTGCAGCTCGTTAACCCTGTAAGGCCACCCATCTAGAAAAAGGACACTTCAATATAACACCTAAGACTTGAGGACCTTACTGTCACCGTCAAACCTTGCTAGGCTATTACAGACGAACCCTGAGTGTAAAGGGTGGGACCAGTACAGCACACTCTGCATCTCACCTAAACTCTCCATTGCGCTTCTACATCTACAGTAGAACAATCAACATTTTCAAGCCCTGCAGCAATGGGAAAGGGGCAAAATGGCAAGTGGATGATGTCACTGGAAGCCGCAGTCTCAATCCTGCATGCAGGCGGTTTAGGTGTATGGGTCGTATGATGCTGACCCAGGAGACAACGGCATAATTCGGTAGCACCCTAAACGACCAAGAAGCCTTCTCTAGGGACAGCACTGCTTGCTCCACATGGAGAGGGGCCTAGAAAATGTGGGCTAAATAAAACTTGTCTCCACTGGGGCAGGCTATGTCTCTCTTTTGTTGGCTTCAAGGTTGCCTTCATGGTCAGGAACCATATCGCCTCCAAACTTGATAACCTGCCAACGGGTCACTCAGACCGCATAATTTGTATGCATCTCCCACAAGCAGCCTGCTACAAATTTCAGTGACTATGCCCTAACTCTTCAAGCGGATCCAGCAGAAAAGGACAAGTCTTACACCAACCTGCGCAATCTCGTACAAAACGTCCCTGCAGATGACAAGGTCATCATCCTCAGCGACTTTAATGCCAGAGTAGGCAAGGATTCAGAAGCTGGGAAAGGGGTACTTGGCAATCACGGTGTTGGAAGCTACAATGACAACGGGCGCCTTCTGTTAGAGTTTTGCACTGAGCACAAACTAACCATCACCAATACAACCTTTGAAATGCCCTGTTCACCTAAGTGATGCCAGTGCAGAATGTAATACAGACCACAGACTGGTGCGCTGCAAATTTTGACTAAACTTCAATCCTAAACCAAAGAGGAAAGGAACCCCAAAAAAGAAGTTACAGATCGGTAACCTCAAGTCAGCTGAAGTGAAGGCCGACTTCCAGGTAAATCTCTAGCCAAGACTAGAAGATCTCAGATAATTCATGGATCCCTCCTCAGATACTCTGTGGGAAAATCTCAAAACCAGCATCTTGAAGACCTCTGAAGAGGTCCTAATTTTCTCCACAAAGAAAATAAAGACTGGTTTGATGAAAACAGTCAGTAGATCCATATATTACTGTTGAAAAAGAGATCCGTTCATCAAGCGCATCTCGCTCAGCCGTCTTGCCCTAACAAGAAAGCAGCCTTCCATTTTGTGTGCAGCAACGTCCAACAATAACTTTGAGAAATTCAGAACCAGTGGTGGACCAACCTAACACAGATGTTGCCGACTACAGAGGTTTTTATGAAGCCCTGAAGGCCGTGTATGGCCCTTCACATCTGGTCCAAAGCCCACTGCACAGTGCAGGTGGTCAAACACTCCTTCCGGACAAGGCGTTGATTCTGAACCGGTGGTCTGAAACCTGTATAGTTTCAGTCTCAGTGCTCTGTCACATTCCACAACAACCAATGAAAACAGAACTGTATGAAATCCCTACTGTAGAAGCTATTGAGCAGCTAAAAAATGGTTAGGCTGCAGGAGTTGATAGGATCCCAGCTGAGATCTGTACCATGGGGTCCCAGCACTTCACGCTAAACTCCCTTAGTTCATTGTTTGCTACTGGTGCCAAGGCAAACTGCCACAGGACCTTTGTGATGCAATCATCATCACCCTGTACAAGAAGAAGAGAGAAAGGTCAGACGGCTGCAATTACTGGGCAATAACTCAGCTCTACGTCGCAGGGAAAATCTTTACAAGAGTACTCCTCAACAGACTGGTGCCCACTATCGCAGAAGAACGTCTCCCCGAGAGTTAGTGTGGTTTTAGAGCCAACACGAGCAGCACTGACATGGTTTTGTCCTCAGGCAGCTCCAATAGAAATGCAGAGGACATAACAAGGGACTTTATGTGAATTCCCGGAACGTATAGGATGTCCTAAGTTCCTCAACATGATCATCCAGCTACGCAAAGACCAGCGTGTCCTTACACCCACCCTATTCACACTATTCTTCAGTATGATGCTACAAAGCTCTACAAGAGACCTTGATGTTGAGGATGGACTCGGCACTGATTCCACACAGATGGCAGTCTGTTTAACCTGAGGCAACTAAAGACCCACACCAAGATAGTGGAATGACTCGTTCGAGAGGTACTCTTCATCGACGATGTTGCCCTTGTTTCCCATATGGCGACAGCTCTGCAGCAAACGACATCTTGCTTCACCGAGGCTGCCGAGCTCTTCGTTCTAGAAGTCAGTTTGAAGAAGACTGAAATTCTCCACCAGCCCACACCTCAGGAAGAATACTGTCCTCCTTGCAGCACTATTGGCGAGTCTAAACTGAAAACAGTCCAAACAGTTTACCTACCTGGGCTGCATCATCTCCTCGGACGCAAAGGTTGACAAGGAAATTGACAACAGACTGGCAAAGGCAAATGGTGCATGCAGCAAGTTATATAAAAGGGTTTGGAACAACAAGCATCTGAACAAGTGCACTAAGGTCAACGTGTATGGAGCTGTTGTGCTGACCACCCTACTGTACAGTTCAGAGTCATTGGTTACCTACCACCACCACCTACGACTTCTTGAGCACTTTCATCAGCGCTGCCTCCGCACCATTCTCAACATTCACTGGAATGACCACATCCCCAACACTGAAGTCCTAGAATAGGCAGGTGTCACCGGCATTGAGGCCATGCTGTTGAAAAGCAGTTGCGCCGGGCAGGACACATTCTAGGAAGGAGGATGATTGGCTTTCAAAGATTGTGCTATCTGCTGAGCTCACCACTGGCAATCATGACAGAGGTGGACCGAAGAAGTGGTACAAGGACTTCCTGAAACAGTCCCTTAATGCCTGTTATTTTGACCATCGTCGATGGTCCACTTTAGCTTTAGACCGAAAGGCATTGAGAAGTACCATTCAGCAGGCTGTTTCCTCTTTTGAGACCACACGCAGGGCAGGCCTTGAGAACAAAAGGAGACATTGAAAAAATGGTGTCACCGCAGCACCCAACCCAGAACAAGCCCTTCCGTTCAACCACTGCGGTCGAGTCTGCCTGTCCCGCATTCTCCTCCTCAGCCACTAGAGAGCCCCTAGATGTGGACACCCCTCTTAAATCTTTGTTTGCAAAGCCAAGCCTATATATGTAAGTGCCTCTGGGGGTGTGGAAACCAAATCTTATTTTTCAAATAAAATAAAACTGTATGAGTATAGAATGAGTCAATGTAATGTATGTTTCTGATATAAGCATAATGAATTAGATTAGAAAAAGTTAAAAACAGGGAAACATCCATATATCTTTAATGGAAATAAGTAGCCTCACTGCCACAACTATGCAGAATGAGATGATACATGTAACAATTTATGATAGCCAACATTGCAATTTATATTTTAGAATGTTGCTACTAACAAAAGGCCTGGGGAAATTAACAATATAAATTGACTAATATTTTTAAATTTAGATTATTGTAGCTACAGCTACCGATTTTAAGTGATATCATGATATACTTCTGATGGCTAACCAAACCATTTTTAGCTGAATTGGTCAATCATTAATGAAATAAGAAAAATGACGTATAAACTAGATATATATCCTCTAGTGTAACCACCAGAATTACTACAGCTACAGTCTTCAGATTATTGATTGAACCATGAGATACTTTTGAGAATCAACCACAGTGAGCTGCAGCTGATGTTATGAGTGACATTTAAACTGGATATTTATTCCTCCTTTGGATTTATATTATATAAAATAACATTCTGAACCTGAGTCTGCTCATTAAAAATTAGATTTCACTTTATTACAGTTAAAAATAAAAAAAATATTTATGGTTTGGAAGTGTATACTTTATTGTCACCATTATAATCTTATCAAATACTTAAAAAATATGACTTATAAAATGTGTGGTATGCTTTTTTATTAACCCATATTTCCAAACTTAGCTTTACAATTGCATTCATTTGTACTTCTTTAGCCTCTGTGAATGCTTTTAAACTCCAAACTTGTAGAGCTTCTTATGACTGTTACGACCCAAAGCTTTGAGGGCCACAGGCACCTCACTTTTCTCCTTTTAAGTTGTTAATTTTGTTCAATCTCAGCACCCAGCCATTAAATTCATTCATGTAAAAGCAGAGAAATCAGACCACACTGTTATCTAGTGTATAGAAGACTGGCATTTCATTGCTTGCATTTCACAGATATAACAAAATACATCAAAACTTTCCCCCGCATGCCCCTCCCTGTATCAGGGATCTGATTTCTTAGTGTGACCTCCTCACCCATCACTTAGGACCACCGCCAGATAAACCAGAACCTAGAGGTTATCTGTTTAGGTCACTAATATCCCTGGCCTGTAGGGGGGAAGAGGGTAATGTGTGAAAACTTATCAACATACCTCACAACGTACAATAATAGAAAATAATTCCACAAATGAAATAAGCACAAGATATTTATTTTCTTTCATCCCCCAAAGGGTTCAACTTTTGTTTATCTTATGTAATAAATGTTGGGACCATTAAGAAATATCAGGGTACCAGTGGGGCAGAATAACATAGTCCATGAGGGCCCACTCCTTCCAGTCCACAGCCATGACAATACTTTAGAATGGATAAAATTAAAGTGCACTTTCTAAAAAGACTAATAGTGTAACATATTTCACACAACAAAATAGATGCACAAATACATAAGCAAGATGCCATGACAGTAACTATGTGCACACAGTACATACAAAATATAAGTATACACACACATTACATACATGACAGTACCTATACCAGCACATTACATCCATGACTGTAACTATATTTACACATTAATTCTTTAACCATGACAAAAAAATAAAAGACAATTTTTTATAATATAATAACACATTCCATCTACTTGATAGCCTTTATGTTATAAATGAGATGCGTAAGTCCCAGATAACAGAGTTTCTTGTGGGGTGCAGGGGTCCCATCATGGCCCCAAAATCCATGACATCCACAATCCCCAAGATGTTATTGCTTATTGTATATAAAATGTTATTTAAAATCTGTATTTAAAATCCATTCACACTCCCAGAAAGAAAAACACAGAAAAGAGTTAAGTTCAAAATATAAAAACAAGATCAAGTTAATATAAATAAAAAAACTCTATTATAAATGTAAAATGTATTTAATAGTTATGAAATACAAAATTAACTGTATGGTATGTATTATCTTATTAGTTTGGTAGTCATAGTAAAGTTTAGTAAAAGCAGTGTTTCTCAACAGTCAGTCCCAGAGACCTGAGAGGGATGAGGAGAACATTACACCTTAATCTTCTGATATTCCTTCGATGCAGGAAGTACTATTTACAATAGAAAAAAAAACAGACAATTGGAACAGAATTTACAAATGATAGGTCTCTCATTGGGTAATACTAACAAATGGTTGGTATGGGATAAATGTAATGTAAAGAAAATGTTTGCTAAGGCAAGGCTGATTTTAAGGTTTTCCCATTTATCATTGCATTGTTAAATAACATGGGATTTATTCTTATAGAATGTATGTTACCCTTGTATGTGCAATAGGTATGAATTGTTTAAATGTTAACATTTGTTTGTATTCTATACTTCTATAAAAAAATATAACAATTTATTTTTTTACTATTGGCGCATCTAGTCTTTAATTCATTCAAATCCTTTTTACATTAACATTTGCAAACATAATTGTACACACACTAAATTATTCAGTCAGGTCATAGTTTACTCATCCAACCACTCTGTAATGTTTATTTATTTACTATTACTATATATTTTGAATTCATCATTTGATTCATCTTTATATTATCCCCTAAATAAGTGCACCCATTGTCATATTTTTTGCACTTAAATTTATCAAGTTTTTCATAATATTTATTTATTGCCATGTCTTCTCATACACTTACATTTATTTAAAAAAAAATATAATGTCCATTCATTTTTTTCCATCATCATTTTAAATTCTAATTTTATTTTTATTTTTTTAGTAGTTCTATTTCAGTATGACCAGATTTATGTTTATTTTTATTTTTTTCATGTACTTATTATATACACTAATCTCAAATTCTACATTTCATAAATTTTATTGAATATGGTTACATTTCAGTCTATTATGTATCATTCTTTTATTATTGTAATATTTACACTTACCTTTCATGTTTGACCTTTATATAAATTCCAATTTTGCAATAACCATTGATCTCTAACTTGCTGATACTCTTACCTCTGTTTCTATTGTTGCATATACATTTACACTTACCTTTTTGATATTTGTTTTATGTATGGTTAGAAGTTAAGCACAGTCTGTTCATGTATCTGTTCTCTGATTGGGCTGAATACAGTGTTTACGTTACCATAGTGTGACGGTCACAAACACAAAGTATTGAGGATTTATCTCCAAGGAACATGGAGTTATCTCCCTGGAGCTGTGTTAATTGAAGCTGCAGGTGTGGTAAGCCTTTTAAAAGACACACACACATGGAAGGGATTGGCCTGCAATAAGGCTCTGTTGGCCTAAGCAGTGAGTGCAAGCTAGACAGGACCGCATGCTGACTTTGGGTGAGTCTACCATTTTAAAAACTGAGAAAGCAGACTTGGAAGAGAATATTGTTTTCTAGGAGCTGCCATTGTTGGACTGCAGAAAGAAAGTGTTTAGAGTCTGCAGAGCTTGTGAGAGAAACTACAGTCTCACAACGGACAAGCTGCTTTCAAGAGGGAGACCAGAGAGTGAGAGTCTGCCTGAGTGTATCATAGCCATTGATATAAAGTGACTTTGCAGAGGAGCTGCTAAAAAGTTTGAGACATGTCAGTGTTTGAAGAGTAATTGGAGAATTAAGGTACTGTTAAAGAGACAGTTCATATACCCCATTTTCCAGCCTCTACTGAAAAGAGCATGTCAAGGGTCCCTGGAGGTTGGGCTACATGGAGAGTGGGTGGGCTAGGACCCCACCCCTCCGTGTGATTAAAAAAAGGACTGTTTCACCTGAGAGCCGAGAAGGGATTTTCAGGGATAGCTTGGGAGCTAAGCTGCGAGCTACTCAGTTTATGTAGATGTTTGTTTTGTGCTGAAATAAGCTACTTCATTTGTATTTTGGACATCTTAATAAAAAGTATATATATTTTTTTATTTCCTCTAACACAACTATTAAAACTTTTTTTATATATATGCAGTCACCTGCAGACATATTTTATTATTATTATTCCTCCCACTTTTTGGCCACTATACCATTAGACATACTGTTTTCATTTATTACACATCGCCGCTGGCTTTGTTTACAGTATGCTAGTCTGATAATTTCACTTTAACTTATGATCCTCAAGCCCCAACCACACTGGAGGTTTTTTTTTCTTTGGAAACAGGAAGTTCCGGTTTCATGATGAAGTGATCGAGCTTCCTGATTGACTGCCTTTTATTGCAGGAAGTAAACCAGCCTCCTGATTGGCTGCCTTTTGTTACAGATGGTAATTTAAAGTTCCCAAGCGGTTCAGAGCAGTTTTTTGCACCCTCTTTCACTCCTTAAATAGTCTGGATTTCACTCCAAAATGCTACACTCAATAGCAGCATATACAAATGTGTATACCAAGACACATGTATTATTTGTGCTATATATTTTGCGAGTGTGTCTTCTTAAGATACCATTGAGAAAGCTCCACGATATTGTGAGTGAAATGCGTTTGGTTATTGTTAATATTATATTATATATTTTTTATTCATTTTATATATTATGTATTTATTTATTTTTGTATATATGTATTTCACCTCTATTTATCGGACCAGCATTCTTCATTCTTTCCTTCATTCCCTGTGGGTCTGATACATTTTGTCCCCTCTCCTTTTGCAATTGGAGATTCACCTTGCCTTTTTGCTGCATGTTTTGCTACAACAAAGACATACAGCCCTATTATATTCCTCCAACGTGTAAAACCGTAGCCCGTAACAGAGCCCGCAAGACTTACGGCTATTAAACAGGCTTCGTAAAGCTACCCACAAATGACCTGCAGGTTACATGCAGAAAAACCCTAAGGGCTGTCGAAATCTGAACTCTGTTGCTTCAAAGCCTTTGATCTGTCAAGGCCGTAACTGTTATGTTGGAAAATCGCTATTAAATTGCTCCGAATCCACTGATGTTTAAACCTGTAACCCGCAAATGCAGCCAAAAAGTACTAGAGAGGAACCGCAAAGGGGTTCAAGTCCTATCTGTAGCGCTGTAAATGCAAATATCAATACACGACTGTATTCATAATTAAAGGGAATGTGATGTTAGATATTAAAAATAATAGCACAACATTTTAAAGCTCGCAAATCAGCAATACAAAATACTTTTTTTATGCTTAATTTCCATGTTATATCGATCCCGGCATTATTTCTGGAATGCGGGTCTGATCGAAACTCATAATTGAAACCCGTAGGGCTTTGAAATCTAACCTCCATTTTTCAGTGACATAATGGTGACTATCTCTTTTACTACTGGTCCATCTAAACCCATAACTACAGGTTTTACTAATTAATCATGTTCACGGTCGCACAAGCAACGTGCGCAAGAATGGTTTACAGATTTGCAACTCCAGCCTGTTGGTTGCGGCATGGTTGAATGTAATAGCTCTGTAACTCCGGCGAATTTCAAGACCGCAGGCTTTGCGGGTCTACCGGTGCCGCTACGTGCTTTGAATTTAATAGGGCTGTTTTGTATCCAGTCTGCCTGGACTTTTTGAGACTGCCTTCTGACCCTTGGAGATATCATCTGTAAGGACATCCCCATGGACTAATTTGTTTGGAGGTGTCATTAGCTTATTATATTATAGTTTATTTATAACACACCGACATATTCCGTAGCGCTGTACATAAATTAAGTTCAGACAAAGATAAATACAGATTAACATTTAGCAAAGGAAGGAGGGCCCTGTCTTTGAGCTATGAATCCAATGTCCATGGTGAATTCCCAAAGTACTTAGGATACAAATTTGCAGACTTACAATCTAAGGTATAGTGAGTGGTAAAAGAGGGAGAGAGAGGTGATAAGTATGTTAGGGTGGAAGGTGATATACGTTGATATACCTCATATCTATGAAGGTGAACAATGTGAGTGAATTACCTTATGTGACTAGTTTTATTTGTATTATTAAATAGTCTTTTATTGCACTATTTGGTGTGCGCTTCTCCCCCCCACACCCTTTTTCTCATATGTTTTATTTTATAACAAACAAAGTGGGGCTATCAAGAAAATCACTGACTTATTTTAGTCAACATTAGTCTCTCTAGTTTGTCAACAGCATTATTACTTATTAACAGTCACTGAGAGTTAAAGGCATATTTTAGTTTCATTGATTATGAATGCATCTGATAAAGGAGAATCAGTAGTGTATGAAAACATTTTTTGCATTAAAAAATCCCCAAATAAACAGTAACAAACTTACCCTGACTTTTGCAAATGTCTTCAGGTTTCTGCCACTTGATTTTGAGGCATGCCCCTTGAAAACCTAAGCTATTTTTTTCCATAAAATTCACAATTAATTTTGGCCAATCACAGGCAGAGATAACATTGTTTCAATTATTGGGAAATCAGTTAGTGCAGCAATACATCAGGGAATATATAGTTTAGTTGTCTCCTGCACAAGGAAGCAAGGAGGAGCCCAGACATTGCTATGTTTTTTTCTGCACTGTGCCGATGTTAGCTTTAATGTTAGGCCTGAAAAAAATACCTGAATGCAGTGTTTCTATTGGTAGATACCAGATGCCTATGTAGGCAGGTGGGTGACCTGGGCCACATGGCCCACTCGCCCAGGGAAAGTGTATGAGCAATACATGGCCTCTCCTTTTCTGGTGTAGTGATTGCCATGTGATCACTGCCTGGCTTGCCAATTAGGAAATCATTGCATATGGCATCTCCTACATTACTGTGTCTGCAGCAACACCTTCTCGCTGGTGCCCCGCCCCCCACCCCTGCTTTTACAGAGCTTGCAAATTTATGGCACGACCAAATGTCTGGCGGTATAACCAGATAGGTAGGCTGAGCTCATTAGCCTTGGTTGACAGCCTGCCTAGGAGAAAGAAATCTCTGATTTAAAACCTGGGCAGGTGCAGCTCGTTAACCCTGTAAGGCCATCCATCTAGAAAAAGGACACTTCAATATAACACCTAAGACTTGAGGACCTTACTGTCACCGTCGAAGCTTGCTAGGCTATTACAGACGAACCCTGAGTGTAAAGGGTGGGACCAGTACAGCACACTCTGCATCTCACCTAAACTCTCCATTGCGCTTCTACATCTACAGTAGAACAATCAACATTTTCAAGCCCTGCAGCAATGGGAAAGGGGCAAAATGGCAAGTGGATGATGTCACTGGAAGCCGCAGTCTCAATCCTGCATGCAGGCGGTTTAGGTGTATGGGTCGTCTGATGCTGACCCAGGAGACAACGGCATAATTCGGTAGCACCCTAAACGACCAAGAAGCCTTCTCTAGGGACAGCACTGCTTGCTCCACATGGAAAGGGGCCTAGAAAATGTGGGCTAAAGAAAACTTGTCTCCACTGGGGCAGGCTATGTCTCTCTGGTGTTGGCTTCAAGGTCGCCTTCATGGTCAGGAACCATATCGCCTCTAAACTTGATAACCTGCCAAAGGGTCACTAAGACCGCATAATTTGTATGCATCTCACCTCCACAAGCAGCATGCTACAAATTTCAGTGACTATGCCCTAACTCTTCAAGCGGATCCTGCAGAAAAGTACAAGTTTTACACCAACCTTCGCAATCTCGTACAAAACGTCCCTGCAGATAACAAGGTCATCATCCTCAGCGACTTCAATGCCAAAGTAGGCAAGGATTCAGAAGCTGGGAAAGGGGTACTTGGCAATCACGGTGTTGGAAGCTACAATGACAACGGGCGCCTTCTGTTAGAGTTTTGCACTGAGCACAAACTAACCATCACCAATACAACCTTTGAAATGCCCTGCTCACCTAAGTGATGCCAGTGCAGAATGTAATACAGACCACAGACTGGTGCGCTGCAAATTTTGACTAAACTTCAATCCTAAACCAAAGAGGAAAGGAACCCCAAAAAAGAAGTTACAGATCGGTAACCTCAAGTCAGCTGAAGTGAAGGCCGACTTCCAGGTAAATCTCTAGCCAAGACTAGAAGATCTCAGATAATTCATGGATCCCTCCTCAGATACTCTGTGGGAACATCTCAAAACCAGCATCTTGAAGACCTCTGAAGAGGTCCTATGTTTCTCCGCAAAGAAAACAAAGACTGGCTTGATGAAAACAGTCAGGAGATCCATGAATTACTGTTGAAAAAGAGATCCGTTCATCAAGCGCATCTCGCTCAGCCGTCTTGCCCTAACAAGAAAGCAGCCTTCCATTTTGTGTGTAGCAACGTCCAACAATAACTTTGAGAAATTCAGAACCAGTGGTGGACCAACCTTACACAGATGTTGCCGACTACAGAGGGTTTTATGAAGCCCTGAAGGCCGTGTATGGCCCTTCACATCTTGTCCAAAGCCCACTGCACAGTGCAGATGGTCAAACACTCCTTATGGACAAGGTGTTGATTCTGAACCGGTGGTCTGAAACCTGTATAGTTTCAGTCTCAGTGCTCTGTCACATTCCACAACAACCAATGAAAACAGAACTGGATGAAATCCCTACTGTAGAAGCTATTGAGCAGCTAAAAAATGGTTAGGCTGCAGGAGTTGATAGGATCCCAGCTGAGATCTGTACCATGGGGTCCCAGCACTTCACGCTAAACTCCATTAGTTCCTTGTTTGCTACTGGTGCCAAGGCAAACTGCCACAGGACCTTTGTGATGCAATCATCATCACCCTGTACAAGAAGAAGAGAAAAAGGTCAGACGGCTGCAGATACTGGGCAATAACTCAGCTCTCGGTTGCAGGGAAAATCTTTGCAAGAGTACTCCTCAACAGACTGGTGCCCACTATCGCAGAAGAACGTCTCCCCGAGAGTTAGTGTGGTTTTAGAGACAACACGAGCAGCACTGACATGGTTTTGTCCTCAGGCAGCTCCAATAGAAATGCAGAGGACAGAACAAGGGACTTTATGTGAATTCCCGGAACTCATAGGATGTCCTAAGTTCCTCAACATGATCATCCAGCTACGCAAAGACCAGCGTGTCCTTACACCCACCCTATTCACCCTATTCTTCAGTATGATGCTACAAAGGTCTACAAGAGACCTTGATGTTGAGGATGCACTGATTCCACACAGATGGGAGTTTGTTTAACCGAAGGCAACTAAAGACCCACACCAAGATAGTGGAATGACTCGTTCGAGAGGTACTATTCATCGACGATGTTGCCCTTGTTTCCCATACGGCGATAGCTCTGCAGCAAACAACATCTTGCTTCACCGAGGCTGCCAAGCTCTTCGGTCTAGAAGTCAGTTTGAAGAAGACTGAAATTCTCCACCAGCCCACACCTCAGGAAGAATACTGTCCTCCTTGCAGCACTATTGGCGAGTCTAAGCTGAAAACAGTCCAAACAGTTTACCTACCTGGGCTGCATCATCTCCTCGGACGCAAAGGTTGACAAGGAAATTGACAACAGACTGGCAAAGGCAAATGGTGCATTCAGCAAGTTATATAAAAGGGTTTGGAACAACAAGCATCTGAACAAGTGCACTAAGGTCAACGTGTATGGAGCTGTTGTGCTGACCACCCTACTGTACAGTTCAGAGTCATTGGTTACCTACCACCACCACCTACGACTTCTTGAGCACTTTTATCAGCGCTGTCTCCGCACCATCCTCAACATTCACTGGAATGACCACATCCCCAACACTGAAGTCCTAGAATAGGCATGTGTCACCGGCCTTGAGGGCATGCTGTTGAAAAGCAGTTGCGCTGGGCAGGATACATTCTAGGATGGAGGATGATTGGCTTCCAAAGATTGTGCTATCTGCTGA